>CM064333.1:1200000-1755000 GCA_032595735.1 Pelochelys cantorii
GGAACCTGCATTTTCAGATTCCACTTGCTTTTCAAATGGTGGCCATGGAAAAGGCAGGAGATATTTGGATTACTTCTAGGATTACCATGAGCTTCTGTTTACCAATTTGGCACTGTCCTCCAGACTGACTGCAAGGACTTAAATGAAAAGAGGCTGTTACAGGAAAACAAACTGGAATCAAAACAAATTGCAGCCGTAAGGTACCTTAAGGGATCAATGGGGGAGCTACTAATTGGCAATGCCTAACTATCTGGCTCCAGCCAGGCTGGCTAGGTTTATTCTGATCCTCCGCTCTGGCCCAGGAAAAAGGGCACTAAGCCAGTTAACACATTGGTTTGAAGAGGAGGAAGGGTATATGGGCAGCACCTGGAAATGAGCAGGTGACAGGATTTCACCCAAACCAGCAAGCAAAGGCATACAAACCTGTAGTTTTATCCCTTTTTTCGGCTTGCTACTTTCACCTTTGGATAAATAAATAATCATCTGTTTGGAGGAAGCTGGTTTTGAGTTACTTCAACTGGCCTCTGGGCCCAGAGGAAAAGGGCTAACAGGTGCAAACACAGGTGGGTCTGCCATGTTACTACACGTGGTAAACGGGGGGCGGGGGACACAACCCAGAAAGTCAGTTCAGAGTGGCCCAGACACGTGCCATGTGCCCCCACCTAGAAGGGTGAAGCCAAATTCTGGAAGAGTCGAAAGTGCAGCTTGCTCAGCAGTTTTGCAATGTTGTCTCTGCAAACCTAATTGCAACTGGAGGGATCAGTGCCATGGCAAAAATCACACACAGGAAACAGCACCCACAAGGTAAGAGAACGGTTACCACGGCAAGGCTCATTTTTCTCTGTCCTCTGCTGAGGAGGCAAGGGCTCAACAAGAGTAGACCCAAGATGTACTACATTGCACCTTGCCTAGTTTCCCTTTGTTAGGGCACCGCGCGACAGGCCCAGCCGTGTGTCACACCTCTTCTGGAACAATCCCTCCACCTAGGGCACCGCGCGACAGGCCCAGCCGTGTCACACACGCCTCTTCTGGAACCATCCCTCCGCCTAGGGCGCCGCGCGACAGGCCCAGCCGTGTCACACACGCCTCTTCTGGAACCATCCCTCCGCCTAGGGCGCCGCGCGACAGGCCCAGCCGTGTCACACACGCCTCTTCTGGAACCATCCCTCCGCCTAGGGCGCCGCGCGACAGGCCCAGCCGTGTCACACACGCCTCTTCTGGAACCATCCCTCCGCCTAGGGCGCCGCGCGACAGGCCCAGCCGTGTCACACACGCCTCTTCTGGAACCATCCCTCCGCCTAGGGCGCCGCGCGACAGGCCCAGCCGTGTCACACGCCTCTTCTGGAACCATCCCTCCGCCTAGGGCGCCGCGCGACAGGCCCAGCCGTGTCACACGCCTCTTCTGGAACCATCCCTCCGCCTAGGGCGCCGCTCGACAGGCCCAGCCGTGTCACACGCCTCTTCTGGAACAATCCCTCCGCCTAGGGCACCGCGCGACAGGCCCAGCCGTGTCACACGCCTCTTCTGGAACAATCCCCTCCTCATAGGGCACCGCGCGACAGGCCCAGCCGTCACACACGCCTCTTCTGGAACAATCCTTCCGCCTAGGGCACCGCGCGACAGGCCCAGCCGTGTCACACGCCTCTTCTGGAACCATCCCTCCATCCAGGGCAGCGCGCGACAGGCCCAGCCATGACACACGCCTCTTCTGGAACAATCCCCTCTTCGTTTAACAACAAAAACCTTTGAAAAGCACAATTTCAGGCAGTAAAAAAAAAAAAACCCTTAACTATTCTGGCAGGGAGAAACCTCAGCTTTAACAAGAGAGCTGTCGTTTCCACAAAGCGCCCTGGTAACCCACTCCACAGCACATGTCGGCTGCATGCCTGATGATCCAGAAGTGGGGAACAAATAAACACTCCACAGTTCATAGGAGAGAGCTATGGCTGTATGCAAAGAAGAGACACAATGAAGAGAATGTATCTGTCCCAAGAAGAAAGCTCGTATTCAAGGACAGGTGAAATCTGCAGCAGAGGCCAGTACAGAATTATTTGCCTTCTCTCAATCTTCTCAAACATTCTGAGGACTGGAGGAAAAGTCTGACCCAAATGCTTCAGTCTGAGCTTGGCAAGACAGCACACTGCAGTCTGCCTGTGTGCTGGGTCAGAGGTCCAGAAAGAACCGGATCTTGTTCTCCCACATCCTCTTCGGAGCCCTTGAGATCCGGTCATCTGACACTTGAATCATGTGCAAGGCTCCAGGCTCCACTTCACTGCCCTGCATCCCCAGACTCCGCAGCCAAAGAGAGTTTGAAAATGAGGTCTGGAGATCTATTTCTCAAGGGTTTTATTAGGGTCTGACTAGAGACTCAAAACCAGCCCCCCACAGTCAGTTCCTTAGCTAAGCATCACAACCAATATATGTGGAATAGAAAGCACTACAGGATTTAGTGTTTACTGGCCTGGATCTTAGCCCTGAGCTCCTTTGAGCTAGTAACCAAGCTTCCCAAAAACATCCACAGGATAGTATGTCACTGGGCTCAGATCTACTATATATCCTCGTGGACCAACTCTCACCTGGCACCCCATGCTGCTGCCTCTGATACAGAAGCAGCAATGCAGGGTGGCAGGGGGCTCCTCGGCAGTGGGGCCGGAGCGCACTGGCTGTCAGCCCTGCCCCCGGGGACTACAGACTAGTCGACTAACCGATAAGAATTCGTGGGGTTACTCGACTATTCAGTTAACCGATATTTCACATCCTTAGCTCACATCACCCTTAGGTGTCCAGACAGAAGCCAGGTCTCAGCACCCCATATGCACAACCCTCACTGCACTCAATGTGAGTTGCACCAGCGTAGCCGAGAGCCAAATGTGGACTTAAATCTGATGTCCTACGGTGCTGGTGGGCTACGGGCTGGACCCCAACAGTTTGGCAAAAAGCAAAGAGACTTTCCGAGCAAAAGCCTTGAACACCAGTGAAACGTGGCAGAGCATCTTCTTAGCGGCACTACGATCCCGCTTTGCCATCAAACCAGGGCAGGTAATACTTGGGATGGTGTCAAAGTGAGTTAATCTGAGCATTCCCTCTGAAACAGCCCTTCTGCCATCCCCCAGAGAACAGAATAAAAAGCCAGTAGTACGGCCGGAGGAAAACAGCCTCCAACGAACCAGCGATAAGCGTATCTCCGAAGGGGGGCCAAGTGCCACTTCTCTGGAATGAGCGAAGGGCGAGGACTTCGGTCACAAAGCAGAATTAGCCAGCAGCTACTCTCAGCCGCAATCAATCCCATCCATTGTCGCACCCAAATCTGATTCCAGCCCATCCTACACTGCTGTTCTCAGTCTTCACGGTGAATCGACATCAAACACTGGCTCAGGAAACTGAGGCTTGAGGGAGCGGTGTTTATGTAAAGGGATTACTCCCACACCTCGTCACGCATCCTCTGCTAGGTTTTGTTTTACAGAGCCTCGTTCTGATTTTGAGTTTCAAACCGAGGCTAGGGCAGGCTGGGAGCTACACAGGCAGAAAGCACAGAGCTCTGCATAATGCAAAATGAATGACAGGCAGAGCCAGAACCCCTTGCTTCCAGAGAAAGAGAGCGATGACATGCACACAGCTACTGAGTGCCCCAGACTGGAGCCCCAAAAGGGAGAGGGAATGTGTCCGGGACACTGACGGGGGGAATAAAGTCATGAAGCAAGTGAGGTGGGGGACTTGGGTGACAGATGCATTATAAAGTCTGGACTAAGGCAAGGCAAGCCCTTAACTGCTGAGCAAAGCAGCCTACCTCACTGGTGGCTCTCTCTTTTTGCAGCAAGCACTCACATGAGCCAAAGGGTTGAATCCCCCGTCCTGTGCGAGCTTGTAACTCAGTACATCTGAGCTTTGAACTACGAGTGACGTGGCGAGCAGGTGAAGTGAATTGTGCCCCCGCTGTGCTGAGCTAGCGGAGAAACATCTCATCTCAGCTGGAAATTGCTCTCATGCACACAAGCCTCTCAACACTCTGGACAAATAACCAAAATCCTAGGTCTGGACCACAGCTTGTAATGCTCTGCATAGAGATGCACAGGGACGCCTTCTCAGATTGGGGGCGACCTGTGCACGTCATGATGGAGGCGCGGGAAAAAGTGAAAGCATGTGAGGGACAGAATGACGTTCAACTTAACCCTCTCTTGCTGCAATTTCCAAGTGTCAGACGTTAAAAAGAACCATTTTTCCTCCCTCCATCTTGTGACAACCTTTTATGCACTTGGAAACTGCTGTCATGTCCCCATCTCAGTCTTCTCTTCTCCAGACTAAACAACCCAATTCTCAATCTTCCATTGGAGGCCATGTTTCATTATTTCTGTTGCTCTCCTCTGGGCTTTTTCCAATTTGTCCACGTCTTTTCTGAGACTGGACACAATACACCAGCTTTGGCCTTATCAGTGCAGAGCAGAGCAGCTGATAAAGATTATGGTAGTATCTAGATCCAACCATGGGATCAAAACCCCACTGTGCTAGGCCCTGAACAAACATGGATTAGCAGCAGCCCTTGTCCCAAAAACCTATGTAACAAAGGGCTGGAGGAAAGGGCTGTCACAGGGTGTCACTTGCCTCTCAGAGCAAGAGGCCAGTGCGCCCAAGCCCGGTCAGCTGCTCTCCAGTTGGGTTGCAGAGAAGACACTTAGCCCATACAAAGGTTCAGTCGGAAGAGGGCTAGAAGAGCACTGCCTTAGAGCACAGGCTGAAAGAGCAAGAAAAGGGGCAGGTGACAGCTGCCTGACAGTCAGGGAAGGGGCTAAGCTTGTTCACCTTATGGAGCCAGACAGCCTGTGCCAGCGGGCTGAAGCGGGCTAGTTTGGGGTGGAAGAGTCATCCAGGATCTGGTCACCCAGAGGGCTGGCTGGCGGGGCAGAAAGGAGCAGGGACTCATGTGCAGGGGAGCTCCCGGCGGAGTGAAAGTGCTGCCCCTGGAAAGGTGAATGGAGAATCGCAGTACTTACGGTGGGAACTGGCAGAACCCTTTCACCATGAGGGTTCGACGGGCTATTGTGCACGTACAGGGATGAGCTGTGCTGAAAGCTGGGGCTGTGAACAAGGCACAGAGAGATGGTGCTCTTGTTATGGCTGGCCCATGGGAAATGGAGTCTGTGTGGTGCCCCAGCTCCAGGCTGGGGGTTGCCTTATTACTGGGTTGTAACAGACAGGCCAAGTGAACAAGGAGGGGAAGGCTGATGTCATGTTAGCTCCACGCTGTTTGCAGGGCTGGCAGGTAGGGGAGAGGATAAGCTGCCACCAGCCAGAAGCTGGCATGAAGGATCAGGAACCCGTGGAGCAAGGCGCAGGACTCGGACAGGAACCCTACCATGCTAGAAGTTGTAAAAGGGGTGAAAATGAAGATGCCGTCTCACCTGGCCATTGGCCCTGGACAGTGATGCTCTTCCCACATTTCATATCCATCCCACAAATAAACTCCCTCTTCTGGCTATTGTATGGATTCAAACAGGGAGGGAAGAGATTGATGGGAATGAGGTAGAAAGGCAGGCTATGGGCAAGGATAGATGGAAGGGGGGTAGAGAACAACACAGGGAAGGGGGAACAGGTTTCTGCACCCTGCCTGGCAGACGTTGGGTTTTCCTCACAACCATAAGTGCTGGTCCCATACACTTTTTTTAAAATGTAGAGCTTAGTTTTGGGAGCATAATCCTAAGGCAAAGGGTGAATTTGGTGGGAAATTCCACAGCTACAGAATACGTGGAGGCTCCACAAGCTCTGGGGCACTCTTGAGTACCACAGACATTAGCCGCAGGAGAGTAGCCATCCCAAAGACAAGCATAGGTGCACCAATGAGGGGGGCATCGACTGCAGGCTAGCGTCCACTATGACAGTTCTAGTGTCTAGAAACAGGAGTTATTCCTGGGAGTGATGTAAAAGTGCCACCCATGGAGATTAATAGCACTAACCAAAATATATAAAGAACAAGGCCTTTAATCTTGGAGCTATAAAAAGCCTGAGTGACAGAGCTGCTGGAGCAGACAAGAATCTTAAATCGGCAGCAGTTCACATTTGTATCGGTGAATAATTTGACTGGAGTCCGGTGGGAAGGAAACTGGCCAGCACCAGTGGCAGAGCAGAACCTGAGCCACTGGGAAGTCTGACTGATTCCCAGGAGGCAAAGGATCAGAAAGGTGGGGTTTTTTGGGGAGGGAGAAGGGAGAAACTTTGATGGCTGAGCTGAAGCTCCAGATGCTTGTCCAGAGAATAACGAGAAGATGCTTTTAAATGCATTCCAGCGCTGAGATTCACGTCAGGAAGGCCAAGGAAAACTTTTGACAACACAGACCCCAAATTATTTGCTATCGAAAACCCCCACAGGGGAGCAGAGGAGAAAAAGCAGTGGGGATTGAATCTTGTGAAAGCTGAGGAGCAGATGGGCGACCATCCTCTTCCGTACAGAAACACCAACAGACCTTACAGAAGAAATTCGAATGCATAACCCAAACCTCAGGTCTGATACTGCCCCAGCTTCCTTCAATCACCAGGTTGAAACAGATGCCCTCTCTTCTCCCACACTGCTTATAAATGGAAACATTAAGGCTAAGAATCTGCTCAGAAGCTAATCCTCAACTGCAGTACCATGCTGTGTCCCACTGGACCTCTGTCCCTCCTTTCTTACTCATTCACTTCCTTTCAACTCCATCTGGCACAGCTGGTGAATGTAGGGTAAGGGGAAGCAGCTCCAGCTGCTGAATGTTGAAAAAAATTTTTTGTATCCAATGCCCCTGTCAACCAGTTTCAAACCATGAAATCTACAACATATGAAGTACAGCACTATCCCTTCTGATGATCAAGAGCCCATGTAGGTAGCCATGAGCCTGGGGGATCCCTGAGGGCCTTAGAGAAGGAGAACCTGTTATGGTCTGTAGTGCCAACTCATTCAAATATCAGAGCACTATAATCATACACCTGCTTATTTTACACACCGCTCATGTGCTCATTAAAAATTCCCCTTCTGCATCCCAACAGGCTGAGCCATTCCCACACTGGTATTCTGCAAAACCTTTGCACAGCAGGGAGACAACAATCCAACAACAAACAGGACATGCAGCATCAATGGGAAGTGAACAGTGAGCAGCTACGACAGATGCAAAAGCCCTTGGTGGTGGTGTGGCAGGAGGTGCTTGTCTCACAACCCCAAGCACAGGTGGAGTGAAGGAGTGATCATGTTACCTTGTACTGCTTCCGAAGGGGGTGGGGGTCGGGAGGGAATACTGACCTGAGTCCCCACCGGGAGTGCACAGCAGCGATAAGCACCAGAACAGATTTTCACCTGTGGCCTACGCTAGACATCAAAATCTGATCTCCAGGTGCACACAGCTAGCAGCAGAGCAAAGAGGGGAGATTTAGTCAATGAACTACATGTTGAATTTTGGTTCATCTTATTTGCAAACCCATTCAGGCTGTTCCAAAACCCAGTGGGGGGAAGCAGAATTTTGCTCATAGAAATGATTACAAACATAGTAATCCGAAACAATCTTAAATTTCCTTTTGGAAGGAAGCAGAAATAGCAAGGGACTAAGGTTCCGGAGCAGCAATAAGAGAAAGAGCATGCAAAAATATTCAACACAACAGTCTGTCAAACCACCAAGAGACTGACATATTTTGCACCAGGGTTTCAGCATTAATTTCAGAAAACCAGACATTTTGCTGAACAAGCACCTGTTTAGGGAACATTTCTAAGTGGGGAAATGCCTGCATTTCATTAAAAAGTCACAGCTGTGTTACCCCCTTCTGCATCCAGCCTTGGAAGTGCAGCAAGAGCCAGAGGGAGTGTATTTCACACACTAACACAGCAGTGTCCTTCAAGCGTACCCCCCCTACTCCTGTTACCCTGGTCTCTCTCAAATCTGCTGTTATCTCCCATCAGGGTCACTGCAAGGAAAAGGCTTTCTGTGTGATTCTATAACACTGACATTTTGCACCCTGCATTTGGCCATGTCCACTACCCCACAGCTCGCAGCTGGAGTTGTGTGCTGCTAGACTCACAATCCAACACTATTCTGTTGGGAGGAACTGTACAAATTGCACATTAAACAACCTCTGCTCAGGACCCTCTCAGATAGCCTCTCAGCACAAGTGCCAGCTTGTCAACACAGGCAGGGGCAGCTGTCATTACAGTCACACACATACTCCTGGCAAACTTCACAGCTGCAGCCAGGGCACACGTCAAGTCAGACAGCAGCCAAGACACCCCCTTTTGGTATGATGAAGCCTACATGCACAGCTGAGAAAGAGGGAGTCTGGACTCCAGCAGGCGCTGTGAAGAGCTCCTTACCTTTCCCTTCAATTCGCAGAGGTTACATCACCCCTTGAAACACAGCCACAAGCAAAGGCAGGACTTGCATACGAATCTTCCCTCCTCTGGGTGTTCTGGAGAAAGTGGGTGAGGAGCGGGGCGCTCGCTCCCACTCAAGTGAGCATTCATGCTTCAGCCAGCTTGAGGATGAGGCTCTGCAGCAAAGTCCTTAAGACCTTCTCACGGCTGCTGATCTCATCCAAGAAACTGAAAGAGCATCTCAGCAGGACACTGCCAGCCTCCCTTTCAGCTCCTCTCCCTAATGGCCATTCTCTGGCAAGCAAAATGTCAAGAACCAGGCGGGGGCGGTGTTTGGAGAAGGAGGGAGGTGGAAAGAGAGGAGATTCTCACCATCCATCAACCTCAAAACCTATTCAGCCGACAACTTGAATGGAGCCAGCATTTCGTTCTCCATGGTAACAAGAGATGGAAGGAAGACGGAAAAAGAGAGAGAGACGGGGGAGGGGGCAAGTTAAGAGCCGGCCTGGCAGAAACTGACGTGGAAGAAGCCGGGCGAGTTCTAGACCTTCCCATTTCTCGTTGCTGTGCAAGTTGCACGCGGAAGGAAAAGCCCTTTCACTGCCCTCTCCACATGGTAAGGTGCCATGTCTTTTCTGTCAGCAGAGTGAAGAGCTGTGGGGCTGGAAATCACTCACCCTGCTATATCCATCCTCAGAAGGAGGAGCGACTCCTCTCTGAGTGGAGCTGAGAGAAGCATCACTGTTACTAAGGCTCCAGCAGCCATCCATGGTCCGGGCCTGGCTACCCCACAGCAAGCAGAGTGGAGGAGGGAGAAGGAACTTGATTTATAATGAAACCATTAATACAATGCCAGCCTGTGCGCCAACCCACACCCTCTGCTGTGGAGGGGCCAGTGCTACCTCAGATTGCCTGCCTCCCCCACCTCTTTCCCCCTCTGATCTCACATGTGGATGCACAGACACAATTGTGCTGCTACGAACTGAATACCCTGGAAGTACAGAAGCCTGGTCTCTCTCTCGTCCCTGCTCCCTCCCCAAGGTGCACGGAAACCAAGTCACATATTTGAAATCCAGGCATCCCCTTTGCTAGCCTCGGGGAGCTGTGGGTAATTCAGCACTCATTAACATTTCAGACCTGGCCCTTCTTCCAAACTTTCTTCCCTGTTTTACATTCATAACCCGAGCTGTCACAGCCAGAATATGCACAACAGGGAAATTACATGTGATTTGAGCAGGCCCCATGCAGCTACCCCAGCTAAAGCACTTATGCAAAATAACCAAACAAAGGAATGAAAAGCCCAGCAAAGCCTGGCTACTGCCAGCCCCCTCTTATTCCTATTTGAATTCCTGCCACAGATTTTTCTTGAAGGACACATTTTTAACCCCCCTCCCCTCCCAGTCCAGACTCTCAATCCTGGTTTGTTCTGGCCTGGGCTACCATATGAGGGAAACACTGTTGCGTGATAATTCTCAATAGCCTTGTCTATACACTCAGCTTTCTGTTAAAGGTGACCTGCACAGCTGGGCCAAATTCCCCCAATAGTCCTCTCAGCACATATGGTTTTAAAATGCCATAGACCAACCGACAGACCGACAATCAGCACAACTTTTCTTCTGTTTTCACTCCTCCTTGCAGTTTGGTTTTGGAAAACACCCTTTCCTCCTCAGCTCCCTGCAGATTGTGTAACTTGCTGTCTGCAAAATTACGACATCAGACCCATCATGGACATGTTAATACCCATCTTTCCCACCCAAACACAGGCCTGATTCAGTCACCGTTTCAAAACAGCCATATTACTCTGCCATATGGTTTTGCAGGGCGTGCATCTGCCACTCTAAATAAGTGCCAGCCTAAGCCAAAACATGCTTCATTTTCACTATCACCTTCCAAGTTTGAGAACAGTCTGAAGTGCAAACAGACCAGCGACCTAGGAGGGGACTCCCCGGGGTCACTGCTCTTCTGCTCCTCTCCTGAGGTAGCCAGCTACGTATGTCATTCAACTCCTCCTCTTGGCAGGCTGCTACTCCCCCACCGCCTCAGCCAGCGTGGAGCGTGCACCGCAGGCTTGCTTCTGCTGCGCCTTTGCAAGAGGGTGCAGGGAATGGGAGTGGGAGTCACATGGGTCTGAAGAGGGACTCCCAAAAATCGGTTAGCAAGATACTAATCTCCTCAAAATCAGACTTGCAAACAATAGCTCTGAGTTGCATTCGTACAACCAACCTGAACGTTAGTTGCCCTCCCCTCATCTGGGTAACTCTCAGAGGCCTTAGGAGACATCTCTGCCCCTCTCCCGTCACCCAGGCCCTGCCACCTCCACCCAGGTGACTGTTCTTCTAATCTAAAGTAAAAGAGGGACCACCAACCATATAGCAGCCAAGAGCTTTGTTACTGGAGCACAAAGGGAAAGAAGGCATTTCCCCCAGTTGTGACTGGCTGCTCACTGAATTTCACCTTGATCCTCTTGAAGAGGGTTTGAAAGCATTATTGTTTATCTGTAGTTTGGAGAGAGGATTTGCTTTCTCCATGAAGTGGATTCTAATGTACTTCAAAGACTTGCCACCTGCTAATAAGATCCTTTTCTCTCCCTGTGATCCGAAAACAATGCCGGGGCAAGAGGAAAACCTTCCCATGCCCTCTGCACCAGCACACTTCGAGAAGAGGGAAGACACTAACCATGTTACCAACCCACAGAAATGTGTGAAAAAGCATTCAAAGGGCAAACAGCTCCACCAAATAGATACTGCCCCCTCTCTCCCTCCATAAGGCGTCTTACTCTGCAACTGATTAGAGCAGCCAGGGAGAGGGGCTGTGCCTTTTCCAAGACCCACATCCTATTTGTCAGAGGGAATCCATTGTTAATAGACTGAAGCTAGCATAGTAAGGAATAAGGATCCCCCCAAAAAGGAGGCTCTCCCAGCACTGAAGGAGGTGGGAGAAGCCCAGGCAAAGTCAAGGTCTCCTTCAATTGCGAAATGCAAGTACGATACTCTGAAATATTTCAATGGGATATTACAGGAAAAGTCAAAATACAGCACAGCTATACGGTATCTTACAGAGATGCTGAGATTTTGGTTCCATCAAGCTTGGTGGTCTCTGTGCAGCTGCCACATCACAAAAGCTACAATGGCAACCATGGCTAATTAGCAGAGAGTTGAGGTAGGGCAAGCCACGAGAGTGGACAGTATGGAAAGGCTCCCCATTCTGCACCTGATCTGCAAAAACACACAACTTCAGTCCCCAGAGCACTAGCCAGCACTAGATTCATTTACAATAAAAACAAAGCCGTCCTCCACTGTGACAAAAAGACCCTTCACCTCTGCCAGATAACGTCAGGTTGCTATGTCAAGTCACTGCTAGGTTTTATCTTTAGAGCACTTAAGTTTGTCACATGGGTCACGGATCCAAAGAGAACCAACCACCTTCAGTCTTGGCCTTACTTCCACTTGCCAGTCTCAATGAAGCCAGAAAACGCCTAGCCTCCCCAGTGTTAGCCCTGGTGACAGCTCCTAACCCAGAACCTGCGTTTCAGGACTGACCCCACCAAAGAGTTATAAAAAGAGCGATGACGACCTAACCTGAGGCAGGAACTGAGCAGAGTCTCCATCAGAACAAGTGGCAAAATTCCTGCGTCCAGTGCCCGTCTCTGCCAAGGGAATGAAAGGTGCTCGGTAAGGCAACACACAGACATCTGGCTTCTCAGTTGATCAGACATCACAAGCAAGCCTGCAGAAAGGAAGGTCAACCTGCCCTGCCGTGAGGGCAGGGGACTGGACTCGATGACCTCTCGAGGTCCCTTCCAGTTCTAATGTTCTAGGATTCTATGGCCTGAGTCAGTGCCAGGTAAACTGTCACCTGTGTATGGAGAGCAGCAGCCCTGTCCCTGTATTTCTGCTCTCCTCCTCTGGGGTGTGCGTGAAAACATTACAGCTCGAAGTGGAGGTCCTGCTACACCTCCCTCACACCCATAGACCATTTTAACAGCAGCACCATCCTAAAAGCACACGGAAAAGGGTCTAACATTGTACCATGCTGCTGTGGAGAGATACCAGCGGTGTCTAATCTATGGACACTTGGGTTTAGCAAGAAAGTTTGAGAAATAGACCCTCCACTTGTGCCCAAATAAATGTATTAGTCTTTAGGGTGTCACGGGACTCCGCACTTATACACAAAATCAGAGATGACCAGGCCAAAGTCACACGGATTGCTCCAGCATGGCCTACGTAGACATTGTATCCTTCTCCTGCCTGGGTAGAGCTGCTCCCAGGCACAGTCGACCATGCTATGGGCTTTAGCTGAGGCTCTGAATAGAGACCAGGGTGTCTGGCTCACTACAAAAAGCCCTTTTCCCTCTGTTGGTATTCTCACCTTCTTATCCACTGCAGAGAATGGGCCACACCCTCCGGACTGAACTGATCTCTTTAGCAATGGGCCTCTGCCTAGTAAAGTAACCCCCCCCCCCCCGCCCCTTCTGCAGGTGTATATGTACCTGCTAAACTCAAGCATCCGCTTCATGCATCTGATGAGGTGGGCTCCAGCCCAGCTTATGTCCTAACTGCACCAGGTTCTTTGGACTTGTAAAAAGAGGAAACTGAACATGGATGCCATAAACAGGGCAGTCCGACTTTCAAGGTAGTCCTGAAATGAAGTGATTTTGAACACCAGCTCAAGTCACTCGACAGTGCTTAGAGCACTGAGCTATTTTATGATTTCTATAAGCATAAATACATCAGAGGAACTAGTATTTAATGTGACCCCTCACACACACGCACACCCCCAACCCTCCAAACCTGCTTTGTCAACTGATTTTCCAGCCAAATGGTCACCTCCAGGATTTAAATATCTGGAAATGAACCTGTCCCTGAAGATGAATAAAGGGATTTCATTTACATTTCATACCATTCTGCAGATAGCGAGATAGGACTTCAAACACATGACCCAATTTACCTCTATTCCTTTCTGAAAGCGCTAACAATAAAAACAAGCCTCTCCCCCCCACACGTTCTTGACTACCCGCAGGTCTGACATGCAACGAGCCGAGCATAAAAAAAGAGCTAGACAACATGTGGGAAAACTTCCGTGGAGTAGGGACAAAGAAGCCGTTTACAAAAATGCACTGGTAAACGAACCTGAGCCGACTGCACTCTTTGGGGCAGGGTCCACTCCTCATCTGTAAAGTGTTGAGCACAACGGGGCTCCAACTGGAATCTCCCCGAGGCTCCGCAAAGGGCCAGATGGATCTACTCTGAGGCCAATGTCCATTATCCTCTTTGCAGGCTTTTCTTTCTGGGCCCTCCGGGAGCCGAGGCTGCCGTGGTTCTGTCTAACCTCAACATGCCTGAAGAAGCCGGCCGGGCTGCCGACCTCTATCGTGCAGTGTCCTGAAAGCACTGGCCCTTGGGTAGCCCCTCCCGACACAGCACTCGTGTGACTCTGGCCTTAAGCTGGCAGAGCTAATGTCAACCCTTCCTTACCAGGTGCCTTCATGGGAGGCTGACCCCCACACCGCTGGCTTTGAGCCCCCACTACGCACAGTGAAACATGCCTGCTCACGTGTCACCAGTGCCTCTGCAGGAGGAGGCTTTTTCCGAGGCCTACGTAACATTGACTGAAGCCAGGAGCACAGAGGTGCAAGACGACAATCCTTCAGTCCCCTTATGTCAGCAGGGTCTGTTATGCTGGGTAATCCCCCTAGCAACCATAACACAAACTTCAACAAAAGCCAGAACAACCACCACTGCCGCCACCAGCTAGTGCCCTAAAAAGCCACACATTTACACTACTGCCACAAACCCTTGCGGCTTCTACGCAGCACAGAAAAAGGGAGAGGTGAGGTCGGCAGTGCACTGCCTGGCAGAGAGAAAGGAATGAGCAGCGCTTCGAAGGTGTGCAGCATTTTTACCTGTGGGCCATGGAATCACACTCCAATTGCCTCGAAAGTTGGCTAATCTGATAACGCCTACAAAGGGGGGACAAAGATGGGAAGGAGAAATACAAATTACATACTATTTCTCACACAAAAAGGACTACAAATAAAGGCAGGACTGGCTGAAGTGCTAACGCCTCCACCATCAATCCAGACATTTTAACCCAGCCTTTGCTTTTACCTGGCTGACTGCCTTCACCAGGCGTCATGAAGGGGGGAGTGGGAAATGGAAATGGGGCTGCGGGGATGACAGCTTCGCCAAGCTTTGGCCGACAGGTACAGGAGATTGGATGAATTCACCTGCATCCAGAGAGATGCTGACCTGGAGAATGGCACCCGTGGACCACGGCTGGCCTGCTTTGCTTCCTCTGAAGCCAAGCTGTACCACCCAGCGTGGAAACAGTAGGCTGTCTGCCTAACTCCTGGTGGAGAACTGCGTGGGAACTGCAAGGCACAGCTGAGGCCTTTGGGCACAACTACAGACGGGGTCCGGGCCTCTACCCACCACTTCGGCATGAAGCAGCCACCACTGACAGACTCTTGTGGTTGCCCCCTGGGGTGAGGGACTGGCCAGAGCAAGAGCTAACACTGCCTAAGGAACCGTGCCATCAAGCCCCTCTACCAGCAGGAGCCCAGAGGGCTAGAGAAAAGTGAGACCACTTGTCTGTGCTGGCACATGAAAAGCAGAGATGAATTTACGCTCAACACTAGAACTTCACCCCTCAGCCAGAAGCTCCAGGGCCTGGTGCAGAACAGACACTTCACGCTAGACGCCTCCCTCCCTCAGTGTGATCCCAAAGGCCTCTCGGGGGGTGTGTGCGCGCGACTCTAATGAAATGCCTGCACTCTTCCACTGCACCGTACGCCTTTGTCTCAGGAGTCTCCCTTTCCAGAAAATACAACCAAGCCCTGACTTCAGTAGGGAAAGGGAAGAGAGGAAAGTGGAGCTCTCCGCTAACAATGGTCAGTGTCTGATTTCTAATGCTAGAAGCTGCTCGGCCCCAGCGGAGAGGAGGAGAGGGGAAGAGAATGATGAAATAAAGATACATTTCCTATTACTTCCTTCACTCAGCATCTGCATGGGATTTAGCCATTGCTGTATATCAGCTTCCACCTTGTTACATTTTCAGCCTCCTGTGGGGCAGCCCCACTGCAGAGCACATGGCTGGGCGGCAGTTTGTCAGGTTAGCTGTGGAAGTAGGCAATGCAGTGCTAACTAGGGTTCCGCATCTATCTCCGCGGTGCCCAACCTGGCCAAAGTTTCCAACCCTCGAGTAGTAGCTCAGGTGGCATGTTGTATAGAATGGCCATCTTTGCCTCCATTGGCCACCTGCCCAGATGGGCTGCACAGACGTCTAGACCATCGCTTCTGCTTCCCGGTTCCTCCCTCCCACCAGCACCTCTGCTCTTGCTCTTCACCCCCTCGCACAGGGGCTATTTGAGAAAACCCTCCCTGCTTCAAACGAAAGCATCTGTTCCTCTGTCCCAGTAAATAATTCTGAAAACATGGCGCCACTCCCCCCCCCCCCCTTGGCCTGTTTCTGCCATGGCCGCCACTAGGGTAACAATCACTGGGTCCAATGAAGCGCGCTTTACAAAAACACCAAAGGGCCAGACGCAGAGACCAGAAAAAGAAGAAGAATCGAGACAAAACGAGCTAGTTAGCACAGAACGACCTGGATCGGCAGGCTGCCAGTCTGCACAAGTTCCGAGGGCAATGCTGCCACCCACCAGGGCCAAAGATGAAGCTGCTAACAACCATCAAGAGGGAAGCCAGGCAGCCAGCAGCTGCAATGCTCTGCCAGGCCTAAGTGCTGAAATCCTTTGCTCTCCCCCGTGGGATTTCAAATGCAGAACTGAAAAGCCAACGGAGAAAAGCAATTCAGAGTATCCCAGGCCCCCACACGTAAAGCCAGCCCGAGAGATACTACAAGACAGAAATAACAGCTTTGGTTTCTTCTGGATCTAAAAATACTTAAAACAAGGCTACTCTGCTTATGTCTGAGTGTTAAAACACAGTAGCACATTCAATCACCCTCCTCTCCCAGCCTGCCCCTCCTCTTCCACATCACAAGCAAAGCCAGAGGCAATTGCTCTCAGCTTCTCAAGCGAACAAAGATTAAAACTCCTAGGGAAATATCAGCCACAGAGCTCGACTGGACAGCTAACGAGTCGTAGCTTTAGCAATGCAACAAGCAGAGCTGTTATTGCCACTGCAAGACAGAGGACACATCCAAGCCCTTTATAAACTGAAGTGCTCTCCCGCCTCCTTCCCCACAAAGCTCTCCCCACACGTCATTCTGATACACTGACTCAATTACGGCACGCGGGGACCCTGGTCTGAAGAAACAAGCACAGCTTCCGGTCACCTCCTCGAAGGCCGACCAGACACCCCCACCAGTGTGCCTGATAATTTTTTCCACCTCTGAGCAGAATGAATTTTCTTATGTGCACCAACATGGAAGCGATGTACAACACAGCATCTTCACAGAATGCTAGAACTGGAAGGGACCTCGAGAGGCCAAGAAGTCCAGTTCCCTGCCATCATGGCAGGACCATCCCTGATAGATGTCTGTCCAACCTGCTCTTCAATATCTCCAAAGATAGAGATTCCACAACCTCCCCAGGCAACTTATCCCGGTGTTTCCCCACCCTGACAGGCAGGAAGCTTTTCCTAATGTCCAACCCAAACCTCCCTTGCTGCAGTTTAAGCTGGAGTGCATATTGGAGCCCAAACATCAGGAGGCAGGAATGGGGCCAAGGGCTTCTGTGAGCGGGAGGGAGCTCAGGGCTGGGCTGCAGGAGTGTTAGGTCTCCAACCAGGGACGCAGGATCTAGGGTGGGGCTAGGGTTGAGGGGCTCAGGGATTGGACAGCGGGTTGGAGATCAAGGACCCTGGCAGGACGTAGTCTCTAGAGTGGAGCTGAGGGTGAGGGGCTAGGTGCGCACAAGGGGGGGATCCAGGTTCGGAGAGCTCTGGGCTGGGGGTTGGAGTGCAGAAGGGGGTCCAGGCTCGGGCTGGGATGTGACCTTTAGGATAGGGCTGGAGATGAGGGCTTTGGGTTGCAGGGGCTTCAGGTTGGGGCAGGGAGCTGGGGTTTGGGCTTACCTGGGTGATTCCCTGGTGGCGACAGTGAGAAGGGGCTCCCCTCCCACGTTGGGGCTCCTTCCCACCATCCCAAGCAGCTTCAGGGCTTGGGAGCAAGATCTCGCTCTGCTGCAGCCCTGGACCCTTCTCGGGGCAATTTGGGGGGAACTCAGCCCTCCCCACACTGTGTGCTTTCCCCAAAACTCCTTTCCACGGTCTCATTAGCGCTTGCTCCCTCCTGGCCCTGCGCAGTAATCTGCTGCATCCCCTCCTTCCACACGTCCTGGACTTCCGTCACCTGGGATGGCCCGAGAAAGTGGCAGGCACTTCATCTCCAGCACTTAAGGTAAGACACAGGCTGTAGTAAGAGGTGCCTTGTGACGCCCCCGAAGCAAGGAGAAGGGGAAACGCCTCCCTCAGGTCACACTCCACAGCACAGGAGTGCAGCTGTGCAATGCCCGAGTGACAGGAGCCCTAGGGCTGAGTGGGGAGACCTGCAGCTCCGGGGGATTTATTCCGGAAGATTCCTCCCAGAAGATTACAGACCCGGGAAGGAAGGCTACTTCCTCCCTCTCAGGATGGCAACGGCAATGACAAAAACCGGGTGCCATTCGATGGTGAGGAGCCGCAATGGCAAGTGCTGGCCTGGCAGGCATTGCTCCTCTCCAAGGGATTCTGTGTCTCCCCATCTCTGAACGTGGCTTTCTGCACTGACCTGTGGCTCCGAAGGGGAACCCACTACAAGAGTCCTGTTTTGGAACTGATTTTATGCATGAATGTGATTCTTGCATGACAAGGCTGGACACCTGGGCAGGAGGTCAGGCTCTCCAAGATGGAGACAGCACCACCGATACAAGAAGCAGATGTGCTTTCAATTTCTGATTCCCAGAGTCAGGGAGTCCCCGCTTGGCACAGATTTACTGTGGGACTGTCAGAGATGGCACAGTGAGCGTGGAAGGGATGCGTGAGGAGTGGGGGATAGGAAGATTTGGAACTTGGCATTATCACCATCGTGAGGAGGAACAGAAGCAGTCACTAATTTCAGGGGCCCAGAAGGACATAAGCTGCGGGGATCCATGTAGTCCAACATCTAGAACAGTGGTGGCCAACCTGTGGCCCACATCAGCCCACTGGGGTTCCATCTGTGGCCTGCAAATCCCTTTTCTGCCCCTTTCCCCTATGCCTCTCACGCACTGGGGCACCAGCCCCCGTCACTCACTTAACGCTAGGGATGTTAAGTATCAGTTAACTGAATAGTCAAGTAACCTCATGAATTCTTATCGGTTACTCGACTAGTTGATAGTCCCTGGGGGCGGGGCCGACAGCCAGTGCGCTCCGGCTCCACTCCTGAGGAACCCCCCACCACGCAGAGGCATCAGAGGCATCAGTGCGGGATGTCAGGCAGGAGCTGGTCCATGAAGGGAGCCAGTTTGAAAAACAGCTCCCCTCGCCGACTGGCTGCCCGTTGCCTTGTGCTGCTGCCTCTGATACAAAGGCAGCAGCATGGCGTGACAGCAGCCCCTGTCCGGGGGGAGGGGTCTGAGCTCCCAGACCTGATGCAAGCTGGAAATGAGCCGAGCTGCCTGCCCGCCTAGCTCCTACTACACTTGAAATGCAGAGTAGGTCCTGGACCCAGTGTGACCCTGCTGGCCAGCCCGCTAAAAAATTTAGTGGCTGGGGGGGGGGGGGGGGGGCCAGAAATGCATGTAGTCTATAGCATTAACCTACAAGCTTTTGCTCATCAGTTAATCGACTCCACTATTACCTCCCTACTTAACGCCTCCCTCTCCCTCCCTGCACTTTCAGAATGCCACCTACTGCCTGATTCATGGTGTTCAAGCTCTGGGAGGGAGGGGCAGGAGAAAGTGGGAATCAGCAGCGATGGGAGGAAGGAGGCGGCTTAGGTAAGTGCGGGGCTATAGTGCCCCAGTGCACAAGAAGCGTGGGACAGGGCACAGAGAGGAGAGGGGGAGCGCGGGCCACCTGCAGGTGGAACTCCAATGGGCTGCATGTGGTCTGCAGGCTGCTGGTCGCCCAGTGCTGGATTTCAGACCCACTGAGACGAAGAAGGGCCACTCGTGGTCCACTCATTAGTCTTGGTTGCCCATCACTGATCCATTCGCAGGGGTTTCAGTGGAATGTACAAGAACATCCAGAGTGGGAAATTATGGAATAATTCGTCTCTGGGAGCAGTTTCTTTCTAAATGCCTCTAAGTTTGGCTTCTGCTGCACAAGGGTTTGCATCTCTCCAAACTTTGTAGTACTAGGTTCATTGTTTTAACTCTCTCTCGTTACTGAGGATATTTCCAGTATTCAATAAAATGTCTAGTTCTTTTCTGGAGTCTACTAACATCTCTGCGTTAGTGGTGTCACATGGCAAGAAGTAGGCTAACTGTGTGTAATGCAAAGGAGCGTTTCGTTTTCTGTTCGTTTTCAATTTGCGGCCCCTCCATCTAACTGACTTGTCCCTTTACACCAAGAGAGAATGTAAACAGGAGTTTCCAATTTACCTCCATTACAGCATTCCTTATTTCATCTGTCTCTCTCTCCCCTACGTCCTCTCAGTTCTCTCTTCTCTGAACAGTTTCCAACTTTTCAATCTCTCACCAGGTGAAAAGCTCTCCAGACCTCTATTCATTTCTGTCACCTACATACGAACCTGTTTATTTCTGCCGGGGATTTTTTTTTTTTTTAAAAAAGGAGACCAAAACGGAATTCAGTACTGCAGTGAGAATATAGCTTGGAGTTATATCATGACATGAACAGAATTGTCCAACACTGCCAATCAAGAGAGTCAAGAGCAAGAAAACCACACTATGGCACCTGTACAAAAATTCCCAAGACTGCCCTACTGCAGACAGCTCTTTGACTCAACCAGCCATTCATGGCGCTGTCAGTTAGCCCTGCTCTGAGGAAGTCTAATCAATATGATGGTGTAAACTGCTCGAAGAACCACAGAGCCCTCTACACTAGAGCTTCCTCCGATCAGTTATGTCTGGGATAGCTCCAGTGGGGATTTTTTGGCAGGGTGCCCTACTGCAGATGGAAGCAAAGAGCTGTCCATAAAGTACATTAGTTAGATTTCCATCTCACTTGGTGATATTGGCTGTGACACACTGTGATGCCTTTTCAGGGTATCCAGGTAAACCCCTTCACTCAGTGAGAAAGAGACTTGTTTGTGCTTAACTGGGTGTCAGCTTCTTGAGTCCACCAGACTGTTCCCCACCCAAATAACATCCCCAGACCCCTGCCAGCCCTCACTTTGCCTTGCAGTTTAACAATAGACGTGCCCTGGCCTCACTAAAGTGTTCCCCTGCAATATCCAGCACTTAATGGCTGGACATTCACAGCAATTACCAGGGAAGTTGTCCTTAAAGGAACACCACACACACCAGGTTGTTTGATTCATCTGAGGATCAGCTCCAACAGACCATCACAGTACTGAGAGCTTTATACTGAAAGCAACCATAAGCTTATACCAAAGGGTAAGATTAAAGTGCGAGTGAGCAAGGATAACAATGGAAACGGAAACGGTTTCATAGAAAACCAAAAGCACAACACGCTTCCCAGAGTCCAAACTTAACTAACAGGCTAACCCCTTGGCCAAAGCAGTTTCTCTCACCTAAACCAATCTCCAGCATCTGCAATCAGCATGGCTGGGCTTCCTCATTCCTTGTCTGTTTGCTCTCCTCAGGGAGGGACAATCAAAGAGGTGTCCTGCCTCCTCTGCGTCTCCAACGTTCACTGGTTTGTCCCTAGAATCAGGATGACCCCATTTTTGATTCCCTGTTGAGGTTGTATGCACATAAGCTTCCATTGTGTTGGCATACAATGCCTCTTTTATATGTGAGCTGAGGCAGACAGGTGAATGTTCATTCTTTGGTCAAAACCTGCTTGACAACCCTGCTTCGATTCAGACTTTAAAACCCATTTTCCAGTATACTGACATAAGTCCTCAAATATCATCCCTACGTGCACCTCACAATGACGTGAGGGTCATTCTGACATACACTTTTATTAGCGACCTCGCGTGACCCTCTTTGGACAATGGGTTAGGTGCGGTGATTTTGTCAGGCCTGGCAGGGGTTAGCTGTTACAGTGAACCCTTTGCCAGTTGGCACCGAGGCCTTCTTGGGATCTGTCCTGGGGTTTCCTCATCACAGCGGCACCTCATGCTGGCTATTCTGGGGATAAGCTCTGCCAGCCAATGCATCCTCTCCTGGTGGTACCTCTCCCGTCATCTCCTCTGCCTGTAGACCCGCCCCCATCAGAGGATCATAGTGCCCTCCCTCTTCATGAATCAACCCTCTAGCCAAGTCTGGGTATCACTTGCCACCAATCAAACCACTCCCGCAGTGGCAAATGGGGGGGAACTTGGGCCCTCCCACTGCTCGGGTCCGGACACAGGGATCCTGTGGATAGCAGCCTCCTGCGGCGAGTCTTAATTTCTCCCAATATTGCTCCATTTCCCTGGGCCACTTCGCAGCCCCAGTACCTTCTTCACCCTCACTTCAGACCCTTCAGCTGTCCAGTCCCAGCAGTCAGCCAGGAGCTTCCCCTCTCCTCCCCAGTCCCTGCAGCAGCTGCTTTGTTCCTCCTCTTGTGAAGAGCACAGTGCTTACTCCTTGAGCTCCCCACAGCTACTCATCTGTTATTCCCTGCAGGTCCTCTTATATGAGCCCTGCAGCTTTTCTCTGACTGCCTGTGCCTCATGCAGCTTCTCTAGGCTGCTTGGAGGACTCACCACCACTGCTCCACTATGGGGCAAACCATGGTAATGCCAGGAGGTCTCCACTCACCCCTCCAACTCCTGTGTGAGGTGGGCATCTCATCACAGGATCCCACATGTCACTTACCAAACTAGAGGTGAAGCTTGATTTATCGGTATCTGAATTGTATTTTTGAGAGTAAATGAGGAAAGGCATGTGTACAGCTACTGGAAGTAGCACTTCCTGTCCCTCAGATTGGATTAGAGTGGAGAAGCAACAGTTTGCCAATTTGCAGCAAGGATCTGTTTCTTAGGCAATGCAACAGAAGCCTCAGGATGGAATACTGTCACTGGTCCATTTGCAGTGGAAGGGCTGGGATAAATGTGGGCCACAGAATTCTATAAGCTCCCTATCAGAGACCAGAAAGGATATAGAAGAGCAAAAGGGATGAAAACCCTGAATCAAGGAAAATCTGAAAACAGAAGGCACCTGGATATATAACTGGCTCTGTGGACATGGGGAAGGCGGTGGATGTGATATGCCTTGACTTTAGCAAAGCTATTGGTACGGTCTCGCACAGTATTCTTATCAGCAAGTTCAAGAAGTCTGGATTGGAGAAATGGACTGTAAAGTGGATAGAGGTGAAAACACACACACACACCCTCTCTTACACAGAAGGGGTTACCAACTAACCTGACACTCCCTGCCTGTCACTCTCTGACCTCCATGCCTGGACAGAAGCCTGCTTTGGAGAAAATGAACAATTATCCAAGAAAATAAGGAAGGCTGTCACCAGCTAGATATTTGGAACCATAATGGGTTGTTGCATGGATGCCATTTGGGGTCTTTATACCTGGCATACATAAACTGATCACCAGTTGCCTTGCTGACAAATTCGCACCAGTCAGCATACCCCAGGATTCCCCAATGTCCTCAGAAAATCTGTAACGTTGTCTATTTGGCATTAAACTTATGAAATACAGGCTCGCTGATATTTCTTTGGAGTCCAGATAAACAAGGTTTGATGGATCTTGACAATAGCAGGAGTATCATAAATCTCCCCACCTTCCTCTCTAAGCCCAGGACACTTTTCTTTGACCTCACAAAATCCTGAAACAAAACACTCCATGGCACACGGTTCTTCCCCCTGGAGATGGCGAGGGAACAAACGCGTGACAGTCACCTTGCTTCAGGCACCAGTGGAAGAGCTCTGGGACTCTGGCAATGGGTATAGCATGAGAGCCGATCTAACACAGAATAGAGTGGAATGGATTACATGACTGCCTGACCCTTCGTGACCCTGAGTAAGGGCCTACATGTATCATCCTGGATAGCACGGATAGCAGCTCACCCGAATTCATATTTAGGCTGCGTCTTTGTGGGATTTCTCCCCTCCTCCCTCAGTTAAAAAGGAAACTCGTCCTCTGCCAGATAATTCAGGGGAAACTGAACAGCAAATTCCATTAGCTGGAACTCTGAGACAGTAACTCAGCTACTATGAGTCACTGACAGCTGGGAACAATCCCACCAGCTCTGGAAAGATGCCAACCCAGTGCAGCAGCTGCCCCCTTCCACTCCAGTCCACAAAAGCTAGCAAATCTGAAAGGAATCCCAAGGATGCTAGTGTTCGCGGGAGCAGGAGGGGTAACCCTGCTGAAAGAATCCCAGTAAAAGGGCCTGATTCAAGCTGACCCTTCAACCCGCTGTGCCTAAAGCTCCCGAGCAGAAAAGCACTTCGTGATCAATGTCATTGTTCCAGAAATGGTCAGACCTGTGCACTGAGACCTAGGCTTCTGGTTTGAAAGGGGGGCTTAGCAAGCTTTCCTGTTACAGAATTACCAAGCCCATGGGCCGCGGGTAACACAGGCAAGGGAAGGAAGGCATTGTCTTCCCAAACTGCCTATGCTCTCTGCTGGCCGCCTTGGAGGGCAGGGGCCATGGTATGGCCCTGTCTCCTTAAAACAAGGCACTGAAAAGTGGTTAACTGAAAATAGCACCTGCATGATCAGCAGATCTGCTGTGTGTATTTCAAGCCTTACCTGCCTGCTTTAGTGGCACTTTCCTCTGGTTAGCCATGCAAACCGAACACAGCTATGAGAGGGGCACGGAAATCCTTTCTTCTCACACACCAGACTGGCTTGCTAAGGTCTACTCAATTACACAGGTGTCTCTGAAGGCACAGCATCTTGTATGAATAGTGGTGAGGAAAAGAAATCCGCTTGATTCTCTGCTCTCACATTAGCTCTGCAAGTTTCGAAAGGATGTCTTGTTACTTGTCATCCAAACCTACCTGAGATGGACTTAGGGAGAAAGAGTAAACATGGAATCACAAGTTCCCCTTTATTTGCAGTCACTTTCAAGAGTGCAACCACAAAAATGTAAACGTCCTCACTATCTTCCTCCTTTAGCACCTTTGCTTGCTTTTGTCCTGGTCTACACAAGGGAACACAGGAAAAAAAATAACATGGCTGCTACCTCCAATTCAACTGCATTGCTTGGAGCCTAAACATTTCTCTGACAGAGATGAAAATGCCAGAAACTGTCACAGCCTTCTGCGCACTAAAACTCTCACCAGTGCTACTACCAGTGCAGCTAAACACTGGTAGCTGTGATGGGACTTCCCCTCCTCCCCCATTTTTTCCCCTTATGAAGACAAGACGTAGGCCTTTTTTCAAGCCAACCCCTTAACACAGAGAACTACTGCCCCTTCCTGGGCACAATCACTATTTGCTCCTCCAAAGTCACTTTTGCAAACCCTTCGTCCATTGTCCCCCTCACATTTTCTATCAGGGAAACATTCTAACTCCAATGGCCACAAGTGCTTTCTTTTGTTCCCTATTGTTGTAACAAATCTCTCTTTTGGGGACACCTAGTTGTAGCTACTTTACAAGTTACAACTACTATAACATTTGTGAGAGTGCAGAATTGACCTTCATATGCAAAGGTCAATGGACACTGTTTCCCTTGGCTTGAACAAAGACATGAGCTGGATGGCCCATTATAAAACCAGCTTTCCTGACATTCAACACCTCATTGACATAAAAAGCTAAGTATGGGGCACTTCTAGCCCACTCAGTTAGCCTCATTAAAACTGGCACTACAACTGACAGGTAGGTTTTTTTCTCCCCTCTTGCTTCTTTTTCTGTTATAAATTCTGAGAGTCCCCTTCTTTCCTCCACTCCAGCTCATCTGAGGAAGTGGGTTTTGCCCATGAAAGCACATGATACTCGATATATTTTTGTTAGTCTCTAGGGTGCCAATGGTCTACTTGTTATTTTTAAAGTTACAGATGGACACGACTACCTCTCTGAGACTTTATAACATTTGTGGTAATCTTACCTTATGAGGGAACTGAGGGTCTTCTATGTAGGAAGACTTCCTGGATGGGTGGAGGAGAGGAAATTAAAGAATATTAAAAGATGTGGCTCTACCAGGAATGTTTATGCATGCACAGACATAGGAAGGGATTCTTTTTATAGTTTGCTCACACCATGGAAGACTTCAAACTACTTTGAAGTTTTAAAAAGACCTTTGAAGTGACCAGAGATGCAAAAAGACATTTAAAAATGCTACACTGCTGAATACTGAACTCTATTAAGTATTTTTGTTAACTGGAGCATACAAAAGTAACTGTGCATGAGAGGAATGATGCAATAGGTAACATGATAATTACATGACATCTGTATACAAACCTTTAGAAGACGCAAGAGCAGGCTACAGAAGACATCAGACCAAGAGCTAAAAGAATGGTCAGAGCCCTGATTTTGAGAGCCAGATGGACCCACCAACAGACTGAGCTATAGTGAGAACTAAATATGCATGGACTATTTAACAAAGTTTAACAACTTTATGAAATAATCATAGCTTGCAACTGGATAAGAATACATTTAAATAACAGGTTTCTCATGTTTTAAAAATGCATTTTACTAATAGTTTTACAGAAAACTATAATATTCTTAATACAGTACTACAGGTTTTAGATTAAACATTTGGGCTAAGAGGAAGAAAAACCAAAGACAACAATGAGACATAGTGATGGGTTTAAAGTTCAGTATACTACAACTCTAAGAGCGCAAGGCAAAAGTTTCAGACTCCCTGGTCTACACAGACTTGCTTCCAATTGTAGAAAGTTCTGAGATAACAGACTTTACAATCTCAATATTATTATGAAATGAAAAGGCATTTTAGGTCATTGCTGATACATTTCTAAAACACTTATAATTTCTCTCCCCTCGCAAAATCAAAAGTGTTGCATGCATGGCACTAAGACAGACTGGCTTTGCAGGTGGAGGGATAGTAATAATATATTTTTAAACTCAAAAACATTCAGAAGGCAGATTTTCTGACAAGTATCAGGTACACAGAGAACATGTGACGATGGCATGAAGATTTTATCAGCACAGTTCTGGGATGATCTGCAACCCTTACTCATAGTTGGGCCACTTGTGAACAAACACATGCCAATTCACTTTTTACACCACACCATATCATATCATACAGTCACATCCATCTGGTTGTCCCTAAAGCCCTGCTAGTCTTTCGCACGTGCACATTTCGTTGGTGTGCAGCTAAGGCTCAATCCTGTTTCACAATTACAGAATATCATCATGCTTTCAAGCTGCTCGAGGATTAGTCATGCACTGGTTTAACCTACTCATTTTCAAAAAGACCTACTGGAAAAATACAGTCTGTGCACGGCAGCTCTACACATCCCTCTGGTCCTCCCGCTACTGCCTTGCCTGGAATGGAGACTTACAGCAATCACTGCTCAAGAAAAATCAGCACCTTCTGGTACCTCAGCAAGAGGAGTGACCCGAACTCCTCTCTCAGGCCTGTCCCCCTCCTCCCATCACAAAAGCACATGACTTCTATTCCTCTCAAGCACAGGCATACATGTCTGCTTTACTCAGACAGCACCCCATACTACTTCACCCAGGTAAACGGGTTTATGGAGAAACCCACGGCACTTTCTGAAGCATTCACCTCAGCCACACCCTGCAGTAATGGTCTTTGGGCAACAACTGTACAAAAACCAGCAAGTTAGTGTTGTAATTAACACGCATTTTCAGGTCAAAGCAATTTCTGTGGCCGTAAATCTAGCCCTCCCTCCCTGGGTGAGAGAGGAGAAGCGTGCTTACTTTTCAGCTTCCCCCTTCTGCAGTGCTGCAAAATGCCATGCCATCCACGCTGAACCAAAATTTAACAGCACTTTGATGGTAGACACTTATGATTTTATGAGCTGGTAGATTAGATTCTCTCCACTGAGAGCTTAGTTACAGTTAGAGGTGACAGGTATGGCAAGTCTAAATTTATCAGGCCCTTGGAGTATAAATCTACATCAAAGAGGATGGAGGTTAAGCTCTTACCTTTTCAGCAGCACCTTTGTTCTGAGCAGCCTGCACACAGAGCAAAAGCCGACACTGCTTGTCTTGCAATTGCTCCCTGCAGCTGGGAAGAGAGGAAAATGGGCCTGGATTAGAGATTGCAGGAGAGGAAGATCAGAGCCTAAACAGGATGCTTCATTTCATAGGAGTTTCGAGATAATCACAGACAGTGTTCCAAGAACACTCACTGAGGGAGGGAGGGAAGACAGGTATGTGTGTCTGTTTGTGTGTCTGTGCAGGTGTGTCTGTTTCCAAACAAGACTGAAATACCCAACAAGGTGCTGCACATCTTAATGTTCCCGGATGGGAGCCATTATGTGCAGGTAAAGGCAATAACACGTAACACAGAGTTTGAATCATGGCAAAACAGAACTGGGGAAGGGAATGAAAAAACAGAGATGTGTCTGGCTTGCCATGGTCTTTCCATATCGGAAATGCAAAGTCCAAGGGCCTCTTCATACTGATGCCACAGTCCTGAGACCTCGGAGGTACATTTCATAGATAGACCTTTCTTCGTAATGCCGAGTAAACATTATGTCATGTTTACAGCATTCTCTCGATCATGGACTGTGGCTCCACGTCCTTACAGAGACAGTCTCTACTTACAGAAGTGCCACATATTACCACACACCAAATTTTTATTAATACTGTTTGAAATGTGAGTTACAGGTTTTCTGGCCTTACATAGAAAAACCCCAGAACTGGGACTTTTCCCAAATTCTTGCATAATCTCCTCAAATTAATACCAGAGCTGCCTGAAAGTCAATCCAAGCCAGCCAGCCAGCGGCTCACTTTTCCTTTCACAAGCCGGTAGCCAGAGATTCGTGTGACTGTTCCACACACGAACTCAGAATCAACCCTCATCCTGAGACAATTGGCCACCAGCCGGTCTGCCCAGGAGAGCAGTAGCTCACTCTGCCTGGCATCCTGAACACTCCCCTTATCACACAAGCCACACACCGGGGTTCAGGGCCACCCTACCTTCTCTCAGCAGCAGACACACTGATCTTCTGGCTGCAATTTTGCATACGCTTTGGTTCCGTAAAGAAACACACATCTCCAATGCCTCCTCTGGATTTAAAAAGCTGTGCAGTTATCCAGGTTGTCTAGTCACTTGCAGGTTTTCACAGTCGGACCACGTCAGCACTGCCACTTACGTCAGCAAAACGGACATCACTCACGGGTGGGAACAAAAACTGCACACCCAGGGCGACATACGTTTTGCCGGCATAAGTGGTTGTTTGGACAGCGCTGTGCCAACACAGGTACCGTCACTGCTCTGGACGGTGCGATGGTGTCAATGGGAAAGCTCTCTTCTGTTGGCATGGAGCAGCTACATAAGAGCTCTTACAGGAGCACAGATGCATGGGTATTTCTGTGCCTCTTTAAGCTCATTGCTCGCTAGAGCAAACACGGCCTCAGATGAGTCTAACACATATGGCAGCCCACAGCATGGGACTGCCCTTCACAGCTCCAAAAAGAAAAACAGTGAACCAGAGGTTACTGGATTAAATGGCTCTTTGGCACAAGGCCACTTTGATAAACTTGGGCAAGAGGTTCTGGCTAGCACCCATGCAACACTTCTATTTAAAAGACAATGCTCAGGAAAGTCAGCCCAGACTTCTGTTCACTTTCTCTGCCCTGTATATCTATTTACAAGTTATGTCATTTAACAAGCTTTTTATTTTCCAATCAAATCTTTCAAAAGAAAGATAGCATCCCACAGGGCTGGGCATTGACCAGTCCAAAAGTAACTGGTCAGCTGATCAAATATTGCCAAATAATATCAGAGTTAGTGGACTACTTTAAAGCACAGATTTACTAGAACAGTAACATGAGCAACAAAGACGAGTAAGACCTTCTGGTTTCTAACAGGCTTACCCCTTAGACAGCTACTTATGCTTAATTACAAAAGGAGGTGTTTAGCTGAGTTACTTTAACTCAGAAAAATGTGTACCCACAATAAAATTAAGATCTCAGATAATGAAAGGCCAGCCGCTGCGCTGCCTTCCTCACGGCACTCTGCTGGAAAACCTGGTAATATCTGATCTTTAATGGGCAGTCAATTGCCCAGTCAACATACTGGTTTGCCAAGTCTAGTCTCATTTCAGGATATGAACTGTGACAGGGTGCAGTCACAGATGACCTCTTGGGGGGTGACTCCCAGGCTGCTGACACAGCCACTGCCACTCACCTTCCTGGTCTCTGGGGCTCCTCACTGCCCGGACCTACCGGGCCAGCTCTGCTGGTCTCCCCAAACCAAGGCCCCGAGCCTAGGTCATACCCCCACCGAGAAGCAGTACAGACACTGAACCTCTTCAGCTCCAAGGGGAGTGCAGTTTAGGGTCCAGCTTCCTGGGATACCCCTCCCCAGATAGGATCAAACCCCAAAGAATTAGGTAAGCCCCCTTTAGCAATGAAAGGGAGAATGTCCACGCTGGTTGCTCCCCCAGGTAACAATTATTTACACTGGGTTTGATAGAAAATAAAAGTGATTTTATTAAGTAGAAGCAGTATAATTTAAGTGGTAGTAAGTGAGAACAGGCAGAGCAAAGTAGGTAACAAATCGGCTCCTTCCTGCAGGTGCAGCCCAGCCAAAAGACCAAGGCCTCTGCTTCCCTATTCCTTTTGTTAAGAAATTAAGGCTGCTCCCTACCACCCATTGCTCAGACTTAAGGACCAAAGAGATTGTTTAACAGCTGTTCATCAAAACTTAGAGGGTAACACCACCTTCCATGTCTCTCATTCACACATTTGAAACCCACACAATATTCCCCACTCCATAGGTCTAATTTTACACACACAAATGATACACACATCAAATTGAGATAAACAGAACCAGCAGATCATGACGAAGATTGATGGGTTACACACAATAATTCGTTCAAAGCACCTTTGAGTTATGTATATTCATGGCCATAAGTCCATTTCATAAAGTATGGGGAGGGCGGTCCATCACATGAACATTTCCCCCTTCCCTTCTATTTCCATTATCTCTCTGGATCCTAATATCATGATGGCTAAGTGTGACGGAGCCGCTGGGCTCCGCACTCCCGCGGCGGGTGCCGCGCCAGGGAAGACAGGGGCGGTGTTGGGGCACTCGGGAGACGGCACAAGCGCTGCCAGGCAGGGAGGCCATGCCCCCACAGCAGGTGCCCCACCCGGGGATGTAAGCACGGCGGCGCAGCAACAGGGGAACTGTGCACGTGCCGCCAGGCAGAGTAGCCGCAACAAGCTGGCACCTACGTCATGCCGGGTGTGAGGGCGTATGGCGCACCGGTGTGCGCGCCAGGCAGCCAATGCAGCGCTGTCTTTAAAAAGGGCCCGCTGCAATTGAGTGGCCGGGTGGGAGGCTGGAGAGGTGAGAGGGAGCGGGGAGGCTCCGGGGCGACGGTGGTGGGTAGACCAGATGTCGGGGCGGTTGGGATGTAACGGGCTGGAGCTCCGGGGTTTGGTCGTGGGGTGGAAGCTGGAGGAGGAAAGAGGCAGGTAGGAAGTGACCCAGGGCAGGGCCTAAGACCCGTGGGTCGACACGTTTCAGGCAGCGTCCCCATCGACCAAAAGGAGGAGAGAGCGAACAGCCTCACCTTCTTTAGGGCCCTGAGTTGGGACCCGGAGGAGTGGGCAGGCCTGGGTCCCCCTACCTACCGCCCCGCCGGCAGGGCGGGATGTGGTGAGTGGTGACTATTGTATTAGCCCACAAACTAGTGACTACATTAAAAATGTTAATTCCTCCTCAAGGGAGCGGCTGGACTAAATTGTGGGAGGCTGCCAGACACGGGGCGGGCAATAGGACCAAGATCGTGGCCCCGCGGATGGCATGCCCCCTAGGGCACGGGGCACTCGCTGTCACACTAAGCAATAATGTAGATTCACTAGAGAGGGAAGGGGGAAGAGGCAGAAAAATAGATAAAAAGGGAGAAGACCAGCATGGCCTCATGTATCTCAGAAGGGCAGAAATTAAGTGATGAGAGAGACCTATTAAACCATCCAATTTATTCCCCGCAAAGCAGAGTCTTTGGCTTTCGGATACAGCTCCCATGACTTTGGTGCATTCGTACAGTCTAGTTTTAAATTTCTTCTTCCAACTCTTCCCTTGAGGAGACTATCCCAAAGTTCTATCATTTTCAGGATCTCATTTCAACGCTCCTGCCCCCTTTTACAAAGCTAACTCCATTCATTTCAATCTTTCTAGAGTACTCCCTCAAATATTTGTAGATTACCACCACTTTTCTCCCCCACATGCTTTTAAGTCATCGCTCAGCCAAGCTACCCATATTTACAATGGGTTCTTTGCTGGCATCAGTCCCTTCGATCTTTAAGCATCTGCCACTCTTCTCTCAACTCCCTCCCATTTGTTTACACCTGTCTAGTAATGAGGCACTTGGTCCTTGTAATGGGTCGGAGTGGCCGCCCACTGAGCCGGAGGAGGAGGAACCCCTCCAGACGCCATGTTGGGCTGAGGCTAACCCCGCCCTATCACCTGACCGGAAGCGCGGGGGCGGGCCCAGGACTATAAAAGCCCAGGCAGCGGCCTCAGTCAGGGCTGAGCCTGCCGAGAGGCTAGAGGCCTCCTCTGGACTCCCAGCCTGGGAAGTAGGGACTGAGGCCTGGCCCGGGCCTCCTACTTGCCGGGGCCCAGGGGCAGACCGTTGGCTCCCTGCCTGGGAGGGGGAGGCCCAGCGTAACCGGCCTACCTTCCCAGAAGCGATGGAAGAGCTGAAAGGCCAGCCTGAGCCTGGGCCCCAGCACCAGCCCCGGCACTGGGAGAAGCGGCCCCAGCTGCAGCCCCAGCTACCTCGACCGGAGGCCCCGCCGGGGACTTCCACAGACCCTGACCCAGAGGCCTGGCTCAACCGCCCGAATCGGCTGGCCCCTGGAGTCCTGCTGAGCCCCAGTGACCTGCAAGCGGCCGAGGACTGGACCGGACCACCCCGGTGAGACGAGACTCTCCTGGACTCCCAGTCTCCTCTGCTCGACATCCAGGTACCACCCGAGGGGGAGAACGGAAGTGGCCCAGGGATAGTGGGGGCTGTTAAAGGCCCCTAGGCCGATGCGTTTCGGGCCGGAGCCCCCACTGAGCCGAAGCAGCCCGCACGGCTGCCCTAGGGCCCTGGGCCGGGGCGCAGAGGAGTGGGTGGGCCTGCGCCCCCCCCCTACCAACCACCTATTGGGTGGCAGTCTCTCCCTCCTTGCCACGGCCACAGGCGGTCCGCCTGCACCCCTCCTGACCAAGGAGCTACTCACCTGTTGGTTGTTGCCACGCCCTGGACTGAGGGCCTGGCCACTTTTTGTAACTGTGTGCTGGTTGCCACGCCCTAGACTGAGGGCCTGGCCACTCTCTGTAACTGTGTTTGTTTGTTGCCACGCCCTAGACTGAGGGCCTGGCCTCTCTTTGTAACTGTGTGCTGGTTGCCACGCCCTGGACTGAGGGCCTGGCCACTCTCTGTAACTGTGTTTGTTTGTTGCCACGCCCTGGACTGAGGGCCTGGCCTCTCTTTGTAACTGTGTGCTGGTTGCCACGCCCTGGACTGAGGGCCTGGCCACTCTCTGTAACTGTGTTTGTTTGTTGCCACGCCCTGGACTGAGGGCCTGGCCACCCTTTGTAACTGGGTGCTTGTTGCCACGCCCTGGACTGAGGGCCTGGCCGCTCCTCATAACTGTGAGGGGTTTGCTGCTGTCATACCCTGAGCTAAGGCTGGACCGCTCTCTGTGGACCCACGGGGCTGGTCTTAAAGGGGCAGCACAGTGGGTCGGAGTGGCCGCCCACTGAGCCGGAGGAGGAGGAACCCCTCCGGGCGGGCCAACCGACCACACGTGGTGGAGAATGTGGGCACTATCAATCGATCCTGCCCCTGACGTAAGGGGCTGAATGTGTGCCTCAGTGTACCAAAAAAAAAAAAAAAACCCTAATTTTTTTCCCCACCCTTTCTCCCCTCTATCCCCGCGTGTTTGTGGGGGCAGGACAAACATGGAGAGGGAGAAAGTGTTGAAAGTTCTTGCGGAGGGTCAGCAACAGCAGCAGGAGCTCTTGGCTCAGCAGCTGGCTGCGCAACACCAACAACAGCAGGAGCTACTGCGACAGCTGGGCGCCCAACACAGCCAGGTCCTACAGGAGATGGCAAAGCAGAACCAGGAGCTGCAAATGCAGGGGTTCCAGCAGCTGGCGGCCCTCGGGACCCGCCCAGCTGAAGCACGGGGGGGGCCGCCGGGGACCGGACGAGCGCAAGAACCCCAGTCCACCTCACTAAGATGGGCCCGGAAGATGACCCAGAAGCGTTTTTGGAAACGTTCGAGCGGGTGGCGACCATCATGCAGTGGCCCCGAGAACAGTGGGCGACCCTGATAGCTCCATATTTAACTGGGCTAGCGCAGGAGGCCTACCGGGCCTTACCCTTGGAGGCAGCACGGGACTATACCGAAGTCAAAGCGGCCATCCTGGATGCCCTGGATATCTCACCAGAAACTTTCCGGCGACGGCTCAGGTCCATGAGCTACCTGTCGGGCGCCCGGCCTCGGGCCGTCGCCCACGGAGTTAAAACCCTTTGCTGACGCTGGCTTCGGCCAGAGCAGCAGTCCGCTGAGGAAATCGTGGAACAGGTTGCCCTGGAGCAGTTCACCCAGCTGCTTCCGCTGCGGGGTCAGGCCTGAGCCCTCCGGCACCGGCCCGCGACACTGGCAGAGGCGGTCACCCTCATGGAGGACTTTCTGGCCGCCGAGAATCCCATGGCATTGGGTGCCCGGACCCTGGCACCAATCCCAAAAGCATCGGCAGTGGCCCCGGTGCCACTACCCCGAACCCGGACTGGGCCTCGGACGGACGTGGCCCCGAGGGAAAATAAGGGTGAGGATCTTCGTCGCGCTAGTCGGGTCCTCACCCGCGACGGACGGGAAGGCCCTCACCCAGGGCCTCTGGAGCGGCGGCGCCTTCCCCCGCGAGAGGACTCCGCCCGAAGGGTGTACCCCGACTTAGGGCCGTGCTTCTCCTGTGGGCGTATGGGGCACTTACAGAGGGACTGCATGGAAATGGATTGTAGCTACGGCCAGGACTGTACGGCAGCCCCCCTGGCTCCCCCTGCTGGCCCACCAATCCTCACGATTCCGGGACCAGCCGGGGCCCGCAGGTGTTCGCCCTCCTTGATTCGGGGTGCAGCCAGACGCTCATTCGCCCCGATGTCCTCCCGGCCACCGCGGTACCCGAAGGGGAGCTGCAGCTGCGGTGCGTCCATGGGGACGTGAGGACATATCCTCGGGTCCGACTCCTTCTGACCATTCGAGGCGTAACCAGAGTGATGCTCGTAGGGGTGGTCGCTAGTTTACCGTATCCCATGGTGTTGGGCCGCGATTGGCCAGAACTTACGGCCCTCATGCGAGAGACTAGCCCGGGGGAGCTGCCTACGCCAACCGAGCCAGGTGGGGAGGTCCTGGGGGAGGAACCCCAGGGGGCCCGAACGCGGGGGGCCCTCCGCAGAGAGGAGCCGGCGGACGTCGAGGCGCCCGAGCCGACGGATCCAGCACCCACGGTCCCAGAGGATGCTCCGGGTTCACTGGACTCGGTGGATTTTCCCCAAGACCAAAGGGACGACCCCACCCTACGAGCCGCCTACGACCAGCTTGCCCGTGTCGACGGGACCGTGGTTGACCCGCAACGGGCTGCACAGTGGCCCCGGTTTGAGCTACGAGCAGACAGGCTCTACCGGGTTGTGCAGAACCCACAAACCCAGGAAGAAGAAGCCCAATTACTAGTACCCCAGGGCCATCGGCGCACAGTATTGAGGCTGGCTCATGACATTCCAGCGGTAGGTCACCTCGGACACGAGAAGACCCTGGCCCGAGTCCTGGCCCGGTTCTTTTGGCCTGGAGTATATAAGGAAGTCAAGGACTATTGCCAGTCCTGCCCAGACTGCAAATTGGCCGCTGCCCCGGGGGTGCCAAAAGCACCACTCGTTCCCTTACCGGTGGTAGGGACCCCCTTTGAGCGGATTGCCTTGGACATAGTGGGGCCCTTTCCACGGAGCAAGACGGGGTTCCGATACCTCCTGACGCTCATGGACTATGCAACCCGATTCCCCGAGGCTATCCCCCTACGAAATACCCACACCCGCACTATTGCGAATGAACTGATACGAATTTTTGCCTGGGTCGGGCTGCCGCGGGAGCTACTGACAGACCAGGGAACGAACTTTACATCCCGGCTGCTGCGTCAGGTCTGCGACATTTTAGGCATCCACAAGTTACAGACCTCCGTCTACCACCCTCAGACCGACGGACTGGTCGAACGATTTAACCGTACCCTAAAGGGGATGCTGAGGAAGTTTCCGCCGGCCGAAATGAAGCACTGGGACCAGTTAGTTCCACTGCTGTTAATGGCTGTTCGAGAGGTGCCAAAGGCCTCCACCCGATTTTTTCCCCCTTTGAGCTCCTGTACGGCAGACGACCCCGCGGCATCCTCGATTTGATGAAGGAGACCTGGGAGCAGGCCCCCTCAACCTCGGTCGGACTCTTGCAGTATGTGCTCCAACTCCAAGAGAGGCTCTCTCGAGTGGGGGCCATGGCTCAGGAGAACCTGCAGACCGCCCAAAGTGCACAGGAGCAGGGGTACAAACATGGAGCCCAAGAAAGAATATTCGAACCCGGGGATAGGGTGTTGCTGTTACTCCCTTCCGACGAGTCAAAGTTACTGGCTCGCTGGCAAGGGCCGTATGAAATTTCTCGCCGACTGAGCCCGGTCACCTACGAAGTCTATCAACCGGGCCGGCGAAGGAAAAAGCAAATCTACCACGTGAACCTTCTCAAACCCTGGCGGGAACGAGAAGGACTGATGGTTGCGCCATACCCCTCGGAACCCGTACTGGGCCCCCAGATACCAGGGGCTAATGAGGAAGATGCACCCCAGCTGGGGGATACCCTGTCCGAGGACCAACGGAACCAAGCCCAGCATCTCATTGAAGCGTTCGCCAAAACCTTCACCTCGCAACCCGGCCGAACCTCAATTATAACCCATAGCATCCGGACCACTCCCGGACAGGTCGTACGAGAAGGTAACAGACCTCTTCCCCGGCGGATGCGCGACGTGGTGGAACAGGAGGTTCGGATTATGTTGGAGTTGGGGGTGATCGAACGATCCAAGAGTGAATGGAGAAGCCCCGTCGTGCTGGTCCCCAAGCCAGATGGAAGCATCCGGTTTTGCATTGATTTTCGGAAAGTCAATGCTATTTCAAAGTTCGATGCGTACCCGATGCCGCGGACGGATGAGCTGCTGGAGCGCCTGGGGAAAGCCAACTTTATAACAACACTAGACCTGACAAAAGGCTATTGGCAGATCCCGTTGGACCCAGAGTCGCGAGAGAAAACAGCTTTCACCGCCCGTTCAGGGCTCTTCCACTTCGTGCGCATGCCATTTGGCCTCCATGGGGCACCCGCCACCTTTCAGCGGATGATGGACCGCCTGCTTGGCCCCCATCTGGAGTATGCCGCGGCCTACCTCGATGACGTGGTAGTTTACAGTTGTGGGTGGGAGGAGCACTTGAACAAAGTGGCGGCGGTGTTACGAACCCTCCGAGACGCAGGTCTCACCGCCAACCCCAAGAAGTGTAAAATCGGCTGGCAGGAGACCACCTATTTAGGATATCGCTTGGGACGAGGATTGGTCCGACCCCTGGTGTGGAAGGTGGAGACTATACGGAATTATCCAGTACCGACAACTAAAAGGAAGGTCCGACAATTTCTGGGGCTGGCGGGGTACTACCGCCGATTTGTTCCCCACTTTGCTAGTTTGGCCGCACCCCTCACCATGCTATTGACGAAGGATAAACCCCAGAGAGTGAGGTGGAGCCCAGAGTGTGACGCTGCTTTTCAGCAACTCAAAGAGGCTCTGTGTAGTAAACCCGTCTTGTTTAGCCCAGACTTTGATAAACCCTTCATTGTTCAGACAGACGCCTCGGACAGTGGCCTGGGAGCCGTGCTGTCCCAAGAGGTCGACGGAGAGGAGCACCCCGTCGTCTACATCAGTCGCAAACTGTTTCCCCGGGAACGCCAGTACTCGGTAATAGAAAAGGAGGCCCTAGCTATCAAGTGGGCGGTTGAGGCGTTACGGTACTACCTCCTGGGGGACGCGTTTGTTTTATTTACAGACCATGCACCACTAAAATGGTTACAAAACATGCGGGACACCAATAGCCGGCTTATGAGATGGTATTTAGCCCTCCAACCCTATGTGTTTTCCATCCGGCACAGGGCGGGAAAGGCAAACGCCAACGCAGATGCGTTGTCCCGCCTGGCGGAGGAGCAAGGGCCCAGTCCCGATAAACGGGGTCTGGACTTAAGGGAGAGGGGGGTGTGTAATGGGTCGGAGTGGCCGCCCACTGAGCCGGAGGAGGAGGAACCCCTCCAGACGCCATGTTGGGCTGAGGCTAACCCCGCCCTATCACCTGACCGGAAGCTCGGGGGCGGGCCCAGGACTATAAAAGCCCAGGCAGCGGCCTCAGTCAGGGCTGAGCCTGCCGAGAGGCTAGAGGCCTCCCCTGGACTCCCAGCCTGGGAAGTAGGGACTGAGGCCTGGCCCGGGCCTCCTATTTGCCGGGGCCCAGGGGCAGACTGTTGGCTCCCTGCCTGGGAGGGGGAGGCCCAGCGTAACCGGCCTACCTTCCCAGAAGCGATGGAAGAGCTGAAAGGCCAGCCTGAGCCTGGGCCCCAGCACCAGCCCCGGCACTGGGAGAAGCGGCCCCAGCTGCAGCCCCAGCTACCTCGACCGGAGGCCCCGCCAGGGACTTCCACGGACCCTGACCCGGAGGCCTGGCTCAACCGCCCGAATCGGCCGGCCCCTGGAGTCCTGCTGAGCCCCAGTGACCTGCAAGCGGCCGAGGACTGGACCGGACCACCCCGGTGGGACGAGACTCTCCTGGACTCCCAGTCTCCTCTGCTCGACATCCAGGTACCACCCGAGGGGGAGAACAGAAGTGGCCCAGGGATAGTGGGGGCTGTTAAAGGCCCCTAGGCCGATGCGTTTCGGGCCGGAGCCCCCACTGAGCCGAAGCAGCCCGCACGGCTGCCCTAGGGCCCTGGGCCGGGGCGCAGAGGAGTGGGTGGGCCTGCGCCCCCCCCCGCCACCCACCTATTGGGTGGCAGTCTCTCCCTCCTTGCCACGGCCACAGGCGGTCCGCCTGCACCCCTCCTGACCAAGGAGCTACTCACCTGTTGGTTGTTGCCACGCCCTGGACTGAGGGCCTGGCCACTCTTTGTAACTGCGTTTGGTTGTTGCCACGCCCTGGACTGAGGGCCTGGCCACTCTCTGTAACTGTGTGCTGGTTGCCACGCACTGGACTGAGGGCCTGGCCACCCTTTGTAACTGGGTGCTTGTTGCCACGCCCTGGACTGAGGGCTGGACCGCTCCCTGTGGACCCACAGGGCTGGTCTTAAAGGGGCAGCACAGTGGGTCGGAGTGGCCGCCCACTGAGCCGGAGGAGGAGGAACCCCTCCGGGTGGGCCAACCGAGCACAGTCCTCCACTATACTGCAGGCTAATGCTGTCTACACTGGCACTTTCATCCCTAAAACGTGTCACGTGGGTGTGAAAAATACACCCCCTATGGACAACATACGTTTTAGCAGCACAGGTGTGGACAGTGCTTTGTCAGCAGGAGCTGCACTCCCACTGATGACAATACCGCCTCTTGTTGGCGTGGAACTGGGGTTTATATTGTGTGTCTCGCAGCAACAGAGAGTGGTCGCACAAGCACCTTACAAAGACACCAGCGGTGTCATTGTAAGACGTGCTGTCTAGACAGCCTAAGTTTCAGAGTCACCGAGTAGGGAACTATTGCTTCACTTTTCTATAAAACATGCAGACCAAAGTCATATTGGCTTGTTTTCTGCTGCCACATCACATTTGCAAGCTCACCCCATCTGCTGCCCCTTCCCCCTCCAAGATCTCTTTCAGCATTACTGCTTACCAGGGTGTCTCTCCTAGCCAATAGCAATGTTTCAGGTGACTTTGCCTCACTATATTAGTACCTGTCTGTTTAAAGATGTATCTCGTTTTGACATTTCCTACCCACATTTCTAAACTCTCCAGGATGTGTTATTTCTCTGGCCTTAGTGGTGTTTATTTCAGTAAACATTTAGTATCACTTGCAAATTTGATTAAAATTCCAGATGTTTAATAAACACCCCAACAGACAATGCCTCCATACAAATGTGTACCGTTCTGTCCTGTATTACGGATAATCATAAGAGTGTTTGCCACTGAGCACTTACTGAGGCCGTGTGACCTATCCTTTACCCTTTTGCAAAACCACACTCTCACAGATAAGCTTGGCACGCCCAGAGCATCCTTTCTGAAGAGCCACTTGAGTACATGACAGAGCACCCCTTGGTCTTGTTGAATACATCTAGTAATGAGAGGGGTGAGTGACTGAATCGGGAAGAAACAACATTTAGGATGAGTTAAGTCAATCAAGTCTGGAGAAGACTGTGAGGATTTTAGGAGGTCCTAACAAAGGGAGGCAACTGGACAGCTTGGTGGTAGAGGAATATGGACAACAGCAACAAAATACACATTAGAACGAGGAGGCTTAAATGGTGATGTGGTCTCAATTAACTGTAAGCACTCCAGAACTACTCTTGCTGCATAGGTGTCCTTGCAAACCGCTCACTGAAAGCGTTTACTTAATGGTTTCAGCAGCAGTCAAAAAGCAAACAAGGTATCAGGAAGGGGAAAGCATAATACTGATATTATATCAATTAATACTACTTCCTCTTCTCAAACTGTGTGTTCGGTTTTGGTCACCCTATTGAAACAATAGCAAAAATAAGTGATTAAAAAAGAGCAATGAAAATTATCAGAGAAATGGAAAATCCTGCATGAGAAGAGAAATTAAGAGATGAGGACTCATTTAGCGAAGAGATTAATAAAGCTATATAAAATAATGAAAGGTACAGAGAAAGTAAATTGAGTGTTCTTATTTATTCTTCCAACAACAGGGTACCCAATGAAATTAAAAGTCAACACATTTAAAGAAAAAGAAAAGAATCTGAGTATATTATGCAGAGCATATGGAATTCACTGCCATGAAATACTGAGGCAAATATTTCAGAACTCAAAACAAGGATTAGATTTTTATCTGAAGAAGAAGAATATCCTCAACAGTTACAGTAATTAGGATAAACACTTATAAGAATATCAGACTTTATGCTTCAGAATATTAACAAGACGGTGGTCTTGGATAAGTCGTTTAGGAGCTTTTAAAAATCCCATCCATACTTCCATAACTGTCTGTTATGGAAATTGTACCTTTTCCTATTAAACATCTGATCACTGGGCACTATCAGACACACACAGAGGCTGAGCTGGGCTTGTGGTTTGGTCCTCTCTGCTAATAGTTATTTTCTTATTCCATTTGTGTGTGTATATTTTTTTGAAATTTCTTTTACCATAACTACACGTTTGGACTCAAACCCAATAGAAAAATATATTGAACTTCACAAGAACAAGCAAGGAATGGCAAGGTGAAAGAATGGAAGAGGCGGTGCAAAAGATGGAAATTATTTACAGAGACCTTTACATGTCTATACAGGGGCTCTGCAAGCCACTGAGCAATAAATACATGAGGACCCAAAAAGCCAGGGGGGACGCCCAGGAAGGCATAGAGCGTGACTGATCTTACCACACATAAGAAAGTGTCGTTACCCCATTTTCATTCCCAGAATTACAGTGGTGTCAAGTGGCCCCAGTCACGATCAGGATCTCAGCATGCTAGGCACTCTCGGCAGCCAGAATAAGAGACCATCCCTGTCCCATACAGCTTGCAATCCAATGACTGAAAACACACAAGCGTGAGAAAGGAAGGGTCATCCTCATTCTACCAAAAAGGAACGGAGCACCTGCATGGGTTCCCAAACTGGGGGGTGTGAAGAAATTCCAGGGGGGGCGCGAGGCAACCCAGCCACACCCTCCCGCGTCAATCCCACCCCAAGTTTTGCTGCTATTTTTTTGGGAGGGGGGCGTGAGGGTTTCTCAAAAATCAAAAAGGGGGTGTGATGCTGAAATGTTTGGGAACCACTGGAATTCCAGAGAATAAATGACTTGACCAAGTTCACACATGAAGTCTGTAGTAGTATCACAAATTTTTGGATTCCCATTCTAGTGTTTTAACCATAAGATCATCCTTCCACTCAGCTTCTTTAAACACTACATGACAGTAGCAACACCCCGAGTTTCTGTAAATGGGTCGGCACCCGCCCCTCACAAACTCATCTACACCCACAGATTGAACTAAAAGGTGTGATTTTAAAGTTGTAGTTAAACCTTCACAAATTAAAATAAAATTGTCCACTCCTGGTTTAAGAGTAGCTTAAAACCTGTCACTAGCCAACTTAATATAAACCGAAATAAGGTTGCTTTGAATGAGCGCGTGCATGTGGCCTTTTGTGCCAACGTAACTAGACTGGCTGAAAATCACATCTTTAGTTGAAACAGTGTAATGTTGAGTGTCCCTACAGGGCAGAGGTCTGTCAGAGTCAGCAATGGAAAATTATATGGACACTTCTTCTAAAGGAGGAGGATGGAAGCGAAGGGGCCGGTGCTAGAAAACAAATATATTCCTCAGGAGAAGAGGAAGAAACATTAAAGGCAAAAAGGACTGTGAGAAGACGTGATGTCTGACATCAATTCAGAGCCAACCGAATCCATTACAACATTTTATGGTGATGTTGAAGAACAAGAGACCTTTCACAGAGACGTTTAGCACTTTTTTGGCAACTAAAGAGTTATATATTTACTGATGAAATTAATGTGGTGCCTTGAAGCTCAAAATATGACTTCAGACAGGAAGAAAGGATAAGGAGAGAGAGAGGAAACACTAGACCAGGGACAAAAGAGAATATATTTGGAAGTTCTGAATGGTCGGAGGAGAGTCAGTATGGATTCACATCAGGGAATAGGAAAGAAGTACCAGGGAAAGAGCTGGGGGGCGGGCACTGTGGGCATAATCCTTAGCACCCCCATATTTACCATGGTATATAATTACATTTTGTGCAAAGTATGCATTGTAAGGTGTTGCTCTAAAATTCCTGATCTGCTAAACATTAACGCCCTGCTGGACTGTATGTGCTGCCATGGGATCTGAAGTTACGAGTACTGACTATGCACGAGTACTGTAAATGTGTTTGCTCCTGGAGTGACACCCACAAGGTAGCATCCATCAGTCTAGCCAGTTATTGTGGATGAACCATGCAAGGAATGACTCGTTAAGGAACATAACAGGCCCCAGAAGCAGCTTATTCTCACCTGATGGGCTTCCCTGTGGACTCTTCAGCCAATACATCAATACTGGCAGCTGTAAAGGCATGTGACTAGCTCATGTAATACTGGACTCCATCATGGGGGAAGTGACATCATCACGTGGCCTCCCCCTGCCCACAACTGAACACCTAGAAACACTGTAAGGAGAAAGGCCGAATGGGGACGTGGTGACGGGCTAAAGGGACTTCTAGCCTATGCATGGGAGCCTGGTGGACTGAACCACCAGGATGAGACACTGCTTGATTCAAACCCTGTCTAGAGTATAGAGTTCAGATTGTGATTTTGTTCATTTTAGGTACCAAATTCGATCTGTACACTATTACACAGAATCACCTAAAATCCATCTTTCTGTGGCTAATAAATCTGTTTTGCATTTGTGCTGTGTGACGTGCAAAAGGGAAATCTGCTCAGGAAGAAGAGCTGGTACATTGTCTTCTCCACACTGATGGAGAGGCGGACTGGGAAACAAACGTACACGCTTCAAGCTTTTGACCCATGCAAGATGGTACAGCTGTGGGGTCCTATGCTGGGGAGCTGGCTGGGGCCCCTCTATTGTTAATTCACGAGTGGCTGGGAGAAGTATCCATGTAACTGCAGCTGGCTGTGTATGTGTAAGATCTGGAGAGGACTGAAACTTGTCAGCCTCACAGCTTGAGAGAGGGCCCGGTCTGATATGCTTGTGGCTCAGCAGTACCCTGGCACCAGGATGCACCCTGGGGAAGTCCGCTACAAAACAAAAAGACGCTTTCAGTGTTACACAGGAGGGAGACATATTTCGTAGCCATTCACTGACGAAACCCCTTGTGTCTACATTGCAATCATCTGTTTCCTCCCCACTTCCTTGTTTCTAATTAAATCTTTGCTCTTTATTAAACATACCTACTTCTGTTTTATTCTAAGTGCTCCTAAGTCCTGTGTGTTCTACAGCAGCAGGGATTTAAGGTAAAACTGGTAAACTGAGGTCCACTGAATCTGGAATTTCTGAATACACAGTGTCAGGGGAACAATTTGAAGGAACTTGACTGGGATGCACCTATTTTTAACCTGTAAGGCGAATTTAGGGCTGGCACAGCTCAGAGGAGAGCGCCTGATTGACTGAAGCTACCACAAGAACGATACCCCCTCTCTGGAAGCAGGGTAACAAACTGACTCTGAGTCCTGGGTACCCTGAGAACTGTCACAAATACCCCTGTAGTTTAAGAATGAGTCTGATTATCACTCCAAACCACATCGGCATTTGCAACAATACATGGCTGACAAATTCTGCATGCAATGGAAGGATTTCAGCTACAAGTGCAGGCTGCAATGTCCAAGAATAGGGTAAGAAAAACTGATGTGAATATCAGACACAGAAAATGCTGCTAAGATCTGGAAACAATTTATAAAGGAAAGCAAATATCATCCTCACAACAGTCCGGGTAAGCGCGAACAGCTAGCTAAGTGGCTTATGCAATTTGATTTGCCAGGCCTGAGAGAGTACTAATCCTACCTCTACTCAGAGGGGGTAGGAATCTATCCAAAAGAAATGAATGTTCTTTATTTTTAGTACCAAACAGAGCTCAGCTGTGTAAATAAAAACTCTCATGCTATAGCTGAAGCTGCACGCTCTGGCATCCCTGTTACTGTCTCTTTCCCTCTAGAAGACAACTCTCAGTAGAACCATTTAATGCAAGTTTCCCATAGCAAGTATCTTGCTCATGCTGTTGGGTGAGAGCGTGTGTCTTTTATCTGCCTTTGGCAAGCTCTCCTTCGGCTGGAATAGCTAAGACTAAGAATGACATTTTTAAGAAAGCAACCAGACAAACACTGGCAAGGCAGCATGGTCCAGTGGAAAAAGCATTATGCTGGGAGTCCAAAAGACCTAGGTTCTCTTCTCAGCTCTGCTGTGAGAGTCTGGGCAAGGCACTTTGCCCCCCTCTCCCAGTTTCCCCATCTTTGGAACTGGAGATAACTCCACTTACTGTTTTTTGTCAAGCACTAGAGAACTGCAAGTGAAAAGCACAGCAAGTGCTAATTACTTCTATAGGTTGAACCTCTCTGGTCCGGTAACATCCAGGGTCCAGTTAGCTGGATGTCCACTTATCATGGGTGTGGCCAAGTTTCCCGTAGTCCCATAAAGTCTGTTTACAGCCCCCAGTCCTGGCTCCAGTGTTCTGTGCTGTTCTTTAGCTCTAATTTACCCTGAACGTCTTCTAAGAGCCCAGTAAGCAGTGGCAGTGTTGGTAATGCTGCTAGACAATATTGACCTCCTGTGGCCCAGCAAACTCTCTGGTTCGGCACCAGTCAAGTCCCAAGGGTGCTGGACTAGAGATGTTCAGCCTGTACTACTATTATTATTATTATGGGGACTAGAGCTGAAGTGAAGGGACCCAATTTTATTTTCTACGCGGTGCCTGCAGTCAGAGCCATATTAAGTACCAGGCACATCTTTCTTAAATCACAGATATAGAAAATACCAGCTCCTCCCTCCCTCTCCTCAATACAGCCCTTCCAGCCACATCTGTATCTGCAACCACGCGTGGCTGATGTCTTCTGAATCACAGCAGCTGAGATTTCTGCATGGGTTGGAAAGATTCAGCTACACATTTATTTTCTAAGATGCCTAAACAAAAAGTCTTAGTTTTCATCTGTATCTGAGTCTAAGAAAGGAGGGAGGAGAATAAAGATCCAGAACAACAAGCTACTGTGCGCATAACAACCACATGTTATAAAAGGACTGTCATAAAAATATTGCCAATGTGAATGGAGAAAATATTTTGAGTAGTCAGTCTCTTTTAGTAGCATTAATTTCACCCCAGTACATTATAAAATAATCCATCATCCTTAAGTAACAGCTATTATTCCAGACTCTAAATGCATACGGCTTGGACAGTTCCATGAAATGGCTTTTCTTCTCTCTTGGTTTGCAGAATCCCCCCCGCACCCGGTAGGCAGACTTAATCTAACATGCCTCATGTCACAACACTGGGCCTGTGAGATAACACCAGCCAAAGAGCTAGGGAGAAAACGTATCTAATTATAAACCGTGGATGAGTCAAGAATAACGAGAGACTGAAGCACATGCTAGAATGAGCAAACTTCTTCCCTGCCACCAGCGCTCCAACCATCATGCCTCCAGCCCAGCCAACAATACATCCTGCCACTCCAGTGTCACAAAGCTCTCTTAACTATACCCACTCTTCCCTGGGCTGCTGTTCCAGCCCTGGGCCCCAAGCACAGCCCTAACCAATGAACTCCACTGCAAAACAGTATCACACCCTGCCCTGCTCAATTCCACCGGAATACCAACTGCCACGTTGGACTGGACCAAATCTGTCTCAGACCATCAAATCGAACGGTCAGATAGGACCTAACCCAGAACCTGGACCCAGTGCATAGGCCCACGGTGTCAATGGCCAACAGCACTCTTGGCTCTTTCTGCTTTCCAGGGATTGTATGGTCAGCAGCCCCCCTTGCCACCCTCAGACAAGTGCTATTATTGCAGTATTCCTCCGGTAATTTGCTAGATATGTGTATGAGGGTCGGTTAGGCAGCTCTCAGAGTGATGCCCCTTAGAATAGAGACGGTCGGGTAGGTAGCTCTCAGCGTGATGTTCCTTAGAATAGTGGGTCTATTTAAAACACAGAAACAAAGCGCATCCTGGTGCTCAGGTATTTAATCAGGGATTGTCCATGTTCACGGACCTGCCCCTTTGCCCAGTTGGCTATTTCTAATGGCAGGGTGCCAAAGAGAAGAGAACAGAGCTAACTGCTCCACGTACCTGAAGTCTAACCTTTAAAATAAAATTTTTAAAAACCCACAATACGCGCATGGCTAGCAAAAGAAACGATATTAAGTTGCCATCTCTTCTCTTTTGTAGCCGGCCCTCCCTATAAACAGCAGAAGGGGATCCCAGCAGTTTCAGGGCATATGTGCACAAAGGTAATGTGTACACTAAAACTCCTGGTAGCAGTGTATAACACACACACATAGCTACATGCTGCAGTGAAAAGCACATGGTGTTTATATGGTGGTGAACAGCTACACACGTCAGTGCAGAGGCAAGGTAGCTGGCAATGGCTTTGGCAGATTCCCACCATGGCTGGGCTCTTTCACTGTGACAAGGAGAGGCTCAGGCAGTGGAGACAGGCCGACAACCCCCAAGTGAGAGCAAAACCAAACCAATCCAAAAGCAAAAATCAAAGGTACTATGATCAATAGATCCAAAATCTGACAATCCTGACTTCTGTTTAAAGGGAACATAAATTGAATGAAAGTTCAATGTGCGTCAGTTTTACCAGAACCACACTTTAAAATTCAGTTGATTACGTTTATACAGCATTTAAAACACCTACAAGACAATCCATGGCTTTCCTCAACACCATGAGATAGCTAACAGAGTCTACATTCCTTCTTCTAAGGGACAGGCTGGCTAGACTGGTCAGGAGTGCATTAAACGAACAACAAAATGGGAAGGTGAAATGAGGAAACAAAGGAGCACTTATTTAGCACCAAATCAAGATGCTGAGAGCAAAATTAATCAATACATCAAAAGATGTAAAAAGAAGAAATTCTTTACTCGCCTACACACCAATGCTAGAACATAGGATAATAAACAAGAGGAACTGGAATTGCTTATTTATGAGCATAAATTCAAACTAGCTTACATTACTGAAACATGAAAGGAGGATTTGCATTATTTAAACATTAAAATCAATGGCTACAACCATTTAGTAAGGATCAAGTGGGCAAAAGGGGAGAGTAGCAGCAGTCTATTTAAAAAACAGTATTACCTATTTCCAAGTTACTGACAACCTTGGATTAAAATGATCTCGAATGCTTAACAATAAATGCCCTAAGAGGTACTGCACAAATAGACCGACCAAATCACATTTGAGAACACGATGACTGGACCCCAAGCACTGAATGTGTAGGGGGGAAAACTTGAACTCGCATGGGGGACTTCAATCTCAGGGACAGTATTAAAATAGCCTCACAATTCCTAAAAATGTTATAGCTACAATTTTTAACTCAAAAGATGATGAATCCAATACAGGGGATTTTTGTAAATCTCACCTTGACAGACAGAAATTCCTCTCTATGCTACAAACACAATAGGATTTGGAGTGGGAAAAGAGCCTGAGACATACACCCTGCCACCAGGCAGACCCTGACATGGATCTGACAAGCACCGGGCCAATACTGTAGAAACACACATGCCTAAGAAGTGCTAGCCACAGAGCACTCGTGCAAACACATCCCGATAGCAAGGGGCGCTAAGGATGCTGAAATGTAGCTCCTTTCCTAATCGAGCAGTTGACAGATTTTTTTTATCAACGACTTGATGAGTGGATAAGGATTGCCATTACAGCACTCAGTCTGGCTTGCAGGTCCCAGCATAACCTCCCCTGCTGCTGCTCTGCATTACAAGGGATGGGTGAGTCGGCGTGCAAAGATGCTGGCTGCCTAGTCCCTTGTAATGCAGAGCAGCAGTGGGGGAGGGTATGCGGGCTGACCACTGACCTGCAGGAGCAGGGACTGAGCTGGCATCTTTGCACGCTGGCTCCTCTGTCTCTTAATATTGCAGAGCCATAGCTGGGAAGGTGGGGGGATGCAGCTAGTCGATAGTGCTAACCAATAAGCTCCGGCTTATTGGTTAGTCGACTAGTCACTTACATCCCTAAGTGGTACCAGAGCAGCCTGATATCAAGGCTAGTGCGAGAACCTCCCCCATGTAACAGGAGCCCGCTGACCCCTCCTAAAAGAGAAGGTCAGGATGACAGTGCGTAATAAAGGTGTTTTGACTGAAACAACACGTACAAGGTGATGTGTGGTAACTAGCCATGTCGGAGGCAGGACATCCTTTTGTCTTGGGGTGTAACGATGTATCTCACAGGGAGTATCTTCATCTGGCCTAGGGAGAAATGCAAAGTCCGGCAGTCTACTGAGCGGATCCGTTGTTCCGGACATACATATTTTAGTGGTCTAGCAGAGTCTGTGGGCTACTAATACTGTGCCCCATCAACAATAAAAATGGCCTGGTGGTCACTGGGTGGTTCACGCCAGGTGTGCTGTGCCAGCTGTCTGCGCTGGGCTGGGGCAGCACGCAGAGGGAGCATGCATATGCAAACATCTGTTAACATCTAACCACAGGATTTGCCACATCTACTTCAGAACCCTGTCACCTTCCCAGCCAAGTGCCATTTTCAGGAGGCTCACAACACTGTGCAACAGGCACTGATGGGTTCACAGCCCTCAGGAAAGATTCTTCTCAAAAAATGAGGTGTACAGGATCTTTCAAAAAAGGTTTTATTTTCGAGAGATCCCCATTTAAACTGCCATTTTTCTATTGAAAAGCCCCATTTCGAAAAAAACCCATGGCCGCCATTATGCAAATGAAGCACGGGAAATTTAAATCCCGGCTTCAATTGCAATTTCAAAGTGCCTCATTTACATCCCTTTTTCGAGAAAAGGGATGTAGTCTAGACATACCCTTAATGTGCTACAGTTAGAAGCTGGCTCATGCATGCCAGGCCCTTCTAAAATTCTTGGGTTCATTCCAAATCTGGGGAAGCAGCCTAAGCCAGTTTCTCAGAGACAAAAGGCAAACTGATGCCTCAGCTAGGTATCAATGAAATCAAATGCACCATCACCTGGTTAAGTGGCCATTCTTTGGCTGGAAAAGGATCCCCACTGTCTTATCTTGAACCCCAGCTAGAGATGATTCTCAAAGAAGAGGAAAAGTATATGAAAGGGGAACAGACACTCCGAGTTATTCCTCCCTTTCTCTTTATCCACAGCAACCACAATGCCCAAAGAACAAGTAACAGCTTTGGAGTGAAGGAGGGATCCTGTTTGAAAGAGAAAAACTTAAACAGTGAATAGTCCTGCAACACCAAAAATGTAGATAGTATAATGAGCTTTCATGGGCACAGCCCACTTCTTCAGATTCAGCTAGTCAGACTGCTAAGACGTGGAGAGAGAGACTTCTATCTAAACCAATGTTTAGTTCTATCTAAACTAATGTTTCATCTGAAGAAGTGGGCTGTGCCCACGGAAGCTCATGATACCATCTACAACTACATTTTTTGTTAGTTTCTAAGGTCCTGCAGGACGACTCATTTTTTAAGTTTTTTCACTAACACGGCTACCCCTCTGAAACACCTACCTAACCGGTATACTTGGACGGAAGTGCGTGGAGAACTCCATTTGAAATACTAGAATTTGTACATATCATTTTCTGATAATAAAATGATGGATTGTGTATGAACGTGTATTGCCAGGAGGGTGCTGGGTGGGCAGTACAAGATGCACATTTCGGGCAGGATCTTTGGGACTGAGAATGTGTTGGTGTTGCCCTGCAGTGTCATTCAAGCGTGGCTGGCCACAGCACTGCTGGGAGTGATTTGCATGCTGGGGGCTGCGTGAGTTGCTCTCTCAGCAAAGCAGTGTAAAAAGCATCCCAGGCTGGGGAACTGAGAGGACAGAGCTGTTTAACAGTCCAGACTATATACTGCAGTCTGTCACACCATCATTGTAGCAGATCCAACTACAATTTTAAGTTACTGTATGATCATATGTTGGAATTTGGGACAGAGAGCTAAATGTGCAATATTTTTTCTCTCCACCCTCCATTTTTCCCCCCCACTAAGCATCCAGATTAACTCTGAAGAACAGTTTGTGGCCAGTCAGCACATACCTGTTTACATCTGGCAATGAACAGTTCTAGTAAACAAACAACAATCACTTCTTACAGCTACAGTACCAAGGAGGGAACTCTGTCCTTAAAAGACACCTCCCACCAGCACACATTATGCAGACAAGATTAAAGGCAGTACGTTTTACAGAGAAGCTGCAGGCAAATGTCATTCTCCCATTTGATCTTAAACAACTCCTGGCATTAGAACATAAGAATGGCTATACTGGGTCAGACCAAAGGTCCATCTAGCCCAGTAGCCTGTCTGCCGACAGTGGCCAGCACCAGGTGCCCCAGAGAGGGTGGACCAAAGACAATGATCAAGCGATTTGTCTCCTGCCATCCCTCTCCAGCCTCTGACAAACAGAGGCCAAGGACACCATTTTATCTCCTGGCTAATAGCCTTTTATGGACCTAACCTCCATGAAATTATCTAGCTTCTCTTTAAACTCTGTTATAGTCATTGAGGAGCTATCCAGGACTTCAGAACAGCTGAAGTCAGTGCTGGGCACAAAATGAAAATCAACATCTCTACTTCCTTGTAAAGACTTGCAAAGAGCACTTGAGCACTTTGATTTCTCATTCTACTCCCCACATTTTCCCCCTCAGAAGCTTAACATCTTTGCCTTATTGTTGGGGGGTTGTTTTTGTCACTAGGAAACCATGTCTCTCCCACCATCCTCCACTCAGAATTCCTAACGCAGCTGATGGAACAAAGGTATGTGCTTACTTCCTGTTTTAACGCCCCACCAGCATCATCACCCAGGGATCACTGAATGGAGAGTACACTTATAAAATCTGAAGGTGACACCCCGGCATGTTGGAGGATGGGATTAGAATTCAAAACAACCTTTAACAAATGGGAGAACTGACCTGAATTCAACAAGATGAGATCCAGGAAAGACAAATGCAAAATAATTCACCTAGGAAGGCCAAGTCCGAAGTCCAATACCCAGCTAGGTAGTGGCACTTTTGAAAAGGGTTTGGTGGGGAGAGTGGATCACAAACAGAATACAGTGTCATGCCGTTCCAAACAAGGCCAGTATCATTCTGTGGGATATTAGCAGCAGCGTTGCATGTAAGACGGGGTGGTATTTGTTCTGCTCTACCCAACTGGTGATGCCTCAGCCGGAGCACTGTTTCTAACCCTGGGCACCACTCTTAAGGAAACACGTGGACAAACTGGAAAGAGTCCAGAGGAAAGCAACAAAAATGATCAAGGCTTTAGAACACTTGTCCTGTGAGGAAGGGTTAAAAAACTAAGCCTGCTTAGTCTTGAGAAAAGACAGCGGAGGGGAGAGCTCACAACAGTCTTTTAAAATGTTAAAGACCAGGCTACAGAGGACAGGGCTCAATAGAGCCCTGCGCAGATAGAAATTGATATCCACTGACAGAAATCGTTATCCACTGAGCTGCAGAGCACCTCAGGAACTGCAGGGTGAAAGGCGAATGGGCCAGCAGCTCCTGGCTATGCAGCTGTACTGCCCTCAGCCCCCCTCCTAGCTGGGCTGGGTAAGCTCAGACAGGAGACTGAGATGCACAGACTTTCAACTGGGGGAGCTACAGCCGCATGGCCAGGAGGAGCTGCAGGTGCTGGCTCACTCACTATGTGCCTTCTTCCAAGTAACCCCTACGGTCTGCACTCCATCTCTTCCCCAGCCCGCCGCACCTCTGCCCTTTCCTCCTCAAAGTTTCTCTTTAAATTGGCCTTCACTCCAAAGGCCTGTCCAAGCCCTACTTTCTCCCCTCAGCTAACAAGCTAGCTAAGAGGCTTTCCTCAGAAGAAGCGAAAAGGAAGTAGTAAGGACAGAAGAAAAAAAAAATCCAGAGAAACACCATGAAACTGGAAAGCTCCAGAGCACACGCTGGCAGCTGGTTACACTGGTCTTTGCTGCAACCCGTCCTTCTCCCTGACTTGCCTTTTGGGGCAGAAGACCATGTTGTTTCACCTGTCTGGGAAGCTTCTTGGAGCTAAGCACATATTTTGTATTAATCTGTACCACTCTGGAAACAGGGCTTGAGCAAGTAACCACCAGCTACACTGCAAGCAAGGCAACACCAAAAAACAAGTCTGGTCTGTAGATTCTAAACACTGGCTTTTCTTGGAAGTATCTTTGCAACACAGTAGTGAATTGTTTAAAAACAAAATACGGGGCTGAGAGAGAAAGTGGATCAGCACAGCAGACTCTTCCATCTGAAGTCTTGGATTCAAATGTAGGCTAAGGAAATATATGAAAATTAGTGTGGTCTCCCTCCAGTTCTTAGTGGGCATCTGTCCACATTACACAAAGAAAACACAACTGTCAGCCACTGTTCAGAACTGGGGTAGGAATCCGGTCACAAGCAAACCTAACCTTGTACAGGAAGAGGCAGGTAAAACTGCAGGGAATACTGTAAATCTACTCAGAGTCCAGACATGTAAATCTCTTTAAAGGTGAGCTACAAAAGGAGTCCTTCAGCAAAAGCAGAGATGATGGGACTTGGTATTTATGATGCTTCTAAAGTAAAAACCAAGCAGAAAAGCGCCTTCTCTTTACATGTCCATGAGCAAAAAAGGACACAATTCCAGCTTTCTTTGCAGCAAATGGGGGCCGTTCAGACCTTATAGACAGAGCTACTGTTTCAGGTTGTTTGCAAGCTTCAAACAACAGTTCATCTAGAAGGTTTACTTCGCAACCATTCACATTAGCAGCTAACATCTTGCCCTGCCTACACTAGAGTTTTAAAACATGTTAGTTGCATTTTACCCAACAAGTTTTAAAAATGCAGATTTTCTCCTAGTTTAAGCAAAACCATGGTGACTTAAGTGATGGGAAACTCGCTCTCTTCCAGGGTCTTGCAGTTTCCTCCCTCTCTATTTTCGTTTAACTAGTTTTATGGACTGAGATATTCTTCAGTCTATAGCTGAGGTATGAAAAAGATGCAGTGCTACTGGTAGCTATTCCCAGGAAAGGAAAGGCTGGCTTGAGGGAGAAAAAGAAAACTGCTGATTTGCACTAGGTAGGTGGCAAAGGGAGAGAAGAAATTATTGACTTGGGTTAGCCAAGCCATAAATTGAGATGTCTTGCTACAAATTTCACCAAACTTTTTTCTGTCTTCTCATTTTCTTGAGTTTTAAAACACCTCATTACACATTTGTGTTCACTGTATTCTCACAAAGCCCAGCTGTCTGGATCCTTTGGACCAATGTCTGAAGTGTACCCCATTACCGTTACCACAGATGTGAGGAACAGGAGAGTTGATGCAAGTAATTCAGGGTAGAAATCACTTACTCCCCAAAAGAAAAGGGAAAAAGGCAGCACAAAAAGCCATGCCAAACTGAAAAGAGGACTGTACTTTCTTGTTACAAGATTTAGTGCTTCAGGGCCAGAGTTTAAATTGCTCATACCATGCTGCAGAGCCAATGAGGAAAATTTACACATCAAAAATGCTGGTTTAAGTCACAGTATCAGTCTTCCAGTAGGCTAAGGGCCTGTCTACACTTCTAAGATTAAAGTGCAGGTTTAGGAAGACACTTCATTTTGTTTTCCTGTGTTTTGACGATCCATGTTCCACAGATAACCTGTGCAGTCACTTCTAATATCAGACAGAACCTTTCACACAGCACGGGGGTAAGAATTGTCCATACTTTCCCTGAAAGCTACAGATTGCAAATTGAAGCCCAATTAAATTATGCTAATTTATGGAGCCATCATCCGCCAACCCACCCCCAGTAAAGTCACTAGGCAGTGTCCTCTTGCGGAATAAGAGCCAGTCTTGGCATTAAGATTCTCCAGAACTTTGATTTTAGGTCTGTTACCAACCCTCCCCACCTCAGTTTTCCCAAATATAAAATGGAAACAATGTGCCCCCCGCCCCTCCAGGTGCTGTGTTGGGAAGGTCAAGGGTGTAGCTTCAATAGAAAATGCAGTACTAATTTCCCCATCCACAATGCAGCTGTATAAGCAAAACACAGACAGGACATAGTGCTTATCCCACCATGCCATGATAATCTGTCTCCAAGACAGTGCTGAAAATGCCCGAGCCCTGCCTGCACCCATTGTTGGGGGAAGTAGTATAATAAGCATTTGTCCTTCTTATCCTTTTGAAAGGTTATACGATGCCAAGCCGGGGCAGGGGGGGAAGGAATTAAAGGAAAGAAAATGGTACAGTTCCTCTTCAGATTCTATTTTGGGGAGAGGTGTCAATTGGTAAAACCAGGAGCTAGTCAGCACACTATTCCTGATTGCGGCGAGAGCCGCATGGCATGGTCTTTATGGCAAGAGAAGAACAGGTCAGACTACTAGGATACTAGAGCAGACTGGTTCATCAGAGATGGAAATCTTCACAGAACCTCAGACGTATGGACATCAAACACCTCTGTTCAATGAATGTGCCTGAGCTAAAGAACTACTCTTTAAAAGAAAGCAAGTCCCATTGCACACAAGAAAGTCCACATGAAATGAGCTTTTCTCATCACAAATAAAGTGCATTGCATTTGACAATGTAGGGTTTTATTAGAAATGGCTGCGGATACCTATTGGCAGCTGACATCTTACTGCAAAGCAACACAGGCAGCAGAACAGCTGGTATTTGTACACTACTTTAGATCCCAAAGCATGAGAATGAAAACCTGACTGTTTGGTATTTAAACACAACAGTCAAGAAGCCTTCTTACTGATTTCATCCCAAACGCAGTCACAGGACAGCAATCAGTTCGTACGCAACTGCTGATGTTGGACCCCAGTACTCTCAAGGTCACTTTCCAGAGGATGGCAACTGCTAGCACAAAGCTCAGAAGTGTCATGTCAATATTCATAGAAGTTACTTTCCAATTTAAAAATGTTACAGGCATGGGAAATTCCAGACTGCTGTGCTGTAGAATATGGGCAAAGCTCTTCTTTAAGACAAGGTTTTGCAATCAATCAGCAACTAGATACCAATTAGTGAGGTCCGAAGGCAGAGTAAGGTTCTGGGGCCCATTGTGCTATGCTCTCTCTCACAGTCATCTTCTAGCGCAGGAGGTGTCAAACTCCTGGCCCGCGAGCCACCTACAGCCCAAGCACTTGCCCAATCTGGCCTGTGTTTGAAAACGCTATGAAATCATGCCTGCATGGCTGCCAGCACGGGGGCGGGGGCAGCGGCACACAGGGACTCACCCACATGGTCCCAGCCACAGAGGGTACAGCTCGGTCCAGGAAGCTGTGCTGGCTGCCTTTGCCACAACGTGAACCACGCTGGCCAGGGAGCCACCCAAGCTGACATGCTTAGGCAGCCAGCAGGGCGGGGCGGGTGAGCTTTGCTTTTGGTTACCCCAGGCAGGGACGGGGGATCCCAGTGCGAGGACGCAGCTGGGGCTTTCCAGAAAAAAAGCCCCATTATCAGGAGGCTTGTGATCAAATCAGGAGAGGTGGCATCACTGATCTCTAGTCAGTTTCACAGAATGAGTTAATAGTTTCACAGCTTATATCAATAGACAGGACATCTCTGCACATACCTCTCCCGGGCCACCAGGACGTGCCGGTGGCCTGGATATAGCAGCTGGAAGCCACTCTAGCCCCACTGTGCTGTTGGTGGTGACGGCGGTGGGGGCACCCCAACGGGTTTAAATCGCCCGGGAGGGGGAAGTGCATGGGCTGGCAGCAGGGAGCTGGGAGATGCATGGTGGGGGCAGGGAATACACGGAGAACCCTGCCCTCGAGCCCTGCAAGAAGGGGGGCCGCTGGCCGCTGCCCCAGGGTAAGCTGCCTTTGAGATGCCTGCTCTAGCGCCTGCTACGGTGGGTTCAGACACTGGCTAAGCTCTTCTCCACAGCAAAATTACTAAGGAGTTGTTTGGAACCCACCCCCTCCCCCACCCCACCCCACAACACACGCGGGTGAGGGGCCAGAGGGAGCTGGCTTTTCCTTGAATCATTAAAGGATGTTACACTTGGCTGGAGTGAGAAGCTGCAAAGCATGGCGAGGTAACCTATGACAGCCTGGTTTAGAGGGGGCTAGGGCCTCTGATGATTGCACTCATTGCTGTAATCCTGAGCCAAATGCCCGAGGGTAACTGCTATTTCAAACCCTCCTAAGTCTGTGAAAACAGATAACCCATTGTTTAAAGATTGTAGCTAAAAAAACAAGGCTGTGAAGCCTCAGGCAGAGAGAATAATGAAACACTGGCTAGGAGAGGAGAGTCTTTGCATCGCTTGGCCGCCTGCAGACTTGCTGTGCTTAGCACACACTGGTGTACAAGGAGGAGCAGGAGGATTTCTGTGCAGAAAGAGGCACGGGTTAGTGAGGCAGACCAGAGAAAGGGGATTTCTTTGCTCCACCTCAAGGCTACGTGCTCCCACATGTGCCACAAGCCAAGATTTTCAGAAGTGACTACAGGTTGAACCTCTCTGGTCTGGCAACATCTGTGGTCTGCAGCATCACAGATGTTGCTGGACCAGAGAGCACCTGGACCAGAGAACCCTGGCAGTTAGGAGCAAAGGCCAGCTGGGAGTCCAATAGCCAGTGCCAACAACCAGGAAGGGAGCCCAGCTGACGGCCCAAGTGTAAGAAGCCCAGTGGTGTAGCCCAGGGGCAGAGAGCCCAGCACCCAGGAGGGGAGCTCGGCCAGGAGGCTGGTGGCCCTCCAGGAAAATCCAGAGGCCAGCAGCAGATGGCCCAGAATTAACCCCCTCACTCCCAGTAAGGATGTTAAATATCGGTTAACTGAATAGTCGATTAACCTCATGAATTCTTATTGGCTACTCAACTACTCTATAGTCCCCAGGGGAGGGGCCAGCAGCCAGTGTGCTCCGGACCCACTCCCAAGAAGCCCCCTGCCACTCTGTGCTGCTGCTTCTGTATCAGAGGCAGCAGCGGGGGTGCCAGGTGGGCGCTGGTCCACCAGGGGAGCCAGTTTAAAAACCAGCTCCCTCGCGGACCAGCTGCCTGTCACCCCGCACTGTTACCTCTGATACAGAACCAATTCTGGCTTCTAAATTAACTATAACTACACATGAAAGACCTGCATCATTGTGGAGAGCTCCATAGATACCTTTGCTCGGTGTGCAGCAGTGGTAAAAAAAAAAAAAGCATACAAATCTACGCTGAAACGTATAAAGAGAACGATGGAAAATATCATGTCATTACATAACTCAACAGATTCTATTGTGTACTACAACTTCCTACGTTAGTGCAAATGAGGGACCTTCAAGTTCATGCCCACAACATCTACACTGGGCAGTTACAGCACAACATCCTGGCACACAGAGCTATTCATGTCCCCAAAGTCTGAGCTGAGGGCAGCGCAGACATGCCCTTTGGAACAGAAGCAGTATGTTAGCCACCAACCCGAGAGGCCATTCACTGCAGCTCCATTCAGCAACAAGGAAATGTGATAAAGCCATCTTGACACAAGAGCAGGGTAATTATACACCAACTGTAATAGAAGCAAGAGAATTAAAGTAACAAGCCCAAGAAAGGTCACACTTAATAGTAACTGTAATTAGAACAATACTTAAACTGGACTGTGATTTAAAATCTTAAGCCCACCATACAGAAACCAATAAAACTGCTTCAAGAAATCAGATACAATTATGGAGGTGAGGGAATTTGCTTTTAAAGGTCATGGTTAGGGGTGGGGGGCAAAATCAATATTTTGCATGAACCAGGACACGTTTTACTGTAGGATGCTCTTTGCTTATATGACCTCAGGCCACAGCCTCATCATTCCAAGCCCTGTGGGATGATACCAAGAACAAACTACTTACACTAACATACCCTCATGGCACATGCTTTCCTCCTCTCCTGGAGCAGGGTGCTGTTTATTCTGGAAATATTGGTTTAAGATCTGATCTCTCATGGTGGCAGGGGGGAAGTACATATCAAGAGGGGAAGAGCACAGGCTGAGAGAGACTGCAAACAGTTCTCCCGGGAAGTTCTATGCCACTGTGCACGTGCCCCTCCCCCCGCCCAATATAATGAGGTACAGGAAGTGACTGAGTGGGGGTGCAGGGCCACATAGAGATGGGGGGCCGAGTGGGGCTACAGGGACACAGGATAAGGTGCAGGGGTGGGGGTGCAAGGTCACATGGAGATGGGTTGTGCATTACTTTGCATTTATTGAAACTGATTTGTTCCCCAGTCACCCAGCTTTGCGAGACTCTTTTGAAGCTCTTCACAGTCTGCTTTGGACTTAACTATCTGGAGAAATTCTGTATCATCTGGAAATTTTGCCACCTCACTTTTACCAGATCATTTATGAATACACTGAATGGGACTGGTTGCAATACAGACCCTGGGGGCACCACTATTTACCTCTCTCCATTCTGAAAACTGACCATTTCTACCCTTTATTTCTTTCCTTTCTACCAGTTACCAATCCATGAGAGGGCCTTCCCTCTTATCCCATGACAGCTTACTGTGCTTACCAGCAGAAGTGGGGAACCTTTTCTTGGTCGGGGGCCACTGACCCAAGCCCTGACATCCAGGGATGAAGTCCTCAGGCTTTGGCCTCGCGCAGTGGAGCTTGGGTTTCAGTCCTGGGACCCAGCAATTCTAAGTCAGCCCTAGTGACCCCATTAAAAAGGAGTCACAAGTCCAACCCACTTTGAGGTCCCCACTAGGGATGTAAAATCCCATTTAATAGGCTAACTGGTTAAACAAATTGTTTAACCAATTAACAGATTAAAGGGGGCGAGCGAGAGGACCCCACCAGTTAACCTTAACCAGTAAGCCTCACCTAACCAGTTAACCAGTGAAACGTTCACATCCCGAGCCCCGACATATAGTTTGAGAACTGTTGCTTGATTTGCCTTCTAGAAGCGCACGAGGCACCACCCAGCAACTCGGTATTAATGAGGGTTAGAACATGTAATAATATATTGGAGGAAGTAACCCTGCACTAGGTGCTACCAGATGAACAGGTGATATACTGGGTCTCTCTCATCACTGTCTTCTAAGATTTTCCAGGGGAATATGAAAGTTTGCATCTAATTAAGGTTAGTTTCAATGTTTCACTCCAGTATTTATATTTAATGAGAATTAAATTCACCCCATGGGAAAGCAGTTTGCAGTATTTAGGCTGAGTTAAGACAATTAACATTTCACCCTGAAAGCAGCTAGAAACACCATCACTATGAAGTGTGCTACACTCCCAGCAGGAGTAACATCTTTAGTTATATACAGCTACAAACACTCTGTGAAGACAGCTATTTCTAAGGATTTTCCCAGGGTCATTAGTGTGTTTGTAAGTTCGGGATGAAGCTGCTCGGTCTTGTTTATTTTGGGCTATTCATTCCATTCAGCCCACACAAAAGCAGATCGGGTCCATGCAGAAACAGACTGCAACCACATCTCATCTTGTTTGGAGAGCTTGTGTGATGGCTTTAAAAACAACCAAGAAAACAAGTCCTATTTCACTGAACATACATACATACATAGCAGATCTCGGGAGGTTTACCCTGGGTAAACCACAAATATTGAGAACACGGAACAAATGCTCAGGAAGGCCTAGACTAGCCTTTGCAAACATGGGAACTGCCTCAAGTTAACTGACAATCAATTAACTCAAAGTGAGATGCAGGAGGAGCTGCTAGATACAAGAGAGCCACACACCTCTCATCCTTGCAGACCTCACCTGTGTTCCTCAGTAGCTCGCATATGGAATGAGTTTGGTCTCTACCATTTCCCTTCTAGATATTGGTCCATACTGAAACATGGCAGGGTCCCAGGGCAGGAACCACCAAAAAGCTAAGCTCTGCAAATATTGCTGTGAAGACAGGACACCCAGAGGTCAGGAATTGTGGGAGATGTTCTTACACATCAAGGCTGAAATGCCGTGGTACAAATTTGTCACTGCACCCACCTGCATTATTACGTCTGACTCTAATCAAAGACTGCCTCCCCAATTTTCAGAAACAATGGACTGATCTCAAGTTTTAAATAGATTTCGGGGCTAGACAGGCTATTAACAATATGCATTGACGTTATGTATCCACTAGCTCTATACTCTCTTCAGAGTCAAACTTCAAACAAAAGAGCAAGCTAGAAAAATTTACATTCAAGTAGGGAGCTTTGAAAACCAGCTAGAAAGGGAGAAATGGAACTCAAATACCCTTGACATCAGCAAAGTCACCAGGCAAGCTAGGGGAGAGAATCACCTGGACCATTATCCAATCGTTTCCAGGTGCTCGAGAACCCTGGCCAGAATGGATGCGTCAAGCCTGAGCAGCACCACAAATTGCTTGTGCGGCTGCAGCACCATCTCACACACCCGCAGACTCTGCTGCAGACGCCTGCTAAGCTGGAAATCTGACATACCAGAAAAGGTTGCTGACAGCCAGAGGCTGTTCCTCTCTCTGTAACATACCCTGCAATAAATTACTTCCAACCTGGGGCATGGCATTCGGAGGAGAGCAAAATAAAGTACACCCCTATAGGTGTCAAAAGAGGCCAATTAAAAGAGATTTGCTACAAGTGTTGGGCGATGTTGAACTGCGGTATTATCATGGATGGAGATGCATTCCTTTAAAAAAGGAAAATGAGTGAGAAGTGCTGTGTAAACAACTCTGCCAATTACAATGGAACAGATTATTTTATCTGTGCAGCTCTTCTTCACTGCATCTCTGCACCTTCCAGATACACTCCAGAGAGATAGAGACAGGCATCCAAACCTCTAAAACACTGCCTTAGAGATGTGCTTGGGTCCAGAAAGCACACGTGCCTTGTTGACATTTGGATTGTTCTTTACCATTTTCAGCTAGCTTAGAATAGCCCAGGCATCTTTACCCCTTTGTCATCTAACCAGAGGCGTAAAGTCTAACACAGGTAAAAAAACAGGATATAAAGGCTACATGACACTAGTAAAATATGCCTTCACAAGTGTTTATACTGTTGGTAGCATCACTGCAGTGGCTAGACATTACTGGAAAACATGCAAGTATTCTAGCACATATGTTCATACCTGCACACTCTTCCCAATCTTTTGTTCTATAGGTTTCTAATTACTATCGATACTGAAAAGTAGTGACTCTCAAACTTTTGTATGTTGAGAACCCCTTTTTGCCACCAACAATAGACTCATCTCCCCACTCACCCATGACAGTTTTAGGACTTGTCTACATATGAAAATTAATCCAGAATAAAGCAGGCTATGGATTTACAACAGATTAGATATTCTGCATAAACTCCTGGTGTGGACACTCTTGTTCCTTCCTTATTCCAATTTAATTTAATCCAAATGGATGACAAGTGCCTTGTTCAAGAATAAAAGGATCCATACATAGAGTTAATCAGGACTAATTATTCTGGCATTAGTTCCCTGTACAGAGAAGTCCTTAGCAAAATGGGAAGCACTGAGTACAAGACCCTCTGACACCTGCCTTGAAGCACCTTAACTTTTCACTTATGTAACAGAAAAAAAACCAACACAACAAATCAACACAGATTTGCTGTTGACACTGAAGTTTATATTCACTTCTCTTTCAAATTTCTGATACTGCTATTTTGAAATCCCATACACAGAAACAAAATTGTTTTAAGAAACATGTTTGTAGCCTGCAGAAACAGAACCACTGAAATGGAGACATTGCAGCACTGACTGATAGATGGAGGGCAGCCATGATTGGAAATTAAACAAACAGGGTTGGAAGGAGCAGAAGAGTGAATGTGGAGGCCTACGTGAAAAGAAGGTGGCAGATGGGGAGAACAAAGAGTGGGAAAAGACTGGCTTAAGAGAGACCAGGGAATTTGTGAAGGGGTGAAAAAGCTGGCAAACATACAAGAGAATCAATGAAGACATCATCCTGAATGTATGCAACAGTTTTAATTGCAGAATCCCAAGGAGCTCTACCACCCCAGACAGATGTAAAAATATTGGAACGACTTCCCATACCACTGACCCTGCTTTGCCACTTCATGTTATCGTGTTTCATAACAATTGTGAAACAACTGACTTAGATGACACATTGCAGAACATGACTGACGTCGACACAGACCAGACAAAAGCATGTTTGCTCTCATAACATGGGCCTTCATCACCCTTGTCTGACATGATGCTGAACATGACTTGTCCTAGTTTATGCTGACTTCTGCTCTACTCATGGTCAGCATTATGCCATTTACTATTGAGGGCCATGTTCAAACACAATAAAAGCGTGTAATGTAGATAAGGCTATGGAGATGCAGCTACCATTTGGGTGGAATGTGACTTAAGCAGCACTCAACAGCTTAAAGATATAAGTGAACAAGAATCTGGTACCCAAGTGAAACGAGAGCTCTGATGGAGAATGCGATAGCGCAGAAAGAGTTCAGAAGCGGGTAGACCAAACTCTCTGACTTCAGGGAAATCACTTAATCTCTCTCTGCCTGAATTTTCCCATCAGAAGAAAGAAAACAAAACTGAAACAAGGAGAGCGCTGAAAGCTTTAAAATCCGTAGACAGAGGGAACTTTTAAATAATTCAGAGGTTTTCCATTCAGTAGCTGAAGGAAGTCCAGGGGAACATACAGACTCCAGAATGCTCTACATCGATGCTTCTGGATTTCCTCTCGATAGTCCTTTCCTCCAAAATGGGCGCGCCCTAATCTCCTCTGCTGCTTCATCAAAACCAAAGAAGGCACAGTACCTCCAAGTTGCCCCAACTTCATCTGGGAAGGAAGGCACAACTCAGTAGCCAACTTGGAAAGGAGAATGGTGTTTGGGCACACAGGAACACACCCCACTACATTCCCCCATTATTAGCCACCTGGACAACCCTGTCAGCCTGTGACAGTAGCTCAAAAGCACAGAGATAGGCATCTCAGGGTACTTCTGTGGTACAGTCGCTGCAGCTATGCTGCTGAAGCACCAGAGTGTAGTTGCATCCTCAGTGATGTGGACAAATTGGAGAAAGTCCAATGGAGGACAAGGAAAATGATCAGGAGGCTGAGGTACCTGACTTAGGAGGAGAGGCTGAGGGAACTGGACTTATTTAGTCTGCAGGAGAGAAGAGTGAGGGGGGATTTGAGAGCAGCCTTCAGCTATATGAAGGGGGGGTACAAAGAGGATGGAGAGAGGCTGTTCTCAGTGAAGACAGGTAAGAGAAGGAATAACACTGACTCAAGTTGTAGGGGGGTCTAGGCTGGAGATTAGGACAAACGATTTCCCGAGGCGGGTGGGGAAGCGCTGGGCTGGGTTCCCTGGGGAGCGGGTGGAGTCTCCATCCCTAGAGGTGTTGAAGTCCCAGCTTGACAAAGCCCTGGCTGGGGTGGTTTAGTTGGGAATGGCCCTGCCTTGGGCAGGGGGCTGGACAAGATGACATCCTGAGGTCTCCGCCAGCCCTAGTCTTCTATGAGTCTTTGACGAAAGGGCATGTCAAATGGTAACCCCCCACCTGCAAGGCATCCACAGCAGAGGCTACAGCTGTCTGCACTGTCACTGAGCATCACTCCGGGGTGCGAGGGAGGAGCCACCTGGGAGCACAGTAAGTCATGTTGACCTAAGGCAGTAGTTCTTAACCTTACTGCAGCCTGCACCCCTTTGGGTCCCAAAATATGTTCTTGCACCCCTTATTAAAAATCGCTGAAGTCAGTCAGTTCTTTAAACCTTAGATACATCATAGAAATCTGGCATGTCTCGCACCCCCGGCTAAGAACCACTGACCTAAGGGCTGCGTGGACAGCACTGTGCCAGCGCAAGAGCTTCCGTGGGGCCACTGTCCCGTGGGGGTGGCTTCCTCAGACAATGGGAGGGCTGCGTCCTGTGGGCTTAGAGGGGCTGCCCTAGAGAGCTGGCAGCAGTACTGTGGCAGGGTGCCCTGTATCACCAAACCCAGAGTAGGGCTTGCCCGGCGGGGAGGGGGGGGTTGCCCGGCAGTAACACAGGGGCTGAGGCACAGGAGGGGGAGTTAGCCCACCTGGGGTGTGGCAGGGCAATGCTGGGGAGGGGTGCCCGGCTGGGGCAGGGCAATGCTGGGGGGGGTGCCCGGCTGGGGTGGTGCGGGGCAGGGCAGTGGAGGGGGGAGGTGCCCAGCTGGGGCAGGGTAATGCTGGGGGGGGGTGCCCGGCTGGGGCGGGGCAGGGCAGGGCAGGGCAGTGGGGGGGGGGTGCCCGGCTGGGGCAGGGCAGTGGGGGGGAGGGTGCCCGGCTGGGGGACAGGGGCTGAGGCACAGGAGGGGGAGTTAGCCCACCTGGGGCAGGGCGGGGCAGGGCAGTGGGGGGAGGGGTGCCCGGCTGGGGCGGGGGGGGGAAAGGGGTGCCCGGCTGGGGTGCGGCAGGGCAATGCTGGGGGGGGTGCCCGGCAGGAGCAAAGAGGCTGAGGCACAGGAGGAGTTAGCCCACCTGGGGTGCGGCAGGGCAATGCTGGGGGGGGGTGCCCGGCTGGGGCAGGGCAGGGCAGTGGGGGGGGGTGCCCGGCTGGGGCGGGGCAGGGCAGTGGGGGGGGGGGGGTGCCCGGCTGGGGTGGGGCGGGGCAGGGCAGTGGAGGGGGGAGGTGCCCGGCTGGGGCAGGGTAATGCTGGGGGGGGGTGCCCGGCTGGGGCGGGGCAGGGCAGTGGGGGGGGTGCCCGGCTGGGGCGGGGCGGGGCAGGGCAGTGGGGGGGGTGCCCGGCTGGGGCAGGGCAGGGCAGGGCAGGGCAGTGGGGGGGTGCCCGGCTGGGGCAGGGCAGTGAGGGGGAGGGTGCCCGGCTGGGGGACAGGGGCTGAGGCACAGGAGGGGGAGTTAGCCCACCTGGGGTGGGGTGGGGTGGGGCAGGGCAGTGGGGGGGGGGTGCCCGGCCGGGGCGGGGCGGCGGGGGTGCCCGGCTGGGGCGGGGCAGGGCAGTGAGGGGGGGGTGCCCGGCAGGAGCAAAGAGGCTGAGGCACAGGAGGAGTTAGCCCACCTGGGGTGCGGCAGGGCAATGCTGGGGGGGCGGTGCCCGGCTGGGGCAGGGCGGGGCAGTGGGGGGGGGGTGCCAGGCTGGGGCGGGGCGGGGCAGGGCAGTCGGGGGGGGGGGGGGGGTGCCCGGCTGGGGCGGGGCAGGGCAGTGGGGGGGGTGCCCGGCTGGGGCGGGGCGGGGCAGTGGGGGGGGGGTGCCTGGCTGGGGGACAGGGGCTGAGGCACAGGAGGGGGAGTTAGCCCACCTGGGGTGCACCAGGGCAATGCTGGGGGGGGTGCCCGGCTAGGGCGGGGCGGGGCAGGGCAGTGGGGGGGGGGTGCCCGGCTGGGGCGGGGCAGGGCAGTGGGGGGGGTGCCAGGCTGGGGCAGGGCAGTCGGGGGGGGGGTGCCCGGCTGGGGCGGGGCGGGGCAGGGGGGGGTGCCTGGCTGGGGGACAGGGGCTGAGGCACAGGAGGGGGAGTTAGCCCACCTGGGGTGCAGCAGGGCAATGCTGGGGGGGGTGCCCGCCTAGGGCAGGGCGGGGCGGGGCGGGGCGGCGGGGGTGCCCGGCTGGGGCAGGGCAGTGAGGGGGAGGGTGCCCGGCTGGGGGACAGGGGCTGAGGCACAGGAGGGGGAGTTAGCCCACCTGGGGCGGGGCGGGGCGGGGCGGGGCGGGGTGCCCGGCTGGGGCAGTGGGGTGCACGGAGGGGCAGGGGCTCTGGGACCTTAGGGGGCGCTCGGCTGGGTCAGCGGGGCGCAGTGGGGGCTAAGCCCAGGCCGTGTGTCTCCCCCCCCGACCGAGGCGCGCCCCCCCCGCACGGTCCCGGCCGGACGCCTCACCTCGCCCCGCCTCGCGGCGCCGGCCCCGGGCTGTTCCGGCGGGTGCCCCGCTGCCTCCCCTCAGGCCGGCCCCGGGACGCGGGCTCCCGGCCGCTCGCTCCCGCTCCCGCTCCCGCTCCGGCCGCTGGGGGAGCCGCCGTGCCGCGCCGCCGCCATCTTCCGCCGGAGGGAGGGGGCCGGCGAGCGGGGGAGGCCGCGGCCTTGTGACGGGGGAGCCGAGCGGGCCCCCCCCGCCTCACCCTGCCCCCCCCCGCGGCGGCTCCTGGGGCTCCGCGCCTCACCCCGCCCCCCCCCGCGGCGGCTCCTGGGGCTCCGCGCCTCACCCCGCCCCCCCCCCCCGCGGCGGCTCCTGGGGCTCCGCGCCTCACCCCGCCCCCCCCCCCCGTGGCGGCTCCTGGGGCTCCGCGCCTCACCCCGCCCCCCCCCCGCGGCGGCTCCTGGGCTCCGCGCCTCACCCCGCCCCCCCCCCGGCGGCTCCTGGGGCTCCGCGCCTCACCCCGCCCCCCCCGCGGCGGCTCCTGGGGCTCCGCGCCTCACCCCGCCCCCCCCCGGCGGCTCCTGGGCTCCGCGCCTCACCCGCCCCCCCCCGGCGGCTCCTGGGGCTCCGCGCCTCACGCCGCCCCCCCCCCCCCCGCGGCGGCTCCTGGGGCTCCGCGCCTCACCCCGCCCCCCCCCCCGCGGCGGCTCCTGGGGCTCCTCGCCTCACCCCGCCCCCCCCCCGTGGCGGCTCCTGGGGCTCCTCGCCTCACCCCGCCCCCCCCCCGTGGCGGCTCCTGGGGCTCCGCGCCTCACCCCGCCCCCCCCGCGGCGGCTCCTGGGCTCCGCGCCTCACCCCGCCCCCCCCCCGGCGGCTCCTGGGGCTCCGCGCCTCACCCCGCCCCCCCCGCGGCGGCTCCTGGGCTCCGCGCCTCACCCCGCCCCCCCCCCCGGCGGCTCCTGGGGCTCCGCGCCTCACGCCGCCCCCCCCCCCCGCGGCGGCTCCTGGGGCTCCGCGCCTCACCCCCCCCCCCCCCGGCGGCTCCTGGGGCTCCGCGCCTCACCCCGCCCCCCCCCCGGTGCGCGCGGGGGCTGGGGCTGCACGAGGCCCCTGCGGGAAGTGACCAGTCCCTGCAGAGAGCCTGACCCCGCACACCGGCTGCTGCTGCGGTTTCCCAAGTCACCCTTTGGCATCGGAGACTGACCACAAAAGTAAGTTTTCGAAATCACATGCCATGGCAGCTGAGGCCAGGATTTCACATGGGACGGTGACAACAACCGCAGCTGTGAATTAGTGTTTACCTACAATCACTGCTCTCCCATCAGCACAGTTCTGGCTTCAAGTCACAGGAACTGAAACTTGTTAACAAGCGAAGTTAAACCACTATAAGGTAAGGTGTGAATACCAACTATTATACAGGTATAAGCCTGTGCAGTGACACTTACTCTGGAATAAAACACTGCCTTCCGATTTATGTCCCTTTGGAAGCTGTTTAAGCTGAAATGGGGAAAAAAGCTATCCTTATTCCAGAACAAGAGTGTCTGCTGATGTAACTTATATGTAGAAAACTCCTGAGAAACCAAATTAGGGGCCAAGGAAGATACTTGAATGTCAGGGATCAGTAAGGGAAACTTTCAACAGGGAGATGAGGGTGCTAAGAAGAACTCTGGTCTGGAGCCTGATTCATTTTGGCAGTCCACAGGAGCAAGCACTTCTTGCTTTTCTATCTGTGTCCCTCAAACTGGCTACTCTACCTTTTTCAAAGGGACATTATTAAGGGTACAACAGCACACCAATAGGAAGTCCAGCAAGAGACCACCCTGGCTTAACCAGGAGATCTTGAATAATCTAAAAATCAGAAAGGAGTCCTATAAAAAGTGGAAGCTAGGTCAAAGTACAAGGAGCAAAATTAGAAACATGAAGGCACAAAATGAGCTCAACCAACTAGAGACATAAAGGGTAACAAGAAAAACATACTACAAATATATTAGAAGCAAGACAATGACCATAAGACTGGAAAAGGCCAAAGATAGTGCCCATCTATAAAAAAAGAACTAAGGAAAACCTAGGAAACTACAAACCAGTCAGTTTTACTTCTGTGCCAGAAAAAATAAGGGAGCAAATAATTAAGGAATCTGTCTGGAAAATAAGAAGTAACAGCATGGATTTGTGAAGAACAAATCATGTCAAACACATTTGATTGTTATCTTATCAAAGAAAATAACCTTATGGATAAGTGGGAAGTGGTGGACATGGTATACCCAGACTTTAATAAAGCATTTGATCCAGTCTCACATGACCTTATCAATAAACTAGGCAAATACAACGTAAATGGGTTTACTATAAAGTGGGTGCATAACTGGTTGGATAACCATTGTCAGAGAGTAGTTATCAGTGGTTGACAGTCAAGCTCTAAGGGCATGACAAGTGGGGTTCCTCAAGGATCGGTTTTGGGACCAGTTGCGTTCAATATTTTCATCGACTTAGATCATGGCATAGCGTACGCTTATAAAGTTTGTAGATGATACCAAGTTGGGAGGGTTGCAAGTGCTTTGGCGGAGAGGGTCATAATTCAAAATGATCTGGACAAATGAAGGTAAATAGGAAGAAGTTTAATAAGGACAAATGCAAAGTACTCCACTTAGGGAGGAACAGTCAGTTTCACAAATGCAGAACGGGAAGAGACTGTCTAGGAAGGAGTACTGCAGAAATGGATCTGGGGCTCGTAGTGAACCACAAGCTAAATATGAGTCAACAAGATATTATAAGGAGGAAGGAGAGAAATTGTTCTCCTTGGCCTCTGAGGATAGGACAAGAAGCAATGGGCTTAAACTGCAGCCAGGGAGGTTTAGGTTGGACATTAGCAGGGCTTGACAATTAGTGTAATCTACTTGCCCGTGGCGAGTAGATTACAAGCCGGCACAGTCACGCAGCGCGGTCTGCGCATGTGCAGTGTTACAATGTCACCAGAACCTTATCCTGATTAACCCCATCAAGTCCAGCCTGCCAGAATGGCCACAGCTGAAATCCTCCTCCTCCCTCCGGGACCCACTCCATCACATTCCCCCCCACTGAATCGGTTATCTTCCTGGGGCTTTTCCCATCATATTGGGTCTCCTCATCAACACCTACAACCCAGCCTCTGCTCTCATTTTCCTGTACTGCTTCTCTCACTCCCTAAGTGCTTCCAAGCTTTTGTGCTCCTTTCAGCTCTTCCTTCTCTTTGCTGTGCGCGCCTGCAGTACTCTCCCTGTGTTCATCTGGCAAGTGCCCAACCCCTTCTTACACTCCACCTTTTCCAAACTATCCCTCTACTCGCCTCATCATTAATTACCCCCCCACACACACACACTCCCTGCCCTGGATAGTTGGCTTGTGTTTTATGTTTATCTTTATTTATTTAGATTGTGAGCCCTCTGGGTCAGGGAGCCTGTCTCTTTCTTAAAGGGACAGGAAATGTATGGTGCCATATAAATGTTTAAATATAAAATGATACATCTCTGAATACTCAAGAGCTAAGAAAACCCTTTTGTAACTGGGATAGAAGATTTTTGCGGAGATCCATTACATAGAAATACTTGGCAAGCCAGAGAAAATTTGTGATACACACACTACTCAAACTACACATTGATCTGTTTAAGATAGGTTTCAGCATTAACACTCCATTAGGATAAATGGGGCAGGGTGAGTTTGCACTGCTACTCTCTCAGAACTATTATTTCAGTCTATCTCCAGACTCAGGCCTTGTCTACACATGAAAGATGTTTTTGGGTGTAACGTATAGTGTGATTTATACTGATGTACCAGTAGACCCTTCTGTGTGAATGCTCTTATTCTGGTGGAAGAATGGCTTTTTCGGTTGCTCTTAAATCACTCGGGATGGGGTTTAAGCAAAGCCAGAAAAAGTCACTCTCCCTGCAAGAAGTGTGCCCAGATGAGGTGTAATATCAAGATAGCTATAGCAATAAAGTCAGTAAAGCTTTCCCAAGTAGGCAAGACCTCACACGTCTTAATTTCACACTAGCAAAATTTCCCTTGCTGCCAGGAGGGTAAAAGTGATTCTCGCAGAAACCAATGTGTCTAACAAAGTGTGGCGTATCACACCCCTGGCTGAACCTGACCACCATTCATGTATAATGTAGGATTTGTAGAGAAAAGGTTCATGGGGATAAATTTAGGACTGCCATTTCATGAGGGATGATGCAGGTCATCCCAAAGAAACATCAGTGAAACTTTTCTATCCCTGTACACCATTGCATTTAGTGTATGTATGACAGAACTTTCAGAGTTAAAACTTTATCATTTCCGTTCCTTATCTCTCCACCAATAAGCCAGAGTGGCTCAATTACCGTGAGCAGACAGGCTTTCACAAGTGTATGTATTATAGTTTTTCTAAAAACAGTTTGTTTAGAAAGGGAAATTGCTTCCCTTCTTCCTGATTTTTTATATATATAATATCACAGGAGATTCTGGCGCTATGCTCCATAGTCCATTTGTGATTGGGCAAGAACACCTAGTACTGAAAAGCTATTGATGCTCACATCGGCAGGTGTTACAAACCCCTCAGTCAAGTGAGTTGGGCTCCTCCCTGCAAAGTCTATGGGTATGTACTTTCCAAAATCAAGTATGACAAAAGGAGTACACACAAAAGAAAGAATCTTTCAAATTCTAAGAAGAGGAGGGTGGATATGAATAAATTGGAATCTACTCTGGTAAGCAATACCACCTCACTCTTCCCATCAGTAAATCTCCAAGTACTTTACAAAGTGGGTCAGTATCATCATCTTACAGATGGGGAAACTGAGGCATGAAGAGGGGCTATGACCAGCCCAATTCACCCAGCAAGTCAGTGGCAGAAACCAGATTAGAACCCAGGTTTCCTGAGTTCCAGCCCAACATTCTGTCCACTAGGCTTCTGCAGCCTAGCTTTGGAAAGTGCTAGTCAGTAACAGCCACAGACATGTCTTACCATCAGGGAGAGCGTACTTATTACAGTGGACTTACTCTTGAAGCTAAAGTACTTGAGAGCTGCGGTTCAGGAGGCTAACCCAGCAGCCAGCATTACAGGGATGAAAAAAAGCAAAACTGTCTCTTGGCTAGTAAAGAGGGTTCCCCCTACTGGTCTGCTGATGAGAAGTGCTGTATAAAACCTGGCTATTGTATTACCTCTTGTTGCCCACCCCAACTGAGCACACATTTTTGAACATTTTCACAAAACAGTGCATTCGCAGGCATACAGAGGTGTCTACGTTGAGCCTATCATTGTGATGCTAGGGCATCACCAGAATTAGGTATATAATTTCAGCCAGAAGAATCTGTGTACTCCACTTTCCCTTTAATCACTCCAGATGTACAAAGAAAGGAATTTAGGTGTCAGTGTGTGCTACCAAGTCATTCTCATGTTATTGTGGGAAAGCAAGCACGAAGAGTGACAGCTTCCCTAGTGGTGAGATCTGGGCTCACTAATTTCTGGCAGGGTCATTGTGCGTAGCTGGGGTCTTTTGCTTCCTTGCTGGGGCATAGGCCCATTACATTAGGTAAGCCTGAAGGTGAAGGTGGTGTAGCTGACTATGATGGTATTCAACAGGAAAAGGCACAGCTCTTGCATGGATGAGAGAGGCATTTACCACAATTGCTATTGGGTTCTTTAGAAGCACCAAGGAGCGCAGCAGGACACCGAGACTATACATCGTCTTCACGGCTGAAGCGTAAATACCTTCCGTGGTTATGGATTCAGTGAACTCTTCCAAAACTTCCCCTTTCCTACACCAGCACCATCCTCTTGCCTGTGCTGCATTTTATCTAGCTGTTCCAGACACGGGCTCTGCGGAGTGATGTCACTCTACCTAGGACAAGGTGATAGAGTGATGGGTTTCGTTCAAGTAATGCTGGCACTGTCATCAGCTCAGTCCTGGCCCACTTAATCTCTCACAACCAAGGGATGTTTTCAAAACAAGGAAACGGGGTTCAGCTGTAGCAAGTGGCACATGAACTTGACAATAAAAGGGGCTGTACATAAATGCCTCTATTTTTCACCTGTTCATAGCAGATCAAAAGAGCGTCTGAAAAGACAAACGAGGTACTCACATTGATTGCATTTGGGGGCCCTTAAAGGGCCTTTTCACACCAGACTTCAAACTGTTTGTGTATAAAGCTATTAAACCCTTCTGGCTCTCTGCTTCTAAGATGCCAAGAGGACTTGAAATGCTGAATCAAGAACATTATGCCTCTGAAGTTGCACCCAATCGGGGCCATCCTGGATATACAGCGTGCACTCAGAGTCTAAGGCCAGGCGCTGGGACGGATAAAGCTGGCAACTCTCCCTAAGTAGATGGAGAACGGTAGCTGGCTGAGCGAGTACTGGGAGTCCTCCGACTTACCGCACAAGTCTGAGGAACAAATTGGGTCATAAATTGAAATGTTGTAAGTCAAACCCCCTTCTCCCATAGGAATTCAATGGTGTAAAGGGAGGACTGGTTCCTGAATCAAGGTTTGATGTACTATTGTCGCCACATTAACCCAGATTTTTGTGCTAAAGGAATTGGTTACTTTTCTTACTGTTGTCTTTGGAGAGCTATGATCTGGCTGATTCCCCAATTTACAGCACATTTTAGGCTTTGTCTACACTAACAAGTTTTGTTGCCCAAACTTCTGTTGACGCCCCAAAGTTGACATCATAAAAACCAGAATACATTGGTCAGACTAGCGCCCCCCCCCCCCCCCCGGTGACAGACCACGCTCACATTGGGGGCACCAACACTGACACTCTGCAATGCACGGTGAGGGCAATAACGGTCACTAGGAGTTGTGGGAAGGCAGGGCAGGTTGTGACGCATCTAGGGACTGTGCTAAATGTCCCGCCACGCACTGCTTTCTGGCCCAGCCCTCCACTGGCTTCTGACTAGCTTTTGTGCCATTTTTTCAACAGCCATTCTTTGCTGTGCACCCCGGTGTTTGTGTTTAGAAGGGATGGATCCCTCACTTTCCTCTTATGCTCTGTGAAGTGTCCTGAGGACATCGCATGTGGCAGTGCAGTTAATAGTTAAGTGTCTACCAGAGGAAGGCTTGCAAGTATCTGGCATTCTGCGTGATATGGCTAGCAGCAACTTGACATTGCTTTTAACACTGCACAGAGGAGCCCACTGCTTTTGGACTAGGGACACCAGCACTGAGTGGTGGGATCAAATCAGCTTGCAGGTGTGAGATGAAGACCCGGGGCTACAGAATTTTTGGATGTGGAAAGCCCCCTTCCTGGAGCTGCGTGTTGAGTTGGCCCCAGAACTGCGGTGCCAGGACACCGCAAGGAGAGCTGCCCCCTTGGTGGAGAAGCATCTGGCAGTTGCTCTTTGGAAGCTGACTGCTGCCAGTCAGTTGCACTCAGTTGAGCGCAGGGAAGTCTAGCATGGAGCTGCATTGCTGCGAGCATGCAGGGCAGTAAATCACACTGTGACTCTGGGAAATGTGTGTGATCTTGCGGCTGGCTTTGCAGAAAGGGGAGTTCCCGGCTGTGAGGGGCGAGATGGCACACGCATTCCGATTTTAGCACCAGCCCACCTTGCCCCCGAGGACATTTGGGGCCACGTATCCCTGGAAGAAAGTGATCAAAATGCCTTCATGTGCACTTACAGTGATTGCAGCGTGACTCTGTAGAACACAAAACAAAGACTTACCGTGACAAAACTCCGCCTTTATTGAACAAGAAAGCACCGCAACACTCCCCAAAGCACAGATACTGGCTGGGAAAGGGCAGACCCCCACAATTGTGGGTAGGGCTATCTGTCATCCTAAAAGCAGTCTGAAGAGGTGGCGTGAAGGGGAAACCAAGGAATCCCAGCAAGTGCAAAGGACTGGGCAGTTGGAAGTGGGGGGCATAGTAAAGAATTGTGCATGTGCTGCAGTGGAGGTCGAGCCTGGATCTGCTTAGTCTGGAGCATTATAAAGACTTGAGCATCTCTGCTCCTCCAATAATTGTATCATGGGCTCAGTTGTGTCCCTAGCAAACTCTTGATTCTCTTCTCTGTCCTGCCTTTCAACTCCCAGCACCTCTTGTGTTCCTTTCTCTCTGTAGCGAAGCACTGGGCACTTCCTTTTCAGGCAGAGACGGTCAGCATGGGTACATGGCTGTTCCCAAAGGCCACATCTGGTCAAGCACGGGGGACAATGCACAGAAGCGGGCTTGTTAAATTCGAGCACAGCATTGAAACATTTCACTGTGTGCACCCTTTGCATCATACCCGTCACTTTGTCACTAATCCTTGCCAGGCACACATCTCTGCTTGCCCCCAAAGCGTGGGGGCGAGGGGGCTCCACGTGGACAAAGGAAGAGTTCTTGCAGAAGCAGGGGTCATTCTAGCTGGCCTATCACTGCAGAGGGTCTGTTTCATGCTTGAGGTTCTGCACTGCTCTGTGCAGCTCACCATAGGCTCTTTTGGTCTCTGTGCAAGTGATTGCAGAATGGCATGAGCCAGTGTCCTACAATTGGGGAAGGAACAAGGCTGTGCTGCCACGCAATGTGTGGCAGAGGATTAATGAGCACCTCCAAGAAACTGTCCTGGAGATCCCTCTGGAGGAGTCCCATGAGATCTCAGTGTGCAGCAACACCCTATGCCATCATAGCAATTAGCTCCCCAGAGAAATGGCCGGCTCACCGCAGCACAGCCTCCCACTTTGCATACCCTACCCCTATCTGTGCACCACACAAGCCACGGCCACTTACCATGTGTCTCTCATCACCTACTTCCTGCTCCCCAGAAAGCAACTGCTGAATCTCGCTACGCTCCTCAGAATGGAAGAACAGTTCCTGGCTGGCTGCCTGCCTGCCCCACCTAGTGACCCTGTTGGGAGCTCCACACCCTCATCTAACTCCACCTCTTCATTAATAACCTCGTTCTCTAGTTAGGTCCTCTTCCTGCTACCTCCGTGCCTTCCAAAGTACCCACAGGGCTCTTGGTGGTGGAGGCAGGGTCATTACGGAGGACAGCCTCCAGCTCCTCACAGCAATGGCAGGTCTTTGGTGCAGCACCAGAGCAGCCGTTTGCTTCCCTTGCCTGGCGGTATGACTGCCTCAGCACGCACATCCTCACTCTGCACTGCAGCGTGTCTCTTCAGAGCCCCTTGCACACGCTTTGGGAAGCCTGCCCACACGTATGCCCACATGTATGCTGGGGCCACAGACTCCTCTCCTGATGTACAGATCGCGTCCAGCAGCTCTGTGGTGGGCCGAGCGGGAGCAGCCAGTAGGCTATCCTGCCATGGTCACCTGGGAAGACACGATGGGACCTTTCCACCCAGAGCCAGCAAGCAGGAAATGGAATTTAAAATTCTCAGGGCTTGCAAGGGGAAGGGGCAGATTGTTGTTTACCGGACTGCAGAGCAGTGGGGTTCAAACTGCTTCTTTCTCTTCATACGCTCACTCCAAGTACAGATGACATCAAACATTACCACCACCCTGGTTTATATAAACAGCCAGGAGCAAGATCTCATCCACTCTGCCTGGAAGCAGCCAGCCTTTGAATTGCTGTACTGGGGTAAACCTGCCCTCTGTTGGGGTCCAGGTGAGCACCTCACTCTGTAAGGGAAGTGTCTGTCGGGATGGTGGGGCTTGCTATGGGAGGGTAAAGGGTCCCCACCATGACTGTGCTTGGGTTGGATCACTAAGCAAGGGAGCCAAGAGCTCGGAGGGGAACAGGGACATTAGAATCAATAAAATCCCTGTTTGGTCAGTAGGTTGATTGGAGCCAAGTAGAGTGTGGTAGGCGTGTGGTAGGCATGTGGCCGCACAGAGGAAGACACAGGTGCTCTGTTGTGGTTTGTGAGTGGTGCTAGGACTCAGGTCCGTGAGGAGGAATGCTCTCAGAAACTGACACCAGTTGTGTGGTATAAAAACAATGGGTGACAAAACTGGCTTTTCTTCATTTATGCGAATACACAAGGTAGCAAGGAGGTGCTGAGGTGATGCTTTTGCAGACAACTTCCTGACACAACTGGCCTATAAGAAGCCAGTTGTCCACCTATGGCAACACCATAAAGCCTGGCATCGCATCTGGGCTACTACCATGGCAAAGATTCTGTGACTACCAGAGGGGAGGATGTGAAACTAGTACATCTACGTGGAAACAGGCATTTGTCCTGCTGAGAGCTGCCAACCACGTTCCTTCCTGAGGGGAGGAGATTAGAGATGCCAGCGTAATCATTCTGAATGATGCCAGCGTATCCTCTCGCACTGAGGATACCTCTGAGGGGGAGGGAAAGCCAGTTCGGAAGAGGCAGGTGTTAGTAGTGGGTGATTCGATCGTTAGAAACATAGATAGTTGGGTTTGTGATGACCGGGAGAACCGTATGGTCACTTGCCTGCCTGGTGCGAAGGTTGCGGATCTCTCGAGGCATCTAGATAGACTTATGTGTAGTGCTGGGGAGGAGCCGGTGGTCGTGGTACATGTAGGTACCAATGACGTAGGGAAGGGTAGGAGAGATGTCCTGGAGGCCAAATTTAGGCTGCTAGGAAAGAGACTGAAATCCAGGACCTCTATGGTGGCGTTCTCGGAAATGCTTCCGGTTCCACGCGCAGGGCCGGGTAGGCAGGCAGAGATTCAGAATCTCAATGCGTGGATGAGACGATGGTGTAGGGAAGAGGGGTTTGGATTTATTAGGAACTGGGGACACTTTTGGGAGAGGGGGAGCCTATACAGGAAGGATGGGCTCCACCTAAACCAGGGTGGAACCAGACTGCTGGCACTAAACATTAAAAAGGCCGTAGAGCAGTTTTTAAACTGAGAGATGGGGGAAAGCCGATTGGTGTGGAGATGCACGTAAATCGGAGGGAGACTACTCTTAGAGGAGAATCCATTGATAGAGATTCTCTAAGCTGTAGTCAGAAAGAGAGGAGGGGAGAGGGCAAACCATGGGCCAGAGCAGACAAACAACCGTGTACAAAGGAATCCAATGCATCAGGGAAGGGCAGACAAATAAGCAGTGGCAAATTTTTAAAGTGCTTCTACACAAATGCTAGGAGTCTGACTAATAAGATGGGTGAACTAGAGTACCTAGTATTAAATGAGGAGGTTGACATAATAGGCATCACTGAAACCTGGTGGAATGAGGAAAATCTGTGGGACACAATCATACCGGGATATAAAATATATCGAAAGGATAGAGCAGGCCGGGTGGGTGGCGGAGTGGCACTGTATGTGAAAGATAATGTAGAATCAAATGAAATAAAAATATTAAATGAATCAACATGTTCAATAGAATCGCTATGGATAGTAATTCCATGCTCCAAAAATAAGAAATTAGCAGTAGGGATATATTACCGACCACCTGACCAGGACAGGGATACTGACATTGAAATGCTGAGGGAGATTAGAGAGGCTACCAAAACAAAGAACTCTATAATAATGGGGGATTTTAATTACCCCCATATTGACTGGATACATGTCACCTCAGGAAGAGAAGCGGAGATAAAATTTCTCAATGGCTTAAATGACTGCTTCTTGGAGCAGCTAGTGCAGGAACCCACAAGGGGAGAGGCAATTCTCGATTTAGTCCTGAGTGGAGCGCAGGAACAGGTCCAGGAAATAACCGTTACAGGACCGCTTGGGAATAGTGACCATAATATAATAACATTCAACATTCCTGTGGTGGGAAGAACACCTCAGCAGACCAGCACCCTGGCATTTAATTTCAAAAAGGGGAATTACACAAAAATGAGGAGGTTAGTTAAACAGAAATTAAAAGGCACAGTGACTAGAGCCAAATCCCTGCAAGCTGCATGGAAACTTCTTAAAGACACCATAATAGAGGCCCAACTTAAATGTATACCCCAAATTAAAAAACATAGCAAGAGACCTAAAAAAGAGTCACCGTGGCTTAACCACCATGTAAAAGAAGCAGTGAGGGACAAAAAGGCATCTTTTAAGAAGTGGAAGTCCAATCCTAGTGAGATAAATAGAAAGGAACATAAACACTGTCAAATCAAGTGTAAAAATGTAATAAGAAAAGCAAAAAAAGATTTTGAGGAACAGCTAGCCAAAAACTCAAAAAGAAATAACAAAATGTTTTTTAAGTACATTAGAAGCAGGAAGCCTGCTAAAAAACCTGTGGGTCCCCTAGACGATCGAACTATAAAAGGCGCAATCAAGGACGATAAAGCCATTGCGGAGAAACTAAATGATTTCTTTGCTTCAGTCTTCACGGCTGAGGACGTTGGGGAGATTCCCAAATCTGCACCGTCCTTTGTGGGTAATGAATCTGAGGAACTGTCCCGGATTGAGGTGTCATTAGAGGAGGTTTTGGAACAAATAGAAAAACTTAATGTTAACAAATCTCCGGGACCGGATGGCATTCATCCAAGGGTTCTAAAAGAACTCAAATGGGAAATTGCTGAACTATTATCTGTGGTTTGTAACCTATCCCTTAAATCGGCTTCCGTACCTAATGACTGGAAGGTAGCCAATGTGACACCAATATTTAAAAAGGGCTCTAGAGGCGATCCGGGCAATTACAGACCGGTAAGTCTAACTTCAGTACCGGGCAAATTAGTCGAAACAATAGTAAAGAATAAAATTGTGAAGCATGTAGAAGAACATAATTTGTTGGACAAAAGTCAACATGGGTTTTGTAAAGGGAAATCCTGTCTTACTAATCTATTAGAGTTCTTTGAAGGGGTTAACAAACATGCGGACAAGGGGGATCCAGTAGATATAGTATACTTAGATTTCCAGAAAGCCTTTGACAAGGTCCCTCACCAAAGGCTCTTGTGTAAATTACATGGCCATGGGATAAGAGGGAAGGTCCTTTCTTGGATTGAGAACTGGTTAAAAGACAGGAAACAAAGGGTAGGAATAAATGGTAAATTTTCAGAGTGGAGAGGGGTAACTAGTGGTGTCCCCCAAGGGTCAGTCCTAGGACCAATCCTGTTCAACTTATTCATAAATGATCTGGAGAAAGGGGTAAGCAGTGAGGTGGTAAAGTTTGCGGATGATACCAAACTGTTTAGGATAGTCAAGACAGAAGCAGACTGTAAGGGACTCCAAGAAGATCTCACCAAACTGAGTGATTGGGCAACAAAATGGCAAATGAAATTTAATGTGGATAAGTGTAAAGTAATGCACATTGGGAAAAATAACCCCAACTATACGTACAGTATGATGGGGGCTAATTTGGCTACGACAAATCAGGAAAGAGATCTTGGAGTTATCGTGGACAGTTCTCTGAAAACTTCCACACAGTGTGCAGCGGCGGTCAAAAAGGCAAATAGGATGCTAGGTATTATTAAGAAAGGGATAGAAAATAAGACCCGGAATATCTTACTGCCCCTGTATAAAACTATGGTACGCCCACATCTTGAATACTGTGTACAGATGTGGTCTCCTCACCTCAAAAAAGATATTTTGGCCTTGGAAAGGGTTCAGAAAAGGGCAACTAAATTGATTAGGGGTTTGGAACGGGTCCCATATGAGGAGAGGTTAAAGCGACTGGGACTTTTCAGTTTAGAAAAGAGGAGACTGAGGGGGGATATGATAGAGGTGTATAAAATCATGAGTGGTATGGAGAGGGCCGATAAAGAAAAGTTATTTATTAGTTCCCTAAATAGAAGAACTAGAGGACACCAAATGAAATTAATGGGTAGCAGGTTTAAAACTAATAAAAGAAAGTTCTTCTTCACACAGCGTGTAGTCAGCATGTGGAACTCCTTGCCAGAGGAGGCTGTGAAGGCTAGGACTATAACAGAGTTTAAAGAGAAGCTAGATAATTTCATGGAGGTTAGGTCCATAAAAGGCTATTAGCCAGGGGATAAAATGGTGTCCTTGGCCTCTGTTTGACAGAGGCTGGAGAGGGATGGCAGGAGACAAAGCGCTTGATCATTGTCTTCGGTCCACCCCCTCTGGGGCACCTGGTGCTGGCCACTGTCAGCAGACAGGATACTGGGCTAGATGGACCTTTGGTCTGACCCGGTACGGCCGTTCTTATGTTCTTATGTTCTTATGAATTTCAGCTTTCAAATAAAAATGTTGAGTAGCTGAAGGTCCAGGATGGGTCTTCACCCTCCATCTTTCTTTGGGATACGGAAATATGGGAATTAAGGGCCTCTCCCTTGGTACAGAGGTGGGGTGCATTCTGTCACCTCGAAGTGTAAAAGGGATTCCTCTGCCTCCTGAGGGATCAGTTGGTAAATTGCCCATTAAGGGAGTTTAGAAGGGTGGTGAGGAGATAAGGAAAGAAACTTATGGAGTAGCCCCTGACAGATAATATCCAGGGCCCAGCTGTCTGTGGTAGTCTTATTCCAGCTGTGGCAAAGTAAGCAAGCCAGCCTCCAAAGGCATAGGCGGTGATACCTGCACCGTTACCTGCATGTCAACGCTAACCCAGGACACTGGGCCATACTGCTGGGACTTACTCCAGAAGATTCCAATAACCACATCTTTTCTGAAGGTCAGCAACTACCTATTTTTATGCATGTGGACCCACACGTCCATTGTGGAGAAATGTCTCATTTGGAGTACATCTGCTGCTCCAAAACCAGCGCTGAGAAACCACTGGCTGCCGAAAGCCTCTAGGCCACATTGTCCCATGGTAGAGAGAAGAGACAAATGCCATTCCACTTTACGCCCCGTTTAAATGTTATTTTATTAAATATCTTCAGTTCAAGGTTTCATTGTAACAAAGCTATGAAGATTCTACCAACATTCAGACCAAACAAACACTAGCTAACTTTATTTCTATATCATGCAAAAATTCTGCATCAAGTGCCTTCCATTTCCTGTTTAAAAGTGATATTTATAATATATATTATATAGATGCTTATATTAGCCCCGTAAGAGAACATTAAGAATGCTAAAGGTGTATAGCTATGCCTGATAATGGCCATACCAAGCTAAGGTTCTCATTAACTCAAAAGAATAAACAAAGAGCTTGTCTCCAAGACTGTGCAAAATCAAAACCCATCCATTTTTAAAAGTTTTCTCTGAATGATGCAGATACTAAATACATAGGGTCGCTTAATCATCAGGTAAAGAGACAAGAAAAGATCAGACCTGAAGAAGGCATGCACAGTTTTTTGTATTTCTCTTTCAAAAACTGCATAAATGTAATGTCCTGTTTGCTCTCTGTGTGGCTTTTTAAAAACAAATTGGAATAAAATATCAAAACTTTTCCTCTCTTCCTGACTCACTAGCTTAGTGCCCTTATGAACATGTTCCAAAACAGTAAGAAACAGTGTTCGCCCGCTCCTGTCTCAATTCCCACTCCACCCCCACATGTGGTTGGGATGGTGGAGGAAAGAAGAGAAGTATTTGTCCAGACAAACTGGGGGAAAATGTGAATGGACTTTTCCCTGCATCCTGGATTAGCTGCTCTAATCATGTGTGGGATTGACCTAAGGGAAATGGAGGGATTTCCACAGGAAGGGAGTAATGCCACTCAGACCTACAGCTCCCAGGTCCTTCCCACCATTCCACTGAACCAGGATCAAGAGATGATTTAGCTCTCCCTTTCCCTTGTTCATTGCAACGTTGCCTTCCCTTGAAATATACGGTCTACTCTGTCCCTCTGAGGTGGAGAGCTAACATAGTGTAAGGCCCCAGGACCAAATTTAGTGATTTGTAATTGGAGGGATTTGAACTAAAAGCTCATATCAATATCCCACAATAATGACCAAGTCCTTGCCCCCCCTCTTGATCAGGCCACAGAAATCACGGGGCTTCTTCGTGCTAGAAGAGTCTAGTAAAAAGGCCTTTTGCTTCTCTGGGCCAGGATTAATTCATAGCAAGTTAAAATAATTCAATCTTCTCCTCCTAGCAAATAAAGGAAGGAAGAAGGATGAGTTTGCCCAAAGGACAAGCATCAGAGGGCCTGCTTTTCCCCTCTGTTTCATGAGGCCTGAAGTCCTCTGCCTACAGTTTGCTGAGATTCTGAGCAGACTGTTTTATAAGTTACGATATTACCATGAAGAAACAGAAAAGCTATCCAGAAGAACACCAGGACACGTGACATTTACAAACAGACGCGGGGACGGGAGAAACACCTGCACTTGGTTGTTAGCTCCCTCTGCTATTTTACTAGAGAACAACAACAACAAAAAAATCAAACTGGAAGCTGGTGAGCCCCTTAATTCTATGGTGCATATATTTCAGTATAAAACACACGCTAATGATGCATCATACAGAGGTGGATGCGTGAGTCTCCATGAAAGAACATAACACTTAGTTTTCTCATCTGCTTCCTAAGGAACACGTGTTCTGCAGCACTGCGAATCCCAGCTATGTACTACGAGAAAAAGAAAGCAATAAAAGAAAATCCCATACATGTACCCTTTTCAGCTAAAATCTTTGCTCTTCACACTCCTTTTCTCAGCTGGGTGCAAACCTTCATGTTTGGCCACGGAGCGGCCACTTCTCAAACCAGGATCTCTCAAGAGCAAGTTCCTATTTATATTTTTATTTAAGCCATTTTTTACAGTCCACTGTTCCAGCCTTGGTTTTTACTCAACAGCCTGTTTTGGTTTTAGGACGTCTGTCGGTGCTGAGCAGCCAGCGTGCTGCCACATCCGCACCACTCTGAAGACTTAAGAAGAAACTCGGACTGAAGTCAGTCTGCTAGGCAGTGCGAAGGGGAGACGTGTCATTCCTCCACCTTGCCCTCCCATTCTTCATCCACGCCCCTCAAGGGTCTCCTTGCCACCTCTCACCGATTCAAGTCCCAGCACAGCCTGAATGCAATGTTAGCTTCCACTTTGCCTTGTGGATCAGAGTTCAGCAGTCTACTGCTCAAGCTGCCTTCTCTTCCTCCTCACTCGCGCGCTCTCGCCTTTGCTTTTGCTTCCCCCCTCACTCGGTTTCTGAAAGATGCTCCAGTTGATGCCATTTCGTCAGCCCTGGGGGAGGGGGTGTTGGACAGTCTGTCATTTATTGAGCATTATTCCTATTTATTTTATTAATACAAACAACATGTCTCTCAGATTTAAAAAACACCTTCGTACAGCAGAAACAGACACGATGGATCCATGGAGAACAGAGAGGCGGCAGCGCACAGAGCATCAGATGCATGCAGGGTTTCGTGCATTTGGCTGCTGCCTGTTTGTAATTTCTAATTTTTTTTAAACGTCAGAACGGATACGACCGTCGCTGTGACTCGGGCACTCCAGAGCTGCTGCTAAGAAGACATTGCCCTCCAGCTGAGTATCTCCAAAAGCTGCTGCAACCAGAAGGCGGCAGTGTCCACCCAGAAAGGAGAGAAAAGAAGGGGGTGGGAGAAGGAAGGGAAATAAAGCCAAAAGTTAGCTGCACAATGTATATAGAAACTTGCCCACAGCATGCCAGGCAGGGAGAAAACGCCGTCGTGATACAAGGGGACACCTCGCGCACACAGCATGCATCAGAGCTGGGGCAGGAAGCTGCACCTCGGCAATGCATCTCCCTTCCACCCCCCCATGCTCCGGGAGGAAGAATCACCATTCCTGCAGCTCCACTGTGGGCCAGGGTTACAGCAGAAGGGAACTTTCACACAGTGCGTTAGAGGAGGGGGAGCGGAATCCCAGCACGCCAGCGAGAGAGCAGCTTAGAAGGAGCTGCCTGACTAGACCAGGTCATACCTGGAGACCATCTGAAATAAAGCCCAGCCCCAAACACATGGGTATGGAATGACCTGCCTGGAGGGACACTTGCTTCCTCACCTCGAGTTACAGGCTGGCTCCTGCCCTGGCAGAGGCGGGTTTAGATCCCTGCCTATGGCTTTGGTTTGTCTACTGGAACTCTGCCTGTTCCCCGCACCCATCTAAACCACCAGGCTCTTTCTGGGTCTTGCTATGCTGCTGGTCTCAGTGATGCCTTTAGCAGTGAATTCCCAAGTGTGTGCTGTGTTAGAAACGGGCTTCCAGTCAACAGTTCTAAACTGGCTGCTTTTCATCAACCTCTCCTCGTGCTTGTGATTTCCCAGCTCTCTGCTGCTCCTCACCTTGGATGCTTTCATCATGAACTCCCCCCTCTCCCCGCCTCGCTCTTCACAAGCAGCCGCCCTTCAGTGCTCCCTCCTGCTTTTCCCACACAGGTGAGGAATGGATTGTGTGATGTGTTACCAGAAAGGGGGAGCTGCAGGACAGGGCCCATGCCTTGGGGTAAAAACTGAGGTAAAGAAATCATTCTGCTTCTCTGCACTATCCTCATCCTCCCCATCGTCCCTGGCAATCTAGTGATCCTCCCAGGCTCCTACAGGCCTCCCACCTCTGGCATCCTGACATTGTTACTGCTTTTGTATCACTGGCTACTTGCTCTTCACACGTCATCTTCGCCTTCCCAGGTCCCATCAGACATGCTGCTTGGCATAATGCGTGCTCCCTGCCATTGTCTTCGGGACAGCTGAACTGCTCTAAAACACTCCGAAGGAGAAGCTATTCTTGACTTTGGCCTTGTCTACATTACGAAATTTGTTTGGTGCAACTGTTGCTCAGGGTTGTGAAAAATCCACATCTTTGAATGATGCAGTTAAACCAACCTTACCCCTGATGCAGACAGTGCTAAGTCAGCAGGAAAATTCTCCCATCAACCTAGCTCCTGCCTCTCAGGGAGATTGAGCACCTACATCAAGAGGAGAATGTTTCCCGTTGGTGTAGGGAGCTGAAACAGTACAGCTGGGCCACTTTGGCATTTTAAGTGTAGACAAGCCCTTCGTCCTACCCAGTACACAGGACTAGATTGAAGATCACTGTCGATGATCCACTTAGTAACAGTGAGCATAGTATTACAAAGTCCAACACCCTCGCAGAAGGAATCGTATCAAACCTCACCCAGTGACATACCCATTAGAAAACTTACATCCTTGGACTCAGCACGGCAGCTACATAGGCACATGTAAGAGGAGGCATAAGGCATGCAGACATCTCAGCACAAGAGAAAGCAAGAAACGTAGGTAAACCAGCCTGGCTACAAATAAACTTCAAGACGTTATCTGAGCCAAATGGGTATCTGGCAAAATCAGCTGCTCCAAGCAGCAATTATTTGATGGCATCAAGCAATGGATTAGTCAAACTTTGCTCCATTGTGATGTTTGGCCTTTTTTCGTGTGGCCAATTTAAGTTGCCTGATATTATGTTTCATTAGCTTTATTTGTCTTTCATTTCTCTCAGTACATTCAAAATCGTTTTGCTGATTAGAAGGCTGGTATTAATACTCTACTAATATACTTGTATTCTTATGGTTTGGGATTTGTATCCCTATAGACTGTAGTCTATGGTCCTCTCTACACTGCCTTGTTAAAACTAGGGAATTGTTAAGCTCCGAAGCAACTTCCCCACCTACCTCTCCAACCTCATCTGTCCTTCCCTGTATTGTTTATAAGCCAGGTATGAGAATCCCACTGGCTTAGCACTGCATCATGCTCCTGAAGCGCCGTAATGTCACTGCCAGGCTGGCTCACTCACGTTTGCTGTGTGTGCCTCACTGCTATGCAGACAGGGCTCTTACCAAATTCACAGTCATGAAAAATGGACCATGAAATGTGGTCTTCCCCCTGGGAAATCTGTTTTTAATAGGCTTTTACGCTGTCCTGTGCATTTCACAGGGGAGACAAGCCTCTCTCAGATTGGGGGTCCTGACCCAAAAAGGGAGCTGCAGCGGGGCTGTGGTATTGCCACCCTTACTTTTGCACTGCTTTGCGAGCCAGACAGCAGCGCCTCTTGGCCAAACGCCCAGCTCTGAAGGCAGCGCCCTGCCAGCAGCAATGGAGAAGTAAGGGACTGCACCACCCTTACTTCTGCACTGCTGCCAACAGAGCTGGATGGCCTGACAGTGGCAAGTGCTGACAGCACAGCACAGCTCTGTAGACAGTGCAGAAGTTAGGATGGCAAGACCACACCAGGCCATCCTTACCTCGGCACTGCAGCTGGCCATGACTCTGCCTCCTGGCCAGCAGCTGATGCTCTCCAGCTGCCCCACTCTGCAGGCAATGCTGCTATCAGCAGCACCGCAATGCCCACACAATAGCCTTGTGACCTCCTCACAGCTCCTTTTCGGATCAGGACCCCTATAACACCCTGACATTTCAGACTGAAATACAGCATGAAATTTACAATTTTTAAAATCCTATGACCAAATGGGCCATGAATTTGGTGGGGCCCTACCTATTTGTATTCAGCACCTTGGTCTAACACCCTGTCACTTCCCTGCAATTTTACCTCTGGGATCTCAGGCTGTCCAGCCCTGTAATTTCTGTCTGCTCTTTGCCCGGTTCTGTGCCTGTGTGGGATGGACACTGGTAGAAAAGATCCATCTCTGATCTACTTTCTCTTCAGACAACTCTCCCCCAACTTGAAATCATTTCCCAAGAGCTCTTCACATGTTCTGCCTGAAAATGGGACTTGCCTGCGCCCCAGGACCAGAGAGGTGGATCTCAGCACACTGCAGCCAGGAACTGCCCCTCCCCTAAATGCTCTGTAGTCCAATGCCGGGGCCTATAGCCTAACCTAAGTGCCCCCAGTTAATGCCCAGTGGCCCTGAAGAGGTGACCCCACACATCCCTTGGCTATCTGCCCTAAGAGCCAGCCCATCACCTCCCTACGGCGAACCCCCGGGGAAAGTGGGAAGGGGAAGTGGGGTGGAGAGAGGATTGTAAGTGCTCTGGCCTATCAGGCGGCGGTAAATGTTTTACTATCTTAGCTCCGCTCTGCCTGCAGCCAGCTAGCAAACAGCCACCCCTCAGAGCCCAGGTCACACTCAACGTTCGGGGCTTCTGCTAGTCCACCGCCGTGTCTGTCACCTGCCGGACACACCTGTGTTCGAGCCTCACTGGAGCGGCGCAGCCGGGGCCCCCGAGCAGTGATAGTGCACGTTCAGCCACTTGCCGTCGCGGCGGTGCCAGACGCGGGTCTCCTCAGACTGCGTGGTGCGGGGCCGGCCCTGCCCGTCAATGTACTGCGTCAGGCGGATGTAGGCGATGCAGGCGGCGTCTTCGCCAATGACGTGGACGTGGGGGTTCAGGATGGTGGTGTGGATCGGCTTGCTGTTCTTGGACAGCACTGGGGCGACAGGCAAAGCCATCAGGATCACGTCCTCAGCGAGGGAAGCCTCACGCGCCACCCGCCACACCCACTTCCTCCTTCCTGCCCCTCCCCAGGCAGAGCCCGCTCATGTCACTCCCAGGCACCCCGCATGCGCCTCGCCACACCGTTTCCGATCAGCCTCGTTCTCAGAGCACTGCCTGCAGCTCAGCCGTCAGTCAGCAGGGCTGCTGTGCAGACCGTGAGGCACCTCGTGTTACGGGGGCCCAGTCCCCAAGCCCGGCCACGGGGGCAGCTCCGCAGAGCAGCCCACGTCCCTCGCCCCGTGCTGTGGTGCCTTTTGGGGATGGAGGCAGGACAGGAAGCCACAGAGTGTGATCGAAAGCAAGGACAACCCCACCCCAGGGCATGTGCCTGTTGCCTTCACAGCCGCAGACGAGGTGTCCCTGACCCAGCTGCCTGAGAGCCACCAGGCGTGTGGGGCCTCAGCCTGGGACATTCTGGGGCCACACTGCAAAGAGCTACGTTCCAGCCCGGCGGCTGGGCAGGGTTCTCCAGCTAGCGGCACTAACGGACTGGTAAGCCAGCACTCATGCCTTGAAACCCAGCTGCCACTGATGATGTGCCCAAGGCACCTTGTGCCCGACTAGCCCCAGGGCCCGCGCAGCCCCAGACGTGGGTGAAAGGTGCGGCGGTGCTGCTGGCACTGCCAACACCTGCCCACTCACAGTTCTCAAAGTAAAACTTGTGGAAATCCATCCCCTCCACGAGGTTGCCCAGCGCTTCGGGTTCAAACGAGGTCAGGCCCGGGTCACAGATCTTCCTGCAAAGAGAAACCTGAGACTTTACTCCTCTCGGCTCTCACAGACACCCCCGCCCAGGGGTTGTGCGCCATGCTGCCAGCTCCCGGGGCTTGCTCAGAGACGCCACTGGCTCTGTCCCTCAGTCCTATCTCCTTCCATCCCGCGTGATCAACCCCCTTCTCCCAGGGCCCCGTAGCGCAGGCTGCCTGTGTCTGCCTTGCCCTGAGCGCCGCCCTGGCCATAGCCCCCTGCTGTGAGGCAGGGCCCAGCCAACTCTCCCACAGGCCGCCATGAAGAACCTCAGCGCCCGGGGACGCCGTACGTACGTGTACGCCTCAAAGTCTCCGTTGTTGATGGCTTCAATCAACTGCTCCGTTATCTTAATGATCTCTTGCTTGCGCACTGTGGGCAAGAAGGAAAGGCAGGGTCACCGGCACGCCTAGAGCGGGACCATCGAGCGCCTCCTGCTGGACAAGTGGCAGCACATCACTGGCCTTGATCCCACGGGAGGGCGGGAATGGCAGCCATCACTCCAGGCAAGGGGTAGGTGATATGAAAGGGAAATGACCCAGGGAGAAGGCAGCGTCTCAGTCATTCTCTTCTCCCAAAGCAGGCCTGTCCCCGGAGCCCAGGCTGGTCCCAGGGACTCAAAGGGCCCCAGGCTAGCCACAGCTGAACTTAGACCCTGGGACCAGCTGTCGGAAGGGAAGCCCCCGCCCGTGATAGCCACTGGATCGAGCCAGCCCGAGCAGTCATCCGCAATTTACCAACAGCAACAGCACCATCAGCAACAGGCCCCAGGGTGAGTGCTGTCAGCACACCCAGGGACACAGCCACAAGCTAGTCAGGCAGCTAAGCAGAGCAGACTGGCGGCCCTACGGGCGCAGGTGACAGCTGGGCCCCTGCAGCAGCCCATGTTTGGCCCCAGCTGCTTGTAACGGGCCCAGGGCAGCCAATCTCAGCACCTGATGAGCATGGCTGGTCCCCCAGTTCTGGGCTGCCAACAGTCACGTGGCCGAACGCCTGCCTGGCACCACCCCGTCCTCTCAGGCCAACAGCCTCTTTTCTGCCACCAGCTGTATCCAGCCCAGCTCCCCTCGCCTTACACCTGGCACGCAGCAAAGCCTGTGCCCACACAACTCTGGGCAGCAGCGCCTACGGGCTCACTAGAGTTCCTCTTTCCTCTGGAGCGTTCGTGCCCGTGCGCACGCCACCCCCAGTGCCCTATCTGTACACACACCCCCACGCCCTCTGCATCCACCACCCCCAATGCCCCATCTGTACACGCATCCCCACGCCCCCTGCATCCGCACATGCCCACGGCCCCCTGCATCCACCACCCCCAATGCCCCATCTGTATACGCACCCCCGCATCCGCACATGCCCACGGCCCCCTGCATCCGCTGCCCCCAGTGCCCCATCTGTACACGCACCCCCGCGCCCCCTGCATCCGCACATGCCCTCCGCCCCCCCGTGCGCTGTCGGGAAGGGGACTGTGTGAGCAACTGGTGCTCTCTGGAAAGCTACCAAAATAAATAGCCGAAGCATCACTGCTGGCCCCAGCTCTCTGATGCCGCCAGCCCAGCCCCACGCTCCTACCAGCAGCTGGCCTGTTTAGGGGGCAAAGGTCACTCAGCTGGCGTGAGAGGTGACCACACCCACTTCTGAGCCCCACCAAGGAAGCTCTGCTATGCAGCTCCTCAGGGACCCTGAGCCGGTCCCGGCGGCGGGGCTGTCGCAGAGGGTATGGCGAGGTGCCGACTGGCATGGGAACGGACCCCAGTGGCCAGGCAGTGATGCTGCACGAGCAAGTCCTTTGGTGTCTCCCATCGGGGGAGAAGTGGCAAATGGGGCCCCCGCCCCACACAGAGAGCAGAGGCTCCTCGCACCTCAGCTGGGGCAGGGGGAGGGGAGGAGAGGGGTTCCCTCTGGGACGAGAGGAGCCTGAGGCTAGCTCATCTCACCGGTCTCCAGTTCCACACGGGCAGCAGCGTGCACTCCTCACGCCAGACCGAGCCACGCACGGCGTCTACCGGGCTCACCCAGCTGCCACCCGGCCGGTGGCATCCGCTGCGTCCAGTCCGGGAACAACCAGCAGGGCCTCCCCTGCTCTCCCTTCTAGGAGGGGAATTGGGGACCACGTGGCAGCCATCTCCTGAAAGCCTGCCCACCCCCCGCAGGCGCTCACGTGGCCCGGGGGCACATCCCCACGTGCGAGCAACACCCGGCCCTACCCACCCGACAACATGCAGCCACCTCAAGGCTCGACTGGCTGTAAACGTGGCTTGTGTACTCGCACGCACAACTGGTTTCCACCACTCCTGAGACCCAGGGCAGCAACGGCTGTCCTCCCGCAGCCAACTCCCCACTGCTCTGCAACGTGCGTGGGCTCAACAATCCTGCCTGGGAGTGTCTGGAGCCCGCCCTCCTCCCAGAGCACAGGAGCACTTCCTCCAGACACTGCCTCCCCTGCGGAAGCAGCCTGGGATCTCCCAACGCACCCACACTACTGCCCTCTGCAGCAGGGTCAGCACGGCCGCAGCGGGAGAACGGCCGTGCATGGCTGTGAGCTCAACGGCCCTGGGCCCCGCTCTCGCAGGCACCCGGGCGACGAGGAGGAGGGGAACTAGGCGTCTAGCAGGAGTTGCACTACTCCACTACGGCTAGCCAACCACTAACTTACACGCTGCGCTGGCAAGTACAAACGGAACTACGGGAGTTAGCGCCGGCTCCGACTGAGCGCGCGCTAACTCCAGCGCCTGCCCTGGGCTGTCCCAGGCAAGAAGCTTCTCCTCACAAGACTGCGTGGCTGCAAAACAAACGGAAGCGTTAAAACAGCGCCCAGCAGCACCAGACTGCAAAGCAAAGGCAAAGAAACACGGCACACAGCCCCCCAGAGGCCCCCAACGAGCCATCCTGCCAGGCCGCCCACTGCCCAGACGGGCCCCGCTGGGAAAGCCCTTCGGAGCAGAGTGGAAATCTCACCAATGCACAGGGCTGGAAGCAGCCCACCCTCTCTGGGCAGCGACAAGGGAGAAGTGGGGAAGGATGCAGGAGAGCCGAGCCGCTGTGAACAGAATGCAGGACCGGGAGGGGAGGAAGCTTCCTTGCTCCGTGGCGTTGGGCCTGGGCACGGCACTGCACTGCCCCGCGGCCAGGACGGCCGAGCCAGGCAGGAAGCCATGCTGGAAGGGCCCAGCACTGCAGGGTTAGCTGACCCTCTCCCCAGGCACGGCTCCTTCAAAGCCGCCAGGCGGGAGGCACAGCCGCATGAGCAAAGAGACCAATGGGGCCACGCAGGGGAGAGGAGAGGGCAGCTGTTCCCTCCCGCCCCTATCAGCAGCTGGACCGGAGAGCTCCCATTCCCCCAGGCGTCACTACACTGGTGGTCTTCTGCGCTGTGGCCCCCCTGGGTAGGCCAGGAGGGGACCAGAGCCGTCCCCACCCAGAGAGATTAGCTCTGCACGGCCAGGGTGCAGCAGAGCTCGCAGAGCCCTGGAGAACACGCGGGAACTGAAGGGGTTCGGCTCCAGAGCCCGAGGCACCGAGTGAGAGGATGCCGATGCACACGCACAGCGCCTAGGCGACACACGGCACTCCGGGCACGGGGCCCTACCCCTAGCGCGCCCTGCGAGGCGACAGCCTCCCACTGGCACTCTGCACTTCCACGGTCCCTCCAGCTGAGGCGCTCAGGGAACCCGAGAGGCGGGCAAGCGTGTTCCTGTTTCACAGCCGGACAAACTGAGGCGTTGAGAGGCACGGGGACCTGAGCGATGTCCCCCAGCGAGACTGCCAGGGGAAGCCGGGAAACGGCAAATTCAGCATGTGGAGGAGGGGAGATGGATTTGCTGATCGGCTGAAGTGGCGGAAATGAAACTCCACCCTTGGGAGGGAGGGTCATGGGGGGGTGGAGGAAGGGTGGGGGAGGCTGTGGAGCGCTGCCCCCTGGACTTACTGGCTGAGAAACAGAGAGAAAGCTGGGACTGCATGGACTCAGTCTGGGTTTTGCTCTCACTGTGCCTCCGTCCTTCAAGCACTGAGCTGCCATCCCCGGTGCAGAGAGGGGGCGCTAGCGAGGCCGGGAATCGAAACACAAAACAAACAGAACATGCCGTTCAGTAAAGCAGCGAGAGAAAGGAAGGACATTCAAGACCCCACAGCGCGGGGAACGCACCCTGCCTGCGCGCCCGGCAGGACCAAGGCAGCCGCCTGCGCTGTGGCATGCTCTCCGGACAGCTGCACTCCAGCCAGGCTCCCGGAGGCATCGCTGACCATGTGCCCAGAAGCCATCTCCTGCCTAGTCTGTCTCCTTCACGCTCCTCCATCCCCAGGGACCGGGCTGGGCCAGAAGATCCTCCCCTCCCACCACAGCATCCTCTGCTCATCCATGTCCTAAGACACCCCACAGCTCTGCCAGTCTGTGCCGCAGCGTCTCCCGCCATTCCAGCCTCAGGCTCCCTACAGACCCCTTCAGTGCCCCTGGCCCTGGCCCACGGCCCTTTCCTCGCCGCTCTGCTACTGCCCTCACTCCGGCCCCCACTGCTCCGCCAGACCCCAATGCCCTCCGGGACTGGGCTGCAGGAAAGGGGTTCTGGCTCTGGCATGTGGACGACGCTACTCAAGACAAACCCAAACTGGTTCTGACTCGTATCTCCAGAAATCACAGGCCACAGTCTCCTGAGTCAGCCAGGCCCACCCCCATACTGGCTTGGGAATGGAGCAAGGGTGGCAGCGTTTGCACACGAGGCCAGGCCCCCGTGACACGGGACCTGTGTCAGAGTTTGTCCAGCCAGCAGCGTGTGTCCCGACTCGCCGTGACTCGACAGAATGGCTGCCAGCAGGTCGGTGCACAGCGTGTCATGAGGCAGCCAGCCGACTGCCGAGCCTCCTTTGGCCGTGCCTCACTGCTTCTCACGGCCTCTCCCACAAAGGAGACACTGCTCCCAGGGACAGCATCACCTTCCCCCCCCAGTGGGGCTGGAATTTCCACAGCTCACTTACACCTCCCAGGGAAACGCTGAAAGGAAATGGCCCGGCAGGTCTGACTCGCAAGGAGAAAGGGTGGTACAACGTGACTGTCAGAGGTGTACAATCTCCCTCCTCGAAAATGCCCCATGCTGGGACAGCCCGGGACTGCAAAGGGAAAACCGAACAGAGCGCGCTGGGCCAGGCACAGGGCAGCTGGCCAAAAGAAATGGGTGCAGAAGCAGAGAGTTCCCCGGAGAGAGGGTGAAACCAGAAATCTCAATCCCCTTCAAGCTGCATTGAAACAGAGAAAGAAACAGCTAGAGTGTAGATCTGGAGAAAGGAAGAAATGGAGCGCTTCCCGCCCTGTGAATGGGTCGGGAACGGAGAGATTCCAGTGCCCCCCAGGACAGAATTCCCTCCAGGAGACAAACAAAAGACACACTGCCCGGGGCATGGAGGGTTCACCCCCCCAAGCCAGGCTGGCTACTTCCTTCAAGTAGACTGACTGGTGCAGACCACGACCCCGCTGCGACAGCACAGCAGACAAAGCCACAGCAAACTCAGAACTGAACCAGATCTGTCACATTAGGGATGCTGGCCACACTGACTGCACTCTGCACCACCAGAGCCAGGTCGGCCCTCCAGAGGCTCCTGGCCATCGCCCAATGGCAGAGGGCACTGGCAGGTCACCCACCTTTCAGATCCTCATCTTCAGTGGTGGTATTACAGCTCTCCGTGGAACCCTGCGTGGCACAAGACAATGTCACTAGAGGCAAAACTTAAACAGCCAATAGTCTGGCAGCACTTTAAAGACGAACAAAACATGTAGACGGGATTGTGAGCTTTCGTGGGCACAGCCCCCTTCTGTGGAAGAGGATGGGGGAGTGGGAAGCGAGGAAGGGGCGGGAACGGGATGACTGAAGGCAGTACTAAGCCCTGGGAGTTTACAACTCCGCTCTCGCCTGGGCAGAGCTCTTACGTGAGGCAAGAGAAGGGAAATGGGGTCACCTACAACTGTACCGGCTGTAGGAACTGGTCTTCAGAGGCCCACAGGGTTCCCCCCCTTGCTCACCAGGTGCATACTCATGGGGGGCATCTTGCAAACTGGGTCAGGAACCCTGACGTGGGAGCTAGTAGGGGTCCCTGCCCAACTGTCCTGGAGGTCCACAGTCACCTAGCACAACCCTCCCCATGCCAGAGCGACTGTTCACAACCACCCCATGATGCACCACCAGGGTGCAGGAACAGGGCCACGGGGGTTTCTCTAAGGAAACAGAACGACACGCCCCTTACCTTTATGCCATCGGTGGCATTGTGGACAACCGTCGTTTGAGGCTCCTGGGAAAAGAGGCAGAGGAAAGATTAAACTCCGATTCCAAAACTTACCCCCATTGTTTTCACTCTCTAGCAAGCACAGAACAAGTGACCAACATGGAAACAGACCACAAACAACCAACTCGGAGCTGCCGACGCACGTCCAGACTCACAACCCGGCTCCAAGGGCTCCTTGGAAAGAGAGGCTCAGCTAACAGCTGCGTTCACCAGGAGACAACGCCCCTGATGCCCGCCAGGTCCCAATTCGCCTGCTGAGCATGGTGTTTGCACAAGCCCCTGAAGCAGTGACCAGCTGGCACCGGCGGGCATAAATCTCCCCCCTTTCGAAGGCAATTGACTACGCAAGGTGCCCTCCGCAGGTTCTCTCGGAGAATCGGGGTTTTGAGGGGAAGAGGGAGGGCGGAGCAAGGGCCTTTGCCTCCAGTTTTCCAGTGAGTTGCCAGATTGGTTTACTCTGAAAAGGGACACTCAGAATTTCCGTGTGTCCCGGAGAGAAGCTGCGCAGGGGCCCGGGCTGCCATGGACAAGGCGGAAGTTGCTGAAGCAGGAGTCCCCAGAGGAGACAGCCGTGGCACACAACAGAATCAGAGAGGTGCCTTCAGCACCGCAAGAGCAGGTCAAGCCGATGCGGGGGCAGCTTAATGAGATGTCCCTAGGGAAACTCTCCGGGACGTGCCAGGCCCCTAGGAGCATGAGCTGGGCTCTGCCACCACCCGCTCTCCAGAAACACCAGCCGGGATCCTGCCCCATCTCACCCGCTGCCCTCACTCCCCTGGTCGATTGGCAAGAGCCCCAGGGGCACAGCAGGCCTTTCAGTCCCGTCACGCGGAGGAACATGAATGGGTGGGGACAGCCAGAGCCTTTGGCCCACAGGGGTTCCCTGGAGACCTGTGCACCCGCCCCACCTGCTCCCAGTGGCCTGACGTTCAGGCCTCCTGTCCCGGAGCTGACATTGCTCACACGCAGTCGTCTTCGCAACCAGCCTCCCCCAGCCAGCCACAAGAGTTACCCGGGGATGGGGCGGGGCAGGGCAGCCCACTATGGCTGCGCCCAGCACCCCCCGCAGCAGGGGCAGACAGAACGAAGCCGACACACAAGCTCAGACAGAGCAAACAAGCAGCGCTCGGGGAGACACGAGTCCCAAGGAACCCGGCAGCAAAGACAAGGAAGCGGTAGTAATCAGGGAAGATACCATGGACGTCTGCACGGGGGGAGTTTCTTTGGCTGGGCTTACTAGACTGGTTTGGTTGTTGCTCTGTGGCTGAGACAGAAAAACAGATTGGTTTAGTTCCGCTGTGGGGAGCAGAGACAGCAAATCTTCAGGTGCTCCCTGCTGGCTCCTCAGGCCCCCTCCAGGACGAAGTCGAGGGAACGCACCCGGGGGGCTGGAGACAGCTGATGTACCAGCCCCCCAGTGGGCTGCAGCGAAGGGAAAGGGCAGCAAAGAGGGTCCGGACAAGAACCTGTGGGGCAGGAGGGGGAGCTGGCCGGCTCCAGGAGAGAGGCCCCGGGCTGCAGGCAGACCGAGCATGAGCGGTGCCCTGGGCGACGGCGCTGAGGCAGGACTGGGGCGAGGGGGACGTGCGGGGCCAGCAGCGTTAGGGCTGGGGTGGGAAGGAAGCTGGGGGGGGAGAGGGGCATTGTGCAGCCCGTCTAGCTGGTTTGTAGCATTCCCCGGCGGGTCTCTCGCAGACCGGGCAGGGAGCAGCGCCTCTGCCTCCTCATCCCCCAGCCCAGTGGCGTGGCTGCTGAGGCAGCAAGTGCAGAGCTCGGGTCATGGGAGGCCAGGCCAGCAGGTCCTGACTCCGCCATGCTGGGGGAACAGGCCTGGCCCCCCCACGGAGACGGGCCTCACATGACAGCTTCACCCCAATCCCCTGCGGCTTCCTTGCTCCCCGGCGCCATGGGCTCCCCGCGCCCCTCGACTGCCAGGCAGACTCGTAGGGACTCGGCCTCAGGGTGGGCTGGCCTCTGCCCCTGCCCCGCCCGACAAGGCAGCGCCGAGCCCAGTGCCTCCACCCCTCCTGCGCAGGAGCCAGACCCAGGGGTGAAGAAGCACGCGCTGAGCCAGAGGCGTCACCCCCAGTGCAAGCAGATGCCACGGGGCGGAGGTTCCCCGTCAGTCCCCACCGCTCTCCTCCCCTCCGGCTTTCCTTCCACAGCCGCACGCCCGCTCAGGTCCCCTGGGGAGAGAGCACGGGGCCTGCCAGGGCTAGGAGCAGTTCCACAGGCACTCCAGGGGCTCTGGGCACTGGCTGCACACCCGATGCAGCTCTGGGCCGGGGCCAGCGGGGCTCAGGGAAAGGAACAGCCGAGGGAGCCGCTACAACCCAGGGCCTCGGCTACAGCTGAGAATGGCCCTTCCAGGAGCAGGGCCACTCGAGCTTTCCAGACACATGCAGCAGAACCACTCTCCGCCTGGCCCTGCCCCAGCACAACCCAAAGATGATGTCATATCACAGTCCCTGGCATTCACCAGCCGACCAGACCCCCACGTAGGACCGAGCTCCCGAACGGCACCATTACTGGTGTGTGCCGCACCGCAGTACCTCGGATGCAGATGTCTGGGCAAGCGACTTTTGCTTGCTTAGCCAATTGCTCTTCACTTTCACAGGCTGGCACCAATGTTCCCTCGAATCTTTCACATTCATTCTGCACGTGGATGGATGTGCACTGAGGCACGTGCAAATGTGCACCACCACTAGAAACACAAACCTAGCTGGGGGCACCCTGCTAATCAGTTGGGAGTATCTGAAGCTCTCGTGCGCAGCCACACAAGTGCTCAGCTGACAGAGAACACTGGGTGGCACCCCTGTGGGCTCTGTAAGTGTCCGGGTGAGCTGTGTGCACGCACACCTCTGCCCCTCACCCCACAGACCAAGTGTTCCTACAGGATCGTGCAGGACAGAGGAAGATCTTGACATTTAAAAGGCGGCGCCTAGGAAAGCATCAGTCCACTGAGAAGAGCACCCTGACAGATCAGCTTTGGCAGGACCCCTGAACACAGTCTGAGCAAGACAGACAGACCAACCGGCCAGCCACACAGAGGGTACAAGGGAGAACACAGAGCACAGACGTAGTGGTGAGGGTGCAGGAGCCAGCCAGCTCGTCCTGTGTTCCCTGGTTTCTTCGCTGCCCCAGGGACTCTGAGCCATTGGGCGGGTCTCACTTCCCAGCTGCTCAGGGCAGCGAGCAGAGGGCATGTCGGGGGGGGGGGGGGGGGGGGGGAGAGGCAGACGCTGGCTCCTCTGCTCGCCCTCACTCTCACTGCTCCCCTTCCTGTCCCACCAGGAAGGTGGCAAGGGCTGTAATGCTGCAGAGGATTCCTGCGTGCTAGGTGCCACCCACCAAAGCTAGGTGGCTGCAGGGCATCCCTGGGACACGGCAGCAGCCGGGTTTCTCTTGGCTCGCGTGAGATACCAGCACCTCGCCATCCCACCAACACACCGGGACACATGACGGGGGAAAGGGGAGGTGGCATGGTTCTCGATCCGTGCTGGGCGACGGAACGGAGATCTGGTAGCAGGGCCGACAAACCTCTTCCGCACAGAATTGTAAAGAAAATCAAGCAGGGCAGCTTTGAGCCCCGGGGCAGCGCTGTGCCCACACCGGTCATCCTGTGTGCCACAGGGCTGCACCCAGCAGGGGTGAACCCTATTTGTGCCACACTCCAGACAAGACAGCTCTGCTCTGCAGGGAGCCACGCCTCCATCGGACCAGCCACCAACGGCGGGACACATTCAACCGCATCGTTAGCAGCCAGTTTTCTGTACAGATCGGCGCTGGTGGCAGGCCAGCTCCTGACCAACCATGCGGCCCTTTCTGTCAGGACACGGACCGTGCACGTGGCAGATGGCTCCCTCCAGCCCCCGCACAGACATGCTATGGAGGGTGATGCGCACAAGCGGAGCGTGCATGGCATGAGAATGGTTGATGCACGGATCACAGGCAGCTTACGGGAGGTGCTCACCATCAAATGCACACTGGAGCTGGACTTCCTTTTCTGGACACACCATTGAGAGAGGGAAAAAGAAGGAAGAGAGGCGATGAGAAGAAAAGCACAGAAACGACTCACACGCTAGCGCCACGACGCTCCCCTGGGGCAGGAAGGAGAAGCAGAAGAAAGGCAGACTCACCACGGTGCACAGTGCAAGCTGAGTTAGCAAAGAGCACCCTGCCACACGCAGGGGGAGGGGCCAGGCGAAGCCCGCCCCACGTGCAGGGAGGGGGTGAGGTAGGTGGCGCCCATGCGCACAGAGCTGGAGGCGGGGGACCTGCCCAGAGAGGGGGCAGGCAGAGGACCCCACACATGCAGGCGAGGGAGGGGAGAAAAAGGAATGCCACATGGAAAGGCTTGGAGGGAAAGGAGCACCCCGGGTGCAGAGACCAGGGAAGGGTTCCTCATGCACACAGACGGGGAGGTGACAGGCACCCCCCCCGGCGAAAGGGGGAGGGGCAAGGGAGTTGATGCACACCCCCAGGCAGAGATGGGGGCAGGGGACCCCACATTCAGGGTCTGTCCATGCCACTAACTGTTAACGTGGGTCAGCTAGCCCACGTTAAAACAACACTGGCCACAGGGCAGCTGCATTGTTACTTCAGCACAGCAGCTTCAGCTCAGGCTATGGGGGAGCCGGGGCGAACCCCCCTGCGCTGTCACTGGAGCGCGCCCCCAGGGTCAGCGAACACCCTTCCCCCCCCCCCGTCACTGGAGCGTGCCCTTGGGGGTCAGTGAACCCGTTCAGTAGCCAGCCCTTCTGCAGGGCCGCGCTCCCCAAAGCCTCTCTCCTCCCCCCACACTGCCTGCGGACTGAGCAAGGGCCTCCCCCCCCCACCACTCATCAGCACTGTCTCCCAGCACACTGGGACATGGCCACTCCCTTCCCCACTCCCCCAGGCACAGCCCCACTCCTGAGTGCAGCCCAGCACCGCCCCCCCCACCTCTGTCTCCAGGCCCCTACCTCTCAGTGACTGGCCACCTTGCAGCACGCCCCAGAACACACTGTACGCAGGGCATCCAATTCACAGCGGAGGAAACAGGGGCAGGACTCAGGCACGCAGACAAGGAGCCTGCCCCCAGCACCGCCCCTGTACCCCTCCCCTGGACCACTGCACCCTGCTTTGCGCCCGAATCCAACCTCAACCCACCGCCCTGCCAGTGGTCTCGTCCGGGCCCGGAGGAAGCCGGAGAGACAGAGTCTTTCAGAGAAACAGACACTCCCCCAGCACAGGGGCAGACGCATTCCCAGAGACCAGCCTGGTGTGGGGCAGGGGGTGCAGCAGGAGAATTTCCTGCCTCACTCGGAGTCTGTTTCTGAGAGCTCGGGCCTCCTGGGGAGCTGTGGAGCTGCACCATGCCCCTGCCTGCAGAGCCAGCAGGCCCTCATCCGGCCTGCTCCCAGGGCATGTGAGCATCTCCGCCAGCTCTCCTGAAGCTCCAGGGCCACCCAGCAGCTGCGATGAATGGTCTCAAGGACAGAGCGTTCAAAGGGCCATTTCTGGGACGGTCCTTCGGCTAAGCCAGCCCAATCCAGCCTTGCCCAGGCCGGGTCGGGACAAGCGACGGCTTGGATTGGAAAGCCAGCCCCAATGACTTGAGCATCGTCAGAGAGCGTCGCTACCAGAAGCAAGGACGCGGCCAGCCAGCAGAGAACGCGCCTGCTCCTGCCCGCAGAGGCCAGCCCGTGTGCATTCGGCCACAGCCCCCCGGGCCTGATGGAACCGTGATTCCACACCAGCCCCGGGCCCACCCCTCACACACTAGGCCTCGCCCTCTCCCACAAGTCTCTGGAAGTCTGTGGCAGGCACATGGCAGTCCGACCTGTGCCCGGAAGCTACAGAGAAGCATCGGGGGGGGGGGGGGGAGAGGAGCTTTGATACCTTTCTAATAAGAACAAAAGGGAAGGGGAGGGAGACAGAGGAGACGAGACACACAGATCTTCAGGGCAGTTTTCAATTCCCACTCACACAGCAGCATCAAGAACACTGGACTAATGGACTCAAATAACCAGCGAAGACACTGTCTGTCAGGTCACAGTATAAAAGCAGGGCCTGACCAAGTAACACAACCCCCCCTGCCACTTTCTCCCCAGGAATTACTCGGGGAGGAGGGAATCTCCGACTTTCTAACATTAGCAAACCTTCACCCGCTAAGCACACTACAGCTTAAATGCAAACACCATTAACCCAACAGGAAGAACTCTGAAAGTTATGGACACCACCTAATCCCCACCTACGTTCCCTGGAAGCTGTGTGGCTGTGCAGCTGTTTTCTGAGCTCTGCTCAGAAGTTCAAAGCTCTCCCATGGACAGGGAGCTCAGCTGACCGGCGGGGGGAGAGCAGTGTCTCAATGAGTAAACAGGGCTGTTCCCAGAGCAGGTAATAAAAGGTGAGCTAAGGAGACAGTAAAGGGCGGGGGAAGTGAGGGAGGGTGAGAGTGGGCAATTGGCTGAGGCAGAGTCAGAGGGGAGGGGAGTTTGGAGAGTCCCATCTGTGCCAGGAAAGGGGCAGGAACTCGGCACTCTCATGCCTCCTGGGAAGGGGCTGACTGCATGGGGGGGGGAGGGGTGCCAGGACACTTGCCTGATTACATTTCAAACAAAGTTTACATAGGTGTTTAATGGCTCTTAACAGAAGGGTTTGGGAGTGTTGCAGGTATCTAAAACTCTGATCGTCATCATTTTTTAAATCCTGTGGTATTAATACATGGTTCATTGTATTGCATTAAGGCCAGATCTTTGCTATGTGGTAGCATGCTGACTCTTGTGAGTCAGATGTAGCAAGTACTAGGTGTGACGCTAGCTGTTGTGTAGGATGAAACCGTATTTGCAAGTTCTTTGGAACCTGCATCTGTCTACAAACCCTGAAGCCATGTGTTAATGTATTTGTTTTGGGGCTTCTACATCTCTCTCTCTCTCTCTCTCTCTCTCTCTCTCTCTCTCTCTCTCAATATCTATATATAAAATGTGTGGGTTTTTTTGTTTGTATTGGTGGTGCACATCCACACACTACCTCAATCATAGGGTTGCACATAAGAAATTTCAACCCACCCAAAAGAAAATTCAACCCACCCAAGGACAGAAAATGTGAGAGGGAACACTGATCCCCACCCCACAGAACAGGAAAAACACACCAGACAAGCAATACGAAGTGGATGAACAGATGTTAACACCCACAGCCCTAAGGAAGCTAATCCAAACCTAAGATGGTTCCACAAGACAGACCTAGGCGTCTCTCACGGTTCAGCCGTGCTCAAGAACATAACAAAAAAGCATCCATGTTAAAACATACTTGAGATCACGTAGGCATCTGCTAATACAGTCTGTTGGGAGAAAAATGCAGCCGCCATGCCAGCCACACCAGACTGCCGAGTGCGATAAAGCACTTCCAGCAGGGCTGGAATGATATCCAAACCAAAACCACCCGTTCTCCATTCACGTGCCCGCCTAGGAGGCTCTGGGGCAGTGTCAGCACACACCAACATGAATGGTACATCGGTTACCCCTGCAGAGACCGCTGCCAATGTCAGAACCAAAGCCTCCCTCCAGAGAGGATAAATTACTTGCAGACCCCAAGAGAGGAAAGCTTGCAGCCCACATCCAACATAGGTTTAAATAGCCCCATCCTCTCATCTCAAGGTGTTGATTAGAACAACCTGCCAATGGCAATTAGCCGGGTTACCAGCGGAGCAGCACCTGTATTTTAACAGCCAATAAAAAGCAGGGAGAAATGCTTTGCTCGACAAACAGCTAAAGGCATTTTCTTCTCTTTAATGGCAGCCAAAAACAAGCGTGTTTACAGATGCTAGAAATATGCCTCTGAGCCTACGGTGACGGTAAGAAATGTCTCGTATTTATGGCTTTTCCTGTCCCTGTGACTATTCATATGAGGCAACACTGTGTCCTAAGAGACTGCCACCATGTAACCCCAAATTTATTTCCCCAGCCCCAGAGGCCACAGTCAGGATCAGGGCCCCTTTGCCTGAGACAGACCTTGTCCAAAAGGCCTTAACACAGCGATGGGCAACATAAGCTAGTGAGTGGGCTGCATGAGCGGCCGCATTCATTATCCACTAAAAATGAGTGGTCCTGTGGCACCTTGGAGACAAAAAAAAAAAATCTATCTGCAGTATCATGAGCTTTTGCGGGCAAAACTCACTTCTGCAGATGAGCTGGAGCGGAGCAGGTACACCAGAGGGAACAGACAGAAGAGGCAATTACAGAGTGACCCCATCTGTGATTAGATGGTTGGCTACATGTGGATGTTCTCCTCGCGTGCTGCCCTGGCTCTGCCCAAACAGCCAGCACGGCAGGTCTTGTGCGAGCCACCCAACGACCGTAAGATCCATTAAGGGACGAAGGCACCATAGACCAATCATGGTTAATAGCACCTAGCAGACTCGGTGAGGATACAAAGACATGTCTGCCTGGGATGACGGTTGACTGGCAGGACTTTCCATTCCCTGCTCGGCTGGACCAAGACATTTGCTCAGAGATATCTCTTCATACCCTCATGCAGACAAGTTACGTACTGCCTCCCAACATGGCTACTTGTCACCATCTCCTTGGACGTCTTGCTTGGTTCATTGCACTGCCATCCCAACCTTCTCTTTTAGGAGGGGCCAGTGTGTTCCTGTCACCCTGCGGAATTTTTTTTTACCATCCTTGATATCGGGATGTTCTGGTACCACCCCTCTGGAAAGTCTGGGTGTGGCCGTTCTGTGCCTAGCATGTCTTAGGAATGTGTGTTTCTGCACTATCAGCCCTGTGCTTGAATGAGCAGCCAATCAGAGCCTGATGTTTGCTAACTTTGCTTGGCTTGCTCACTACATTAGCTCAGGCTTCATGCAAAGCCAGTGACACAACAGCTTATCTCAGGCTGTCTTTCTACGACACCATCCTCTCAAGCACACCCAGCTTCTGGAATTCGAGGCGAAGGTCCCCCACAGCAGGGGGCTGCATCCCTGCCCATCCTGGCTAACAGCCAGGATGGACCTGTCCTCCAGGAACTTCTCTAGCCCATTTTAGTTTTGGCCTTCACAATGTCCTGACAGTGAATTCCGCAGGCTGACAGTGTGCTGAGTGAGGCAGGGTGGGCTGCCTTCCCCTCTTGCGCTGGGTTTGTGATGGGCAACAGCACAACAGGTGCTTTGCTTTAAACCTGCTGCCTAGTCATGTCATTGGACGAGCACGGATTCTTGTGTTATGAGTAAATCACACTGCCTTTTTCACTCTCCCCACACCAGAGATCCCCCGCGTACACATCCCATCGTCCCTTCTCCAAGCGGAAAAGTCCCAGTCTCTCTCATCTCGCCTTCCCTGGAAGCTGTTCCATACCCTTCATCATCGTTATGCCACTCTCTTTACCGTTCCCTAGCCTAGTCTAGCTGTTCTGCGACGGGGTGGTCAGAACTGCAGGCAGGACTCAGGTGTGGGCATACCATGGGTTTACAGAGAGGCAATATGATATTTTCAATGTTACTGTCGGTCCCTTTTCCAATGATTCCCAACATTCTCTTAGCAGCAGTTTCCAGAGAACTATCCACAATGGCTCCAAGGTCTCTTTCTTGAGTGGCCACAGCTGCTTTAGAGCCCATTTTGGATGTAGAGTTGGGATCATGTTTTCCAACGTGTGTTACTCTGCATTTATCAACATTGAAATTCATCTGCCGCCTGGTTGCTCAGGCACCCAGCTCTGAGATCCCTTGTAACTCCTCACAGTCAGCTTGGGGCTTCACCATCTGGAGTAATTTCGTACAGTTTGCAAACTGTGTCACCACAAGGTTTACCTTTTTTCCAGATTATGTAGGAATGAGTTGAACAGCCCTGGACCCAGAACAGGCCCCTGGGGGACACCACTAGTTACCTCGCTTCATTCTGAAAAATGACCATTTATTCCTGCCCTTTGTCTCCTGTCATTTAACCAACAGGGGAACTCTGGGGCTTCACCTGGAAGCATGAGTCAGGCATGCCTGGAGGAATAAAGAAAGTGCTTGGGCATGTGCGGACAGGCACAGAATTCCCCAGTCCCTGGGTTTTCTGCCCATCCCTGCTCTGACCAGGTGTAAGCCACCCTCAGCACAGCCCCTTTCTGAACTGCAGAACCGAAGGCTGCTCACTGGAGCCCACAGAGCTAGGGGGGTTTATTCAGCAGCAGGCTGTCTCCCGTGCCACCACAGGCGCACACAGGCGGCAGCTTGAGGCCTATCCTCTGCAGCACACACACGGCGTCAGTCAACCCTCGGTTTGTGTGTAAGGACGGGTGGGACCGTCCAGCACCCCACCAGACAAACGATGACACATACCGCCAGGCTCCGGCACAGCCGGGCTCCCAGCTGAACGGTCATCCCAGGGACTGGCCTGGGACAAGCACTGGTCAGAGCAACCCCCGGGGGTCTCATGTAGCCAGCGGGACGCGGGCGGCGCGAGGAGACTGAACTATGGCCCCGGCACTGTCCTTCAGCAGGGCGCAGTGCCCTGGGCCCGTGGGCTGGAGAACGCAGCGGCTCGTTCCATGCTCACCTGCCCCGACCCCGAGGGGGCGTCCCCCTCCCCACAGGCCCTGTCGGGGAGCTCAGGGTGAGACGGGGAGACAGCCACAGGTCTGTCGGCCTTTGCCATCCCCTGACAACAGCTCTGCAAAAAAGCAAAATCTCCTCTCAGGAGCCAGCTCGGGTCAGACCTTTGGTCCCTCAAGCCTGGGGCTCTCCCTCAGGCAACAGCCAGCAGCAAAGCTTGGGGGGAGGAAACCCTCGGACACACTGCGCTAGTCACAGGCTCGCAGGTAAGGGGTGTGGGGCACCAGCCCAGCAGCTCCCTAGCCACCCATTCCTCAGAGGCCAGGCCTAGCAGACAGCTGCCAGCTGGGAAACGGACGGGCAAGAAGGGGAGGTAGAAGAGCTGGGACCTACCTTCACTCCATCCGACTTCTTGTTCAAGAGGCTTTTGGCAGCTGCAGGGAAAAGAGGACAAGCCGATGAGGGTTTGGTGGGAAAACCTCTCTCCCTGCCCCTGCAGAGTGCAGGGGATTCCAGGCACAACCCCTGCGAATTTCTCTTGGTAGCAACGAAAGCAGCAGAGATCAGACCGGGTCCGTCAAACTGTTGTGCTGTTGCCCATCACAAACCCAGTGCAAGAGGGGAAGGCAGCCCACCCTGCCCATTCAACAGTGTCACGCCAGCAACGCCCCCACCAGCCCTGAGCTCCCCAGCTGATTCTACTTCAAACCCCTCCTCTCCCAGCCTCCGCCTCCTCCCAAAGTCACAGCCTTTGCAGAGAGCAACCGGAGGCACCTGCCAGCCTCTCGTGGCCAGACAGAGACCTGCCATCAAGGACAGCCGTCGACATGAGGTGCGGACAACGCAGAGAAATCCTGACCCCTCCCAGGGGCAAATTAGCCAGAGGCGTGTCTGGGATAAAGGCAGGACTAAAACCGAGAGGGGAGGGGAATGCATTTCCCCTCTCTCTCTCTCTCTCTCTCTCTCTCTCACACACAGACGCACACAGGACGCGTGCACAGACACACACAGCAGGCGCGCACACATACACACAGAGCGCACGCGCACACACAGCGTCTGCGCGAGATGGCTAGCGTGGGCACCCTGCCCCATTCCAGTGCACATCTCCCGCACAGGCAAGGCTTGGAGGAGTCTGCATAGGGATGGACAATTCCCGCGCAGTGACCGTTCCGCTGAAGAAGCGCTAAAGCCCCATTGACTGCTCAGCAGGCAGCCAGGCCGCAGGCGTCACCAGCCGCTTCAGAGACGGATGGAAACACGGCTGAGACCCTCGCACCCGCTCCCTAATGGCTACTCCCCAGGCACCGTCCAGCAGTGCGGCCAGCCCCTCCCCGGCCCGAGGGGACCGCTGTGGCCGTTCTAGCCCGGCGACGGGGCGGAGCCTGCAGCAGAACCCACTCGATCCCCCTCTGTTCTGGGTGCCGTCTCCTCCCCGGCTGGCCACGGGCCAGGGCCCAGCGGAGGGATTTTGGAGCCGACCAGAACAAGGCCCCTTCACTTCTCTGACTCGGGAATGGCGGGAGAGGAGAGGTGGGGGGGGCGGGAGAACTTACCGGAAAAGTTCCGGGAGACCAGCATTGTCGTGAGGATGGCACCCTGTGGGAGGAGAGAGAGAAGGGATGAACAGCGCTGCCCACCTCCGACAGGTGACCCCAGACACAGGCGGCCAGGCTCCGCCCCAGCCATTTGTCCAACGGTTACTATGGGCCGGGAGCCCAAGAGCACGGCAGGCGACGGCTCTCAGGCACAGAGTGCTCCCCGGGGTCGTCCAGCTTGGGGGGCAGGCAGTCAGAGGGCCTGGAGAGAACCTGCCAGCCCCCAAAGACACTTTCAGAGCACCTCAGATTAGCCAAACAGCAATGAGCTGATCTCCAGGCTCACCTCTGGCAAGGCAGGTATGTGCCCAGGGCACAGAGGGAGAAACTGAGGCAGAGAGGGGAAGGGACTTGGGGCAGAGCTCAGAAGAGATCCCAGCTCCCCCAGCCCCCTTCCCAAGTAGCAAACGCCTGCTCACCTTCAGCTTCCTCCTGGCGTTGAACTTCCTCAGGCACTCCACCGTCTCCTGCCTGTGCATCATGGAGGCCACGGTGGATCGTTGCTGGAGGGCAGGAGCAACGGGGCTGTTAAATCACTGTGAGCCGACCAGCAGATGAGTCCCCCCTCCAGCTACCGCCTCGCGCGCACCGAGCAGCTCAGCCCTGGCCCTGCGCCCAACAGACCGCAGCGCCCTGGGGCAGAAACCATCTGCCCGGCGACGTGGCCACCACAGCCATGAGAGCTGCCACGGGCCCTGTCTGAGAAAGGGAGTCACTGACGAGCACCCGTCCCCACCACTCAGAGCCCAAGAACGAAGCCAGCCCGCAGCAGCGCACACCAGCGCTTCCCCGGGGCGCCGGGGGCCTTGTCACTAAATCTCAGAAGGTAAATCCAGCGAGCAAAGGCCACTGCCTGGCAACCCCATGCCCCATGGACAGGCTGCTCTGCGAGCCGGGGAGCACCAAGCCACCCTCTGCAGCCTGGCATGGGAAGCGGAAGATGGTCTCCGGAGCCACATGGCTCTACCGCATCAGCCGCCAGCCGGAGCACCGCGTGCAGCCAGCAGGTGCCCCGGCCGCACAAGGAGCACAGCCCAGGGGGCCAGAGAGGCGGGAACGTTCAGAAATGGGCGGCTGCTGCCAGACTCGCTCGCGGGCAAGGGCAGAGCTGCGGGCATCATGGACCCGCCACGAGCGGCTCTCTTGGCTCCAGCACATCCGCGAAGGCCTGGGCTCGGTGCTGCAAAGCCACACGGGGACCCTCTGCTGTGACCCCCCTTGCGGGGCAGGGTGGGGCAGCTGTAGCTCACCCCACCTCCTGGGAAGCAAAGAGGCACCCGACGCCGTTCCAGGGTCTGGCGAGCTTGGCCGCAAGGGGCCAGGGAACATACTAGCGGCACTGAGCGCGAAGCACAGCTGCCCGAGGCAGGAGAGCAGGCGAGCTGGGAAGTGGCCGGCCAAGGCCAGCTTGCCAGTGGCAGAGGCCTCGAGCGACGCCCTCCCCGCGGGGCAGCTGGTGACAGGAGGGGACGGCAGGGATTTATGGAATGACACCAGGACACTGCACAATGGCCAGCCGGCCCGAGGGCACCGCATGAACCCTGCCACGTGGGCAGGGACGGTTCCCGCACAGTGCCAGCCACGGGCCCAGGCACCGACACAGCCGCACTAAGGTGGGGGCAGAGCCGGAGCAGAGGTGAATGAGCACAGCTCTGGGGATGGCTCCAGGGCACCGCCACTTTCAGCGCATACCGTGTGCACCACGCCCGCCAGCTTGCATCGCTAGGCAGAGCTCTCGGGGGGCGGGGACTCGCCAAGAGCAGTTGTGAGGGGTGGCGTGCGCAGCGCCCCGGCAAGCGGAGGCGCCTCTCTACTGCGCTCGCTCCATCACACAAGGAGGCTGCGGCTCTCCCACTTACGCTGCAGCTCCTCTGGCCAGCCACGCAGCAAGCAAGCAGACCTGGGACGGAGACGCTCCCGGGGAGAGGGCTGGCCACAGCCGCCGGCACCATGCTCCTGGCCAGCGGCGCCCTCATGGAGACACGCCAACAGCCTGGGGCAGGCTGTTCAAGCGGGCATCTCCCTGGATGCGGCGCAGGCTTGCCATTCAAAGCCCTGGGGGCTACATCCCTTCTCTGAGCAGCAGTTACATGTGGCTAGGAGCCTGCAAGCCCACGATTCGATGCACGATGCCCCCGGCCCTGCCCACCTGTGCTGCCCCCACACGGCCTCCCGACAGGCGGGGAAGGAGACACTTACGCAGACCCATGGGTGCTTGAGGGCTTGGTCGGCCGTGATGCGCTTTGCCGGGTTTATCGTCAGCATCTGATTGATCAAGTTCTTGGCTTCAGGAGTCACCGTGTCCCACTCGGGCGACGGGAACTAGGAGTGAGAGAGGAGAGGAAATGCTGAACACAAACCTCTCCTTTGCCTGCTGGGGGAAGCCCCTTGCCAACCGGGCTCGGGCTGTAGACCCCCAGCCCCAGCACTAGTCTGTGTAGGACACCACGGTGGGCCCGTGCCACGGAGCATGATGAACGGCTGCAGAACGCACACGCTGCATTCGCACAGCTGCGCGAGGCTTGCCCACCGGGCAGCCAAATGGCACAAGGAGCCTTCCCGGGGTCAGCCAGGCCCCTGGGCTGCACTCAACCCTGCATGACAATTCCAAGCTCAGCAGCTTCCCCCCTGGAGCATCCAGTGCAGACACATGAAAACAGAGGCTTGTCTCCTTTAAGCCCCCACCCCACTCCCCGTCCCCATACACCGAGCAGCCGCCATCACGCCTGCAAGATCCAAAACCTTTGCCAGGCCTGGGAGAGACGCCAAGGGCGGGCGACCTGGCGGCACAGAGAGGAAGGGCAGAGATCTGCTACCGCCGCTCCAGGGGCCGTTCGGCACTGCCGTGCACAGGACAGAGCCCCAGGCCTGCTGAGAGGTGACCGATGAAATCCCCTGGCGCCCGCTGGCTCGCCGGCCCAGCAGCGTGGAGGCACGACCCCTGATCAGGTGCCTAAGAGCCGCAGCCTGGCCCAGGTGGTGGGGGCAGCTGCTCCAGCCAGAGGGCTGGGTATGGATCCCAGGTCAGGTGGGACTGCAGGGGTTGGCCCACACTGCCAGCCAGGTAGCCACAGCTGCTGGGCTCATCTGAAAGCGCTGGCCTGAGCCGGGAGCCACCTCCCCTGCCCTGGGCGGCAGGGCTCTGCCAGTGCGCAGGCGTTGGGTCCGCGCAGCTCCAGGCTCACGTCCTGCCTCTGCTGCGAGCATCCCCTCCGTCTAGGAGCTGAAAGAAGGGGAGATCCCGCCTTGCCCCGCTCAGCCCAGCGCTCCGCACCAGGGAACGCCACGCGCACTGGCCCAGGTCACAGAGCCCAGAACTGAGGCCAGCCGGCCCCCCGGCTCCCAGTCTGCGGAGATGGAGGGTCCACCGGCCACTCCCCATTCTCTCAGGGGGCCGAAGGGAGCAGCTCACAGCTCCCGCGCCAAGGCGGGTGGGCTGCAGGGTGCTCGCTAGCCCGGCTCCCGTGGAGCCACTCCCTGGCACAGCTGGCACGGAGGGGAGCTGTGGGGAGCGGTTCACGACAGACAAATGCTGGCAAGCCAGTGGGAGGCAGGGGGCTCCAGCCCACTGGCGCGCTGGAAATCCCGCCGCACTCCTGCTTCACACATCGGACACGGACCATCTGCTGCATGAACCGGTGCCCAAAACACAGCAAGCAAAGCTGCGGAGGCCCGGCCTTGGACGAGGGTCCAAATTCCAGCGGAAACGTCCCACCCCTGCTTCCATCTCCCGCTGCTCCAAGCAGGCCCGTGGCTGCCCACAGCTTCCCTGCCACGCGTGCGCCAGCCTCTGTTCTCCCACTCCCGCAGGCTGCCCTCACTCAGGCGATGGATTCCCAGGGTCCCAGCTGCTGCTTTGCCCCCTGGCCGTTCTGGTCAGACATCACAGGGCCCCCTGCCTCCACCTGCCTGCCCGTGGTCCCAAGAGCACGGCCCGGCTGTGCCTCCAGCCTCACCCCGGCTTCCCCATCACCTCCCCACTCCTGAACCCGGGCTGCTGGGCAGTTCAGCACAGTCACTCCCCTGTGGCGGGGTCTCCAGAGTGCCCTTTGCCACACGGGTGGGGTGACACCCTGCCGGTTCCCCTCGGAGCCCTCGGCATCTGTGTCTCCGCCGGCACCTCCAGCGCAGAGCAGACGAGTTTGGTCCACTCCTGACCCAACCCCGTGCCTGCCGCCACCCCCCATGGCTGCCCCACGCAGCCCCACACCACACCGGCCGCAGAGAGAAAACCAGAGGGGCACCCGCCGCCCGGCCCCAGGCGGCACAGTGCCTCCGCAGTGGGCGAGGGGCCTGGCACTCCACTCCACGCCAGTACTCGGGGAGAGTCCTTACGTCATAGGCTCCGGCTTTGATCTGCTGATAGAGCTTGTGCTGGTCTTCGTCCCAAAAGGGGGGGTAGCCCACGAGCAGGATGTACAGAATCACTCCTGCAAAGGAAAGGGGGGGGTTGGGGTCCGGTTCCCCACTCTGAGCACTCCCACCCTCTGCTGGGCGCCCCGGCTGCCCTCTCAACACTCCTTCCGTGGTGCCTGTGCTAAGCCTGCCGCACCTCGGGGTGAGCAGGGGCAGCCCCCCCCCATCTGCCCTCAGCTCCCGGGCACCCCAAGAGCAGCTCTGCTCCCCAGCCTGCAGGACAGGGCAAGCGCCCACCCCCCATCACGGGTCACAGTTCCAGCTGCTGCCCAGGACCCAGCCCAGGGAGGGAGGTTCTGCAGAGCTCCCAAGACTTCCACGCTGGCCAAAGCCCCAGTAAGGAACAGGCCTGGCCGAGCAGTCTGGCACCCCTGGCACTGACTAGTCTGCAGCTAGAACACGTTGGCTGGGTTCCTGATCCTGGCACGAGGGCTGTAACGGAGCATGGGTGCGACCAGCTGGCCCATGCATGGGGCTCTGCTGGCCTCCCTGGGCACAGAGCTAGGAGCAAGCGGGTCGCAATCCACACTCCGACACCAGCTCCATCTGCGCCCCCTCTCCCCCCGGTAACAGCCACCAGGCGGCACAGAGCGGCTGCCGAGTGTCAGGGCAAAGGAGTCTTACCGCACGCCCAGATGTCCACGGGTTTTCCATACGGGTCTTTCCTTAGGACCTCCGGGGAGAGGTAGCCTGGAGTCCCAGCAAACCCTGTCAGGAGAGGAGCGATATGGGGCGGGCAAGGCCCAGCTAGATGGGGCTGCCAGTCCTCCCCGCGTCACCGCTCGAGGCCAGCGGCACAGGGAGGCGAGGGCAGAGACGGGCTGACAGCCCGGCCCAAGCGAGCAGTGACTGGGATCCCCCCACCTCGAGTTTGGGGCTCGGGCACTGGGCACAGCCAAAGGGTGTGAACAGGCCACAGCTGCCCCCACAGGCGCTTCTAAGGCCCTGCGCACGGTGTCTCTCGGGGCCGTGTTCAGCCGGGAAAGGGCGAGTTCCCAGCACTGCTGGCCCAGAGAGGCGCCCAGCTCCAAACACTTCTGAGGCGCTGGGACGGTGCCGCTGCCCCCCCTGCAGACCTCAACACGCCTGGCCCGCAAGGAAGGTTTGTACCAGGGCCTGGACACTGCAGCCGGACCAGCCTCTGTGACCAACGCGGCAGGGAAACGGGGGGAGACAGCCTGAGGGCTCACGCCCGCTCACGTTCTCTCCCGCCCCCATTTTCCCCAGCCCCCTCACAGAAGGGAGGGGAAGCTCTCCTCACTCCCTAGCCCCAGGGCACTGGGCCCGGAGGCGGGAAAAGCTCAGGCCCTAGGCCTGGCGGGCACAAGGGAGGCTAGCAGGGCACCGAGAAAGGGGAGGGCTCAGATCTTACCGAACCAGGCCTGCTGCTCGCCCTGCACTTCTATAGCCAGCCCGAAGTCAGCCAGTTTGACGGCAGCGCTCTTGCACTTACTTGCCAGCAGCAAGTTCTCCGGCTGGGCGAGGAGAAATCCGCATTAGCCTCCTTTGCTTGGCGGCAGAGAGGGGCCCCTCACTCTGACACGGCCCCCACTCCCTGTGCTCTCTAGGGCCAGCCAAGCGCCCAGCCCAGCCCTGCCCCGCACGGGCAGTAGGTGGCGCTGCCGCTCGGTCCCTCCAGGCTGGGATGCAGTGGCCACAGCCGTCCCCGCGGCTCCCCGGACTCCCCCTGGCCCAAGGCAGCACGCATGCGGGAAGGCTCGGCTAGCCCGGCAGTGCCTCTCCTCAGCTCCCTGCAGTGCTGCCGAGGACGCGCCGTATTCGGGTCGGGGCCCTCCCGGCGCTTAGGAAACGCTCCCACATCGTCTCCTGCAGAGACGAGGGAGCAGACTCCCCCTGACTGGGACGGGGCACCCCACGGGACCCCCAGCTGCACCGCGGAGGCGTGAGGAGAAAGGACGGCACCCAAACGGATCCGCGGGCACGAGGGACCGTGCCGCACAAGCCAGCCGCAGGGCACTGAGGGGCTGCAGAACAGCTCAGCAGCTCCGGGCTCTGGCTGCAGCAGCCCAGCAGAACGGGGGCTCCCACTGACCCTGCGGCAGGAGGGCGAGTCAGCACCACACAGACGGGAGGCTGGGAAAGGTGGCCTCCAGCAGGCCAGATGGCTGGAAATCCGGGAACTGGACTCCCCCCATCTGGAGGGTTTGTCTGCGCTGCTGGAGGGACAGGCCTCCAGGTGCACAGCTCTCCCCCTCCAGAGCCACAAGTCCCAGCACAGCAGGCGCTGGGCCACAGCAGAAGCCAGCCTATCAGAGCCCTGGCGGAGGGGCTGGGCTGCACCCTCGGCAAGTGTGCAGATGACACTAAGCTGGGGGAGAGGTGGACACGCTGGAGGGCAGAGACCGGGCCCAGAGTGACCTACACACACTGAAGGATTGGGCCAAAAAAATCGGATGAGGCTCCACCAGGACAAGGGCAGAGTCCTGCCCTTGGGAGGGAAGAACCCCAAGCATTGTCACAGGCTGGGGACTGAGTGGCTGAGCAGCAGTAGCCAAGAAGGCTAATGGCATTTGGGGGGCATGAGGAGGAGCATGGCCAGCAGATCCAGAGAAGTGATTATTCCCCTTTACTCGGCCCTGGGGAGGCCACAGCTGGAGTACTGCGGCCAATTCTAGGCCCCCACTACAGAAAGGATGTGGACGCATTGGAGAGGGTCCAGCAGAGGGCGACCAAAATAATTAAGGGGCTGGAGCACACGGCCTACGAGGAGAGGCTGAGGGAGTTGGGCTTGAAAAAAGAGTGAGGGGGGCTTTGAGAGCAGCCTTCAACTCCCTCAGGGGGGCTGCAAAGGGGCTGGTGAGAGGCTGTTCTCAGTGGGGGCAGGTGGCAGAACGAGGAGCAATGGGCTCAAGTCGCAGTGGGGGAGGCCTAGGTTGGACGTTAGGAAAAACGATTTCCCTAAGCGGGTGGGGAAGCGCTGGGATGGGTTCCCTGGGGAGGGGGGGAGGTTCCTAAGGTCTCTCCCAGCCCTAGATTCTATAGCTCACCGGACATGGGACGTTACATGGTGTTTAATCAGCTAATCGACTAATTGATGGAATGTCCGTCGAGTCGTTGATAAGGAGGGAACCGGCAGAGCCGCAGTGGGATTAGCTACACCTCTGCCTCCCCTGCCCCCCGCAGAGATAGTGCTTGGGGGGGGGACCGGCTTTTAAGCAGGCTCCCCCCAGCACCGGCTCCTGCTCCCTCCCCCTTGCTGCCTCTCTCTGACAGAGGCAGCAAGCAGGGGAAGTGACCGGTTGAGTCCCTAGTCACTTACATCCTGACACCAGACCAGCCATTTTGTGTCACTTACAAGGCCGTAGTGACTAGCTTCAAGAGACTTGTGGCATGGCCCCGGCCCCGCCCATGGCGTGTCTCTGGCAGTGCAAGCGCGACACAGACAGACCCTCCCGTGCAGAACACGCAGCAGGCCCCAGCTCTTCGTCTGCCTCCACCAGGAAGTGCCCTTGGCTCTAGTGAATCCCAGCGTGAGCCCCTCCGGATGCTGCCCCGCCCCTCAGAGCCTCCTCCAGCCCGCTCCTGCCCCGACTCGCGCTGCCGCAAGCTACCTTCAGGTCCCGGTGTACGATGTCGTGCTGATGAATGTGGTTCACGCTCTCCAGAATCTGGTGAATACAGTGGCTGCAAGAGGAGCAGAGAGACAGGGTCACTCGCGGCCCCCCCGCCCCCCGGGCGGGGCCGGGAGTCCAGGCCAGGCCCAGAAGGCGCCTGCCCCAAACAGCTCCACCAACCCCGCCGGGCCACCGCTGGAACGCGGCTGCCTAGCACCGGGGCTCCCAAGACAGCCCGGCTGTGGGCTGAGATGGCAGGACCCCCTGCCTGCCCAGCACCGCCCCGCCACGGGCCCGGCCCACTTCCAGCAGCCGGGGACACGCGCCCACACGGGTGGGAGCAGCAGCTCAGGCCCAGACACTCAGCTAGGCCCAGCCCAGGCCTGCACGAAGCCCTCCTGCTCCGTCGCGCTCGGCACGAGCAATCTGGGTGCCCACCCGCTCACACGGCTTTCAGAGCAGCATGTCAGGCACTGGCATACACAATGCGCACACACACGCGCACACGCACATGCATGCGCGCCCACACGTACATGCATGCGCGCCCACACGTACATGCATGCGCGCCCACTCGCCAGATGCTTTAAGTTCAGGCTCGTGGAGGGAGTTAAAGCAGCTGGAACCAGGACGTGCCGCACTCCCCCAGCCTGCAGAAAACCAGCGCCACCCCGGCTGACGCCACAGGGAGAGGAGCAGGACGGTGCCCACCCCTGACTTGTCAGGGCCATGGTGACGCTGCGGGAGGAGGCGAGGCAGCCGGACAGGAGAGGCGGCAGCAGCAGTTACGGGGGGGTCCGACAGAGAGGAAGCCTCTCTGATATGGAAAGGAGCAGGGACTCAGACAGCGCCTGCAGCCAAGCAGCCCAGGCCGGCTGTGGGAAGGGGGGCGGCCCGTCTCCCTGGACATGCCATGCCGGAGCAGGCAGCTCATGGGGAACAAGCAGCCGGTTTTCCAAGTCTCCGGGCCAGGACTCCTTTATGGACCTCACAGCTCAGAAAGGGGGGACGTTTTTCTGAGGGGGGTGTTGCTGCACAGCATTACCCCCCAACCCCTCCCGCTGGAATTGGCAGCACAAGCTACAGGGTCAGATTCTGCGAATATCTCCCCGCTCCCAAAACAAAACAAAACTGTATAATTAGAACAGAGCCAAGAGGAGCGAGAGGCTTTCTGGCCAAACATGGCAAAAGCGCGAGGTGTCCCGGGTGAGCCGAGCGAGGGGGTTGGCACGAACCCCACTCTCCCAGCCCGCCCTGGAATCCAGCGCGGCTTGGCAGGCGGCTCCAGCGGGAGAGCTCTGACCAGCTGGAGTCGGAGGGGCAGAGCCCCCGGGACACCAGAGGCCTCGCCTGCTTGGGATGTGAAATGTCGACCCAACGATGCAGACTGCACTGACTATTCGATTAGTCGACAAGGGCGCCTCCGCCTCCGAAGTGTAGCAACAGTCCCAGGGCCCCCGTGTCCCCGGGCTCCCCGCCACTTCGAAGCCCCCGCTCCTCTCTCCGCCTGGCTGCCTCTTTCTGGGACTAGTCGCTCACATCCCTACGCCTGGGCAGACACGCCATGCCCTGTTCCCTCCTCTTCCCTTAACTGCCCAGGGCCCCGTCCCGGCTCCGCCCCACGCCCCTCGGGCAGCTGTGCTGGTGGGGCCACACCAATCACGCCCCGCCCCCACGGGACACGCCACGGAGCATTGTGCCCGCAACAGTCCCACAGCCGCAACCCCCGGGCTCCTGGCTCCTATCGCCCCCCAAGAGCCCCTGTCCCCCAGGCTTCCTTTGCCTGCAGCACACAAGGGAGGGGGATGCCCAGAGCCGCACCTCTCGAGCCAGAAGCAGCCGGAGGTTGTTAACAGCCCCCCACCACGCTGGCACCGCCTGCAAGGGCCGGGCCCTGTGCTTGTCCGCGTGCAGCCCCAGGCACGCCGCTTGCACCCGAACGCACGCGCCCCCGCCGCTGCCGCACGCCTGCTGGTCTCAAGGCTGGCCCACATGCCCCAGGTGTGTGGAGCAAGCAACACAGCAAACCCACAACACAGGGTGGCCAGAGCCGCCAGGAGCGGGCCCGCTGCAGGCTCGTTGGGGGATGCCAGCCCCTCGGGCGAATGGGCACGCACAGGCGGACGGGACTTGCCCTGGGCCCCGTGCTGACCCGTCCTCTCCCGCGACGTAACACAATTCTGCCCCTCGTGCTGCACCCTGCACACATGACACCCCCACTCAGCAGCCGGCCCGCCCGCCCCCCAAGTCAGCCACACCGAGACCCTGCCGGCTACAGCGCATCGGTTGCCGTGGGGACGGGACGGGACGGGCTTTCCTGCGGGGGAGCGCTGCCGTCACAGGGAGAGGCCGAGCCCAGCGCCTTACCTGGCATCCGCCTCGCTGTAGTACTCTCTGGCCACAATGTCCTCGAAGAGCTCCCCGCCAGTCACCCTGGGGCACAGACCACGGCCAGTTGGGAGACGCCCACGTGCAGCGAGAGGCAAAGAGGCCACAAGCCGCCTCCCCGCCCTGCGCGCGCCTCCCAGCCTCTGGGCCCAGGACGCCCCCAGGACCAGGGCCCCAGGCCCCCTCAGGCCCGGGCCTCAAGAGCAGCCAGGGACCATTATGCAAAGAGCGGGGCCTCCTGGCACTCACACCCACTGTGGGCCAGCTCCACTTCCCCAGCACACACACACCGGGGCGCCCGCATCTTCCCTGCAGAACTGCAGCCACTGCCCCGAACACACCACACACCCTCTGTCCTGGCCTACAGCCTGTTCCCGGCACGGAAAATACCCCGTTCCCCCTGCGGCTGCCCCGAACACACCACGCACACCCTCTGCCCTGGCCTACAGCCTGTTCCCGGCATGGAAAATACCCCGTTCCCCCTGCGGCTGCCCCGAACACACCACGCACACCCTCTGCCCTGGCCTACAGCCTGTTCCCGGCATGGAAAATACCCCGTTCCCCCTGCGGCTGCCCCGAACACACCACGCACACCCTCTGCCCTGGCCTACAGCCTGTTCCCGGCATGGAAAATACCCCGTTCCCCCTGCGGCTGCCCCGAACACACCACGCACACCCTCTGCCCTGGCCTACAGCCTGTTCCCGGCATGGAAAATACCCCGCTCCCCCTGCAACTGCCCCGAACACACCACGCACCCTCTGCCCTGGCCCTACAGCCTGTACCCAGTATGGGAAAGACCCCGTTTCCCCTGAAACACTCCTCATTCCCTAACATTGGATCCCAGACACAGGACAGAACCTGCCACCTGCTCGCCCTGAGTCTGCGGTCAGGCAGTTCCTCCTTCCATCCCACTCCCCCAGGGACCCCCCCCCCCCCGAGCTGCTTCCTGAGCTCCCTCACACAGGGCCCCCCATCTACCCCTCCCCCCGCACTCCAGCACCCCCATGCAGGAGCAGTTGGGAGGCTCAGAGAGAATCGTGCGTGCGTGCGAGCGAGCGCTGCGCTGCGCTGCGCTGCGCTGCGCACCAGCCAGTATCCCCAGGGTGAACTCTGGCCCAGTGCGTCTCTGGCAACAGGACCCCGCCTGCAGCCAGCCGGGACGTGCTGCCCACTGACTGTTCCCCCAGCGAGGAGGCCCGGCCCCTATCAAGGGGAGCAGGCTGCAGCCCGGCTGGAGGGAGCTGGGGCAAGGAGGAGGGAACAGAGCTGGGGTTCCAGGAGCTTTGAGCCGGTCTCAGCCGGGAGGCAGCGGAGCCAGGGGAGGCACTTACAGATCGAAGACGAGGTAGTGGAACCCTTCCTCCGAGATGCTGTCATGGAGCCGGACTGCAGAGACACAAGCAAGAGAGACGGCCTTCAGAGAGCCCACAGCCAAGGCAGCCGTCCCCAGGCCCGCTCTGCCCCCGGCCCCGGCCCCAGCCCCCCCCATCCCAAACAGCGCAGGAGCGCCCTTCGCCTGCTCTGCCTCTGCCCTGGGAGCCGTGTCCTGGGGGCCCCGCCCCCCTACAGCCCTGCTGTCACAAGCAGCTGCTGCGCCGGTCGCCCCACGAGCGCAGTGCGCGGCCAAATGGGGGGGGGGGGGGGCTGGACACACGGGGAGGGGCAGGAGGGGCCCAGAGATGCTGCGGGTGTGGCAGGGAGGGCGTGCAAGCCCCAGCACCCACCATGCCCTGGGCCAGGAGAGGTCCCCAGCCGGGCGAGAGCTGGGTGCGGCCGAGGGGACGCTAGCAGAGGTCCCGGGAGGGGGAAGAGGGAAGCGATTCACAGACACACGCAAGGGACCGAGGGCCGGGGCTCTCCATGCCCCCCGGCACAGGCAGCACCGCCTGCCTTGGCACAGCGTAAGGAAGTGGCGCGCCAGCTAAAGGTGGGCCGGGCACAGGGGCCAGGCAGCACAGTGAGGTGCCACGGCCCGTAGTCAAAGGGAAGGCAGAGGGTAGATGAAAGGGAAGGGGGGTGGCAAGCACCAGGCAGAGCAGGCAGCAGCAGAGCCAGGGGGCCGAGCTGCTCCCCAGGGCTGGCGGCGGAGGCAAGGGGCCGATGGTGGAGCCGGGGCCTGAGCTGGCGGCGGAGCCTCCGGTGCCGTTGCAGCCGAGCGAGCAAGCACAGTGGAGCGAAGACCCAGCCTGCCAGGCCCGGTCGGTCTCTCTGGGCTGGGCTCTGCCCACCCTGCTGCCCGTCGCAGCCTGGTGTCCGAGCCGGCTCCTGCTGGGATGCTGCCATGGCCCCGCCTGGTCCTGCTTTGACCTGGGATTAACTGACTGACTCTGCTCTCAGCCCAGCTCCCACCCCAGAGCCTGGCGGCTCACCGACACGACCCCCCGTGCTGCCAACGGCTCCCGCCGGGTGCCAAGCTTGGGCCGGTGGGTCAGAGGCCCTCCGAGCCCCCTGCTCTCCAGGGCTGTCCCCGCGCCATGCAGTCCTCGGACGACCAGCTCGCTCCCCCTCGGCCCTTTAAGTGGCCGCCCGAGCCCCATGCAGCGCAGAGCCGCCCCTCCCGGGGGCATGGAGCCAGCCCCACCCTGCGCAGGGGCCCCGCGAGTCTGTCGGCCTCCTTCCAGCCCGCTAGAGCGCACCAGGGTGGTTCCGGCTCTCGGCGCTCCACGCTCGCGCCGCGCAAGGGGACTCGAGGCGCCTGCCCGGCAGCCCTTGGGGCCGGCAGCGCTTCGTGTGGCCCGGCCATCAGCCCCGCGGTTAGTCGTAACCGTTTTCACATCCTGCTCCAACCAGCGCACGGGCCAGACCCCGGCCAAGGGGCAGCTGCAGGGAAGGGGGTTTTCTCCCTCACAAGGCCCCTGTGTCCTGAGGGGCTGACACCCTGGCCGGGAGCTCTCCTCCCTCTCCCCACTGGGGACGGGGCTCTCACCATTTAGCCCAGGACTCCTAGTGCCCAGGAGCCTCGGGCCCTGTGTGTGGGGGGAGCCTCGGGCCCTGTGTGTGGGGGGAGCCTCGGGCCCTTTGTGTGGGGGCAGGCGGGGGGAAGCCTCGGGCCCTTTGTGTGGGGGCAGGCGGGGGGGAGCCTCGGGCCCTTTGTGTGGGGGGAGCCTCAGGCCCTTTGTGTGGGGGCAGGCGGGGGGAAGCCTCGGGCCCTGTGTGTGACGGCAGCACGGGGCAGGCGGGGGGGGAGCCTCGGGCCCTTTGTGTGGGGGCAGGCGGGGGGGAGCCTCGGGCCCTTTGTGTGGGGGCAGGCGGGGGGGAGCCTCGGGCCCTTTGTGTGGGGGGAGCCTCAGGCCCTTTGTGTGGGGGGAGGCGGGGGGAAGCCTCGGGCCCTTTGTGTGGGGGCAGCACGGGGCAGGTGGGGGGAAGCCTCGGGCCCTTTGTGTGGGGGGAGCCTCGGGCCCTTTGTGTGGGGGCAGCACGGGGCAGGTGGGGGGAAGCCTCGGGCCCTTTGTATGGGGGCAGGCGGTGGGGGAGCCTCAGGCCCTTTGTGTGGGGGCAGGTGGGGGGGAAGCCTCGGGCCCTTTGTGTGGGGGCAGCACGGGGCAGGTGGGGGGAAGCCTCGGGCCCTTTGTGTGGGGGTAGGCGGGGGGAAGCCTCGGGCCCTTTGTGTGGGGGCAGGCGGGGGGAAGCCTCGGGCCCTTTGTGTGGGGGCAGCACGGGGCAGGCGGGGGGGGAGCCTCGGGCCCTTTGTGTGGGGGCAGGTGGGGGGGGAGCCTCGGGCCCTTTGTGTGACGGCAGCATGGGGCAGGCGGGGGGGGAGCCTCGGGCCCTTTGTGTGGGGGCAGGTGGGGGGGGAGCCTCGGGCCCTTTGTGTGGGGGCAGGCGGGGGGGGAGCCTCGGGCCAATTGTGTGGGGGCAGGCGGGGGGGGAGCCTCGGGCCCTTTGTGTGGGGGCAGGTGGGGGGGGAGCCTCGGGCTCTTTGTGTGGGGGCAGGTGGGGGGGAGCCTCGGGCCCTTTGTGTGGGGGCAGGTGGGGGGGGAGCCTCGGGCCCTGTGTGTGACGGCAGCACGGGGCAGGCGGGGGGGGAGCCTCGGGCCCTTTGTGTGGGGGCAGGCGGGGGGGGAGCCTCGGGCCCTTTGTGTGGGGGCAGGTGGGGGGGGAGCCTCGGGCCCTTTGTGTGGGGGCAGCACGGGGCAGGCGGGGGGGGAAGCCTCGGGCCCTTTGTGTGGGGGCAGGTGGGGGGGGAGCCTCGGGCCCTTTGTGTGACGGCAGCACGGGGCAGGGGGGGGGGGAGCCTCGGGCAGGGGGCGGGGGGGGGGAAGCCTCGGGCCCTTTGTGTGGGGGCAGGCGGGGGGGGAGTCTCGGGCCCTTTGTGTGGGGGCAGGCGGGGGGGGAGCCTCGGGCCCTTTGTGTGGGGGCAGGCGGGGGGGGAGTCTCGGGCCCTTTGTGTGGGGGCAGGCGGGGGGGGAGCCTCGGGCCCTTTGTGTGGGGGCAGGCGGGGGGGAAGCCTCGGGCCCTTTGTGTGGGGGCAGCACGGGGGGGAGCCTCGGGCCCTTTGTGTGGGGGCAGGTGGGGGGGGAGCCTCGGGCCCTTTGTGTGGGGGCAGGTGGGGGGGGAGCCTCGGGCCCTTTGTGTGGGGGCAGGTGGGGGGGGAGCCTCGGGCCCTTTGTGTGGGGGCAGGTGGGGGGGGAGCCTCGGGCCCTTTGTGTGGGGGCAGGTGGGGGGGGAGCCTCGGGCCCTTTGTGTGGGGGCAGGTGGGGGGGGAGCCTCGGGCCCTTTGTGTGGGGGCAGGTGGGGGGGAGCCTCGGGCCCTTTGTGTGGGGGCAGCACAGGGCAGGCGGGGGGGGAAGCCTCGGGCCCTTTGTGTGGGGGCAGGCGGGGGGGGGAGCCTCGGGCCCTTTGTGTGACGGCAGCACGGGGCAGGCGGGGGGGGAGCCTCGGGCCCTTTGTGTGACGGCAGCACGGGGCAGGCGGGGGGGGAGCCTCGGGCCCTGTGTGTGACGGCAGCACGGGGCAGGCGGGGGGGGGGGGGGGGAGTCTCGGGCCCTTTGTGTGGGGGCAGGCGGGGGGGGAAGCCTCGGGCCCTTTGTGTGGGGGCAGGCGGGGGGGGAAGCCTCGGGCCCTTTGTGTGGGGGCAGGCGGGGGGGGGAAAGCCTCGGGCCCTTTGTGTGGGGGCAGGCGGGGGGGGAGCCTCGGGCCCTTTGTGTGTGGGCAGCACGGGGCAGGTGGGGGGAAGCCTCGGGCCCTTTGTGTGGGGGCAGGCAGGGGGGGGAAAGCCTCGGGCCCTTTGTGTGGGGGCAGGCGGGGGGGGAGCCTTGGGCCCTTTGTGTGGGGGCAGCACGGGGCAGGTGGGGGGAAGCCTCGGGCCCTTTGTGTGGGGGCAGCACGGGGCAGGTGGGGGGGAAAGCCTCGGGCCCTTTGTGTGGGGGCAGGCGGGGGGGAGCCTCGGGCCCTTTGTGTGGGGGCAGGCGGGGGGGAGCCTTGGGCCCTTTGTGTGGGGGCAGCACGGGGCAGGCGGGGGGGAAGCTTCGGGCCCTTTGTGTGGGGGCAGGCGGGGGGGAGCCTCGGGCCCTTTGTGTGGGGGCAGGCGGGGGGGAGCCTCGGGCCCTTTGTGTGGGGGCAGGTGGGGGGGGAGCCTCGGGCCCTTTGTGTGGGGGCAGGCGGGGGGGGAGCCTCGGGCCCTTTGTGTGGGGGCAGGTGGGGGGGAGCCTTGGGCCCTTTGTGTGGGGGCAGGCGGGGGGGAGCCTCGGGCCCTTTGTGTGGGGGGAGCCTCGGGCCCTTTGTGTGGGGGCAGGCGGGGGGAAGCCTCGGGCCCTTTGTGTGGGGGCAGGCGGGGGGAAGCCTCGGGCCCTTTGTGTGACGGCAGCACGGGGCAGGCGGGGGGGAAGCCTCGGGCCCTTTGTGTGGGGGCAGCACGGGGCAGGTGGGGGGAAGCCTCGGGCCCTTTGTGTGGGGGGAGCCTCGGGCCCTTTGTGTGGGGGCAGCACGGGGAAGCCTCGGGCCCTTTGTATGGGGGCAGGCGGTGGGGGAGCCTCAGGCCCTTTGTGTGGGGGCAGGTGGGGGGGAAGCCTCGAGCCCTTTGTGTGGGGGCAGCACGGGGCAGGTGGGGGGAAGCCTCGGGCCCTTTGTGTGGGGGCAGGCGGGGGGAAGCCTCGGGCCCTTTGTGTGGGGTCAGGCGGGGGGAAGCCTCGGGCCCTTTGTGTGGGGGCAGCACGGGGCAGGCGGGGGGAGCCAAGAGGAATTCCAGACACGAGCTCATGGGCCAGAGAGATGGAGGAGCAGCGCAGCCAGTCCACCCGCCCGCAGTGCAGGTGTGTGTCGTCCACCCCCCCAACGGGGCTGTAATGATTCAAGCCACAACACCTCCATCCCTCCCTTGGAGGGAACCGCAGCCCCGGCCTCCACCAGTGAGCGCCACCAGCGGGCGCCCGGCCGCCCCAGCGGAGGGGGAGCCAGCGAGCGCCTGAATCTCGCAGCTGCAGGGGAAGGCCAGGCTGCCGAGCCGGCGTGTCGATGGTGGAGGTACAATTTCTAGCCCAGGCTCCATGCCCGTGCTACTCGGATCAGGCCAGCGAGCTAACCACAGGAAGAGGAGCATGGCGGGGGGAACGGGAGTCTGCCCATGGGCATGCCTAGGCGCTCAGATGGGGCAGCTGGCTCCATCCTGCTGCGTGCACGATCGTGGCCGCACTTGGGTTTCTCACGTGCGCGTGCAGAGCTAGCACCCTCGTCTCCTCAAGCTGGAAAGCAGCTGGGCAGGGGTACTGCTGCAGAGACACGGGAGCGGCAGTGCCACGTGGAGTGAAACGAGCTACCACGGAACCCACGGTGCTGGGCAAAACCCCAGCAAGCCAGGAATGAGCCACTGAGGCATTCACCTTGCTGGATATGGACTCGCCCGCTAGGCCCCCTGTACCCACCCCTGGAGTTAAGGTTAAAGGAGTTTGCAGAGCGCCGGCCCCCGGGGGCCCTCCACGGTCTCGTTACCACGGGTGAGCGATGCCAAGCGGGCACGGACTCACGTGGCTGGCTACGCCGGAGCCTGTCGCCATACCAGCTGGTGCCGCGACCGGTCCGATCCAGCTCGCTACAGGGAGGAGAGACCCCAAGAGCCAGCTAGAGGCTCGGACAATGACACCCTGCTATGCACGGTTCTTCACTGCTGGGCCTGCCCGGCACGCCCGAGCGCTGCGCTGCCAGGCACAGCTGGAACTAGCTCACCGCGGGTGCTTCTGAGCACTCGGACACCCCTTCACTTGCTCTGCCCATGGCAAAGGGCACCTGCGCTGCAGCCCCCCGAACACCAGCACAACCGGACGCTTCTGCTGCTCAGCTCTGGCCTGGGTCCCCCACACGGACCTCGTCTGCTCAGGGCTGAGCTCAGGAAGCATCTGCCACCCACTGCCCCTCCAGGGCACGAGGAGCGGTCATGTGGCCAGTGCCCCCTCGTGTCCTTCCTCAGCAGTCGCCCCCGCCAGGACCCACGGGCAGGTAGGCGAGAACACGCTCTGCAGGACCCCCCACACGACCCAAGTCTGCTTCCTGCGGATGCCAACTCCAGGGGCAGAGTTAAGGTTAAAGGGCCCAGCCAGGCTGCCCCATCGCTCTCTATTTGCTGGCTTTTAAGTGAATTCAATGGGGAGGAAGGGTGCAAGGCCCTGCCAGTCAGCCCCCAATGCACCAGCCAGTGCTTACGTGCCACGCCGCTGCTGAAACACAGCTGCCTTTGCCGCAGGAGCCAATCCTGTGCCAGAGATTCCTGTCCCCTGTGGTGCAGGAACTGCAGCACGCAACTCGTGCAAGAAGCCGGAGTGGCACGATCACAAGGTGCCGCGGGGCCGTGCGGAGCGACAAGTGCTGCGTAAATACCAGCTGCTCCTTCCAGCCGGCAGCAGCCTTGCATCTGGGCAGGTTCCAGCCCCACATCAGGCGGCTTTCGAGGGCTTGGATCTCTCCCTCCCACAGACGCCCTGGCGGGGTCACTTTACTGAGCTGGGTGGCAGGCGAGGCGAAATTAAATGAAACCTGCCCACCCCTCCCCCAATGAAGCTCTCACTAGCCAGAGGACACTGCAGCTACAAATACAAACACACATGGCTTGACAGATGGCGAACTGAACACGATCGGCTGCAAGGCCGTCAGATGGCCCCCACCCACGCCCCATCTCTCCACCTGCTCGCCCCCGAGCAGCCTGCAAGAGAAACCGGCCGCCCACCTCCAACGGGTGCGGCCCCGACACTGCCAGCACAGCCCCCGACAGCCCCACACCTGCCCGGCCCGGAGTCCACGGCGAACCTGGGGCCGCAACCAGCCCTGCCCCCACGCCAGCTGTTTCCCGAGTCACCCTGAACATGGAATCCAGCGGCAGCTGCTCAGGCTGCTTCCAAAAGGGCTTGCCTTTTAATTGAAAATGGGCTATTAACAAGCATTCAAGTGCGACACACAAGCAACCCTCTGGAGGCCGGCCGTTCGGCAACTAACGGGAGCACGGGTCTGCCCTCCGCCCCTCGGCTCCGGAGGAGGGAACCCAGCGCGGCCGACCCGGCCCCAGACGGCTCCCACTGACCGGCTGTCAGAGCAGTGCGCTCCCCCGCCAGCCCGGCAGCCAAGGGGTCGGGCGGGGCCGCACTGACAGAGCCCACGAGAGCTCCCACCATGTAACTCTTGGGGGTCTCCCGGCCGGATGCACCAACAGCTGCAGCTCTGCAGAGCAGGGCCTGAGAGCAGCCTGCCCACCCGGGCGCCCTGCCGCACCCAGCATGGCAAAGCACCCGCAGAGCTGTGCCCCAGGCAGACGCACACTGACATCTGCCACCTCTGCTGGGCTCTGACACTGCACCCTCCGGCTTGGCGCCTCGCACTCCCCGGCCCGCCCGCCGTCCCCAGCCAGGCACGGCACCCTGCACCTGGCAGAGCAGGAGGGGTGTCCACATCCGGCCCGCAGAGACCCTGCTGCTCCAAGCAGGGCCTGGGGCGGGGGGAAGCACAAAGTTTGAAGCACCACGCGCTCCTGGCAAGGCAGGGGAGACTTTGCGCACTCCCCGCATCGTGGTCTGTGGGTGGGGAAGCATCCTGGCCCCGCCCCTTCTGCCTGAGTCCCCGCCCCTTCCAGTGTGGCCCAGGGCCACTTCAAACATTTCTGAAAAAAATTATTCCCGCCCCAAGACTCAACCTGGCAGCAGCCCCGGCCCTGCCCTCTGCCCATGGGGAGAGCTCAGGCAGTGGCCGCCTTGCGGGAGGAGAGGGGCTCCTGCTGACACCAGCACCTCTGTTGGTGACACGCAGGACGGTGCCTGGCAACACCAGCACTAACGGAGCAAGCTCCCACCTGGACAGACAGCATCCGGGGCTGGCTCGCCTAGGCAGCCCTGGGGTGTCCAGCCATAGGAAGGGAGCAGAGCTGCAGGCTGGCCAGGCATAGCTTTGCAGGAGATCACAGGAGGACAGCAGCTGGGGGTGAAAGCGCGGACGTGAAAGCGCTTGGGAGTGTTCCAGGCAGGCGTGGCTCACGAGCCGTCCCGACGCGGCAGGAGCCAATGGGCAGAGCAAGGGATGGAGACGCAGCTCACAAGCCGTCCCGACGTGGCAGGAGCCGGTGGGCGGGGGATGGAGACACGTGGCTCACAAGCCGTCCTGACGTGGCAGGAGCCAATGGGCAGAGCAGGGGTGGAGACATGCAGCTCACAAGCCGTCCCGACGCGGCAGGAGCCGATGGGCAGAGCAAGGGATGGAGACATGCAGCTCACAAGCCGTCCCGACGCGGCAGGAGCCGATGGGCAGAGCAAGGGATGGAGACATGCGGCTCACAAGCCGTCCCGACGCGGCAGGAGCCGGTGGGTGGGGGGAAGGAAACACGCGGCTCACAAGCCGTCCCGACGCGGCAGGAGCCGGTGGGCGGGGGAAGGAGACACGCGGCTCACGAGCCGTCCCGACGTGGCAGGAGCCGATGGGCAGAGCAGGGGATGGAGACATGCAGCTCACAAGCCGTCCCGACGTGGCAGGAGCCGATGGGCAGAGCAAGGGATGGAGACACGCGGCTCACAAGCCGTCCTGACGTGGCAGGAGCCGGTGGGTGGGGGGAAGGAAACACGCGGCTCACAAGCCGTCCCAACGTGGCAGGAGCCGATGGGCAGAGCAGGGGATGGAGACATGCAGCTCACAAGCCGTCCCGACGTGGCAGGAGCCGATGGGCAGAGCAAGGGATGGAGACACGCGGCTCACAAGCCGTCCTGACGTGGCAGGAGCCGGTGGGTGGGGGGAAGGAAACACGCGGCTCACAAGCCGTCCTGACGTGGCAGGAGCCGGTGGGTGGGGGGAAGGAAACACGCGGCTCACAAGCCGTCCCGACGCGGCAGGAGCTGGTGGGCGGGGGAAGGAGACACGCGGCTCACGAGCCGTCCCGACACGGCAGGAGCCGGTGGGCGGGGGAAGGAGACACGCGGCTCACGAGCCGTCCCCACGCGGCAGGAGCCGGTGGGCAGGGGAAGGAGACACGCGGCTCACGAGCCGTCCCCACGCGGCAGGAGCCGGTGGGTGGGGGGAAGGAAACACGTGGCTCACGAGCCGTCCCGACACGGCAGGAGCCGGTGGGCGGGGGAAGGAGACACGCGGCTCAGTAGCTGTCCCGACATGGGAGGAGCCGGTGGGCAGGGGATGGAGACACGCAGCTCAGGAGCCGTCCCGACACGGCAGGAGCCGGTGGGCAGGGGATGGAGACACGCGGCTCAGGAGCTGTCCTGACGCGGGGGGAGGAGCCGGTGGGCGGGGGAAGGAGACACGCGGCTCAGGAGCCGTCCCAACACGGCAGGAGCCGGTGGGCGGGGGAAGGAGACACGCGGCTCACGAGCCGTCCCCACGCGGCAGGAGCCGGTGGGCAGGGGAAGGAGACACGCGGCTCACGAGCCGTCCCCACGCGGCAGGAGCCGGTGGGTGGGGGGAAGGAAACACGTGCTCACGAGCCGTCCCGACACGGCAGGAGCCGGTGGGCGGGGGAAGGAGACACGCGGCTCAGTAGCTGTCCCGACATGGGAGGAGCCGGTGGGCAGGGGATGGAGACACGCAGCTCAGGAGCCGTCCCGACACGGCAGGAGCCGGTGGGCAGGGGATGGAGACACGCGGCTCAGGAGCTGTCCTGACGCGGGGGGAGGAGCCGGTGGGCGGGGCAGACAGAAAAGAAGAACTCCAGCGTCCCCTACAGCGGACGATCTCCGCAGGAGTTTTCACTGGCCCAGGCTCTGCGCCGGGCATTGCCGGGCCCTTCCTGCGAGTCGGCCAGATTGGCTTTCCCTTTGACACAGAGCGCGAAGGCGGTCCGGTGGCTGGTTAGTCCCCGCCCACGTGAGTGCACTGAGCTGCGGCCATGCGGGCATAGGGGAATCGGAGCTAGCGAAGGAATGCGACAGACAAAGCATCAGACCCGCTGACACAGCACGGATGGACCTCGGAAGCGGGGAGGGGGGAGAGGAAATCCCGGGGGACGCGGGATGAGACGGATGGCAGCAAAAGCCGGACGCATTTGGGTGGCGGCAGCGCTGGGCTCACGGCGTCAAAGCAATGTGCCTTGCAAGGCCAGGCCTGCTGGAAGTTGCCTCCCGAGCGGTCTCTTCCCTCCAGAGGCGACAGTGTCTCCGGACCGCACCGCGCAGCCCCTCCCAGCTGGAGAAGCAGCCCGTGCCAGCGGTGGTGCACGGTGCAGGCTGAGACATGGACACAGATCCCCACCTCCACTCCACGCTGCTGCATTATCCCCCAAAGGGCCTTGACCTTAGCCGGCTGGGGCACCCGGCCGACAGGCGCTTTGCACGCCCCAGTTCTCACAGCAAAGCCCTTGGCGGACCAGCGGGCCCCGGCGTGAACGCCCCAAGTAACCAGGGCAGCTTAGTCTCTGTACCGTGGAACTTGGCCCCCGCATTACAAATATCTGGGGACACGGGGGCCGTGGCACCGCCACCAGGGCTACTTGTGGGAAAGAAAACCCGCATCCCCCCAGGGCAGCTGTGACAAAGGTACGCCTCCCCTGCAGCCCAGGGCTCGAGGGCGCTACCAGAGCCTTCCACCTGCCCAAAGGAGGCCCTCAGCCCTCTCCCCAGAGCCGCACCACCACCAGCGACTGGGTCCAAGCTGGGCCCGCACCCACTCAGGCCCCAGCACAAAGCATTAAGAAAAGGGATGAACGGGGCTCCCAGGCCTGGCTCAGAGCAGCTTCTGGCAAACGTCCCTGGGGCAGGACGGCGGCACCCTGCCATGGAGCTTGGGAAGGCACAATGATCCTGCGCCTGTGCCTGCAGGCCAGTAAATCGCGTGGGGGGCTGGTAGAAGTGGACTTCGTTTTTCCCTTCCTTGTCATTCAAGTCAGTCGTCCCCGTGCTTCAGCCCAACACTACAGCCACCCAAGTGGGCTGTTCTCGCGCCACCCTCCCCTCTCGCTGGGAGGAGAAAAGAAATCTGCAGCAGGATAACCATAGAAACCAGCCCTGGGGGAGCCACACTCAGCAGAAGACAAAGCCCTTTCAGGAACGGAAACAAGGTGTCAGCTCTTTTGCGCGCAGAGCCAGTGACCAGTGCGGGGTGAGAGCTGACGGCACAGCCAGACGGGGAGCGCGCCGAATGCAGCCCTTTCGGGGGCGCCCAGTGGGTGCCTACGGCAGCAGGCTCCGGCCCCGGCAGCGCCCCATCGTGCAGCCGCGCGGGAGAGATTCAAATGCTGCCGGCTGATTAGCGGAGCACCCACGGCTAGGTTTGTTGCTAGTGGTGGTACACATCTGCACACGCCTCCATGCACATACATTTATTCTGCACATGGATGGGAACATTTAGAGCAGGGACCAGGACGGCGCTACACGGAGGGCCTGTGGGAAGGAGTGACTTCGCTGGCAGCGGAGGCCAGCATGGGGCGGGTGAGCAGTGACCGTCACCGGCCATGGCCAGCGCTGGCCCCCCCCCCACGGCAGAACTTACCAATATTGGGGTGTTTCAAGAGTCGGCAGATTCGGGCCTCGCGTTCCAGTTTCTGATGATCTGCAGAGAGAAGACAACAGGGCGTGAGCTGGCACGCGGACACTTGCTTAGCCCCCCAGGACAGAGACAGCTCAGCAGGAGGCTGAGCACAGCTAGGCGGAGCTCTCCGCTGGGCCGTGGGCGACACCCCTGCTGGTTGGGTTTCCCCAGAGAGGTACTGCGGGGCGGCGCGCTGCAGGCCCATGTCTCTGCCGGGGTGACACGCCAGCCTGAGCTCGCTGGCTTCGGAGACTGGCCCTCTCTCTGAGCGGGCCTGTGGCCAGGCACTCGTGTGGCACGAGCTCTGCCGGGTGTCGGCGCAAAGGGAGCGGCCTCCTGCCGGAAGAGGCGGCACGCCCCAGAACCTGCCCCTGAACGCCTCCAGGAAGAGCTGCAGCCTCCCCAGGGCTCTGGGGTAGCAAAGACCCTCACTGTACAGGTCCAGAGATGCTCCCGGCCTCTCCTCCAGCCCATTCTCCTCTTACCCTGCCCTCCCCAGAACCAGCCCCGCAAGGAGGATGCACAAGCCCAAGGTAGTCCCAGAGACCGGCCTCAGGCTCCGGGTGCCACGCACACATCACACCCAACACACCGGCCTCCGCGGGACCCCCCACGTCCAAGGACAGGAGTTTGAGAGACACGCTGGCGCTACACTCCCCCCAGCTTTAGCAGTGACGAGAGGGAGCCCGGTGTCCAAACACCTGCCTCAACAACTGTCCATGCTCCCCACGGATCAGACTTCGCAGATTTTCACACACCAGCTGTCAAGCCCACAATCCCCACAGCAAACGAAGCAACGCACGGACCTGGGGCGGAGGAAGTCATCTGCTCAGCTCTCCAGGGCCCAGGCACTCATCTGGCCTGCCGTCCCTAAGGTCTGAGCAAGGAATCCAAGGCAGCACCTGGAGCACTCAAACCATCGAAAGGCCGACCCTTCCACAGGCGTCCCCTGCAACCATGACTACGGAGAGACGCCCGCACCGCTGCAGTGCCGGCCCTGTGAACAGCTCCACCTGGTGCCACAGCACCCTGGCACGGCGGCACGGGAATGCGGCAAAACGGGTTTGCCCGAGGTCACAGTCAGGAACAGAACCCAGGCGGCCACCTCCCCTGCCGCCGCCGCTTGCTCCCACGCCTCCCTGCACTTCCAAGCGCACGGCAGCTCAGCCGTATCGGCGCAGCCGTCAGATCGCTTGTGGGACAGCACTCCGCCCTCGACAGAACCAAGGCCACGCCGGCGAGGGCCCACGCAGTGCTGGGCACGCCAGGACTCAGGCCGGCAACACGCACGTCATTCACAGGGTCGAAGACCATCTCCCAGATGAGCGAAGGTTTGCCGCCGGGGGGCCACGTCCACGCCAGCACGGCAGCATTGTCACTGCAAAGCGCAGGCTGGGAACCTGTCTGAGCAGCAGCCACAAGGCTGAAGGTCCAAGCATCTCGCTCCTCCTGGCACCACCCGCGCTGCCCGGCAGGGCCCCAGCTCTCCTGCACAAAATGGGCACCTCCCCCGGCGCCGCGCGGCAAACAGGGACGGGAGCAGGCCAGGAGAGGAAGCAAACCGGACAGTAACGTCCCTTCAGGCCAGCAGACAGCGTGCTCTGCCAGCTGCTAAGGTAACGGGAGCTGCTTTCAGAGCAGACTCGGTAGCAGCCGGGAGATTCTGTAGCCAGGACTCACCTGCACTGCCAAGGCCTTAGGCCAGGGCAGTTTCAAGTCCTGAGAGACCTCGCTGCATCCCTGCGGCCTAGAGCCAGAGGCTGCCCCGCGCCCCGACCTCACGCCAGGCCGGCGAGAAAAGCGCGGCCGGCGTGATTCCCAACGGCCAGCAGCGCCACACAATGCAGATTTCAGCGCCACTCCTACTGCCCCCGCCTCTTGCTCCCCCCTGCCCCGCTGGACGTCACGGACTCCCCTCCACTGCCCGCCCGCGACAGCTGCCCTCGTGCGCACTTGTACCCCAGGCAATGCTATTTCACAGGGCGACCAGCCGCTCTCCAATGGGGGGTCCTGGCCGGGGGGGGCCACAAGGTTATTGTTTCTGTTCCTGAAAGGGCTGTGTCTTCTGCTGAGGGTGGCTCCCACAGGGAGCCTTTCCTGGGGCGCCCAGAGGAAGGAAGCGGGGTGAATACAGCAGCGGGCTCCAGCCCCGGCAGCCCAGGGTCTGGGGAGGTCCCCACTCTGTGCTCCTGCATGAGGCACTGGTCTGCAGCTCAACCAGGCGCCAGGGGCCCGAAAGTGGAGACAAAACGGCAGGCGCAGGGTTTTCATGCTCCAGGGACAGCAATCCCGCAAGCCGTCAGCACGCTGCCTAGGCAGGAGCCCTGTGGAAAGGGACAGCCCACAAACTAAATAGGAGCCAACAGTGTGACGCTGCTGCAAAACAAGCAAACCTGATTGTGGGAGGCATTCACAGGCGTGTTGTGAGCAAGACACGAGGAGTCATTCTTCCGCTCTGCTCTGCGCTGACTGGGCCTCAGTTGGAGGACTGTGTCCAGTGCTGGGCACCGCGTTTCAAGAAAGATGTGGAGAAATTGGAGAGGGTCCAGAGAAGAGCAACAAGAATGATGAAAGGTCTAGAGAACAGGAGCTAGGAGGGGAGGCTGAAGGAATTGGGCTTGTTTAGTCTGGAAAGGAGAAGACCAAGAGAGGACATGAGTGCGGTTTTCAAGTATTTAAAAGGGTGTCACAGGGAGGAGGGGGGTAAATTGTTCTCCTTGGCCTCAACGGACAGGACAAGCAGCAAGGGGCTTAAACTGCAGCAAGGGAGGTTTAGGTTGGACATTAGGAAAAACTTCCTGCCTGTCAGGGTGGTTAAACACTGGAATAAATTGCCCAGGGAGGTTGTGGAATCTCCATCCCCGGAGGTATTTAAGAGCAGGTTGGACAGACACCTGCCAGGGATGGTCTAGACAATGCTTGGTCCTGGTGTAAGGGCAGGGACCAGACTAGATGACCTCGAGGTCCCTTCCCGTTCTAGTGTCTGTGATTCCTCCGGGCACACACAATCTCCAGACTCAGCAAGAGGGCGCCCAGAATGTGCCCCCAGAGACGCTGGAAATACTAAGCTGGCGCGTGCCCCGACGATGCACGTGCCTGCAGGCCCCTGTAGGCGAGGGGGAAGGAGACCAGTGTCCAAGAAGGGAAGCCGGGCGGAAGAGAAGGAGAGATGGGAAAGCCAAGGCATGGGGGAGGGAGGGCAGCTACAGGAACCCTGGCTGTGAAAGGGGTAAGGAGAGAATGCAGCTGGCACCGACCCTGGGGAAGGTGAGGACACTCCAGGGCATGACACCGGACGGTGGCAGGCAGGAACCTCCATGGTTAGCAGCGACCCGACAGCTGCCCATGCCCAAGGGCTGACGGCCAAGGCCCCGCTGGGACAGAGATGCAGCATCCGAAGGGACCTCGCTCGCCTCGGAGTCCCAGCCGGCCTAGAGAAGTGCGCTGCCATTCAGCCGGCACCCCAACCCAGCCTGCGGCCCTCCCAGCCAGCGCAGCTCCCGTCGGACCCTGCAGTCCCACCCTGACAAGTGTATCACAGCAGCCAGCAGGCCACCGCGGTCGGACCCAAGCCCCTGCCGCAACTTCCGAAAGCTCTTCCCGGGGCCGGGCCACCAGGGCCGGGCACTGCAGGGAAGCAGCTGAAGAGGGGAGGTGAAGCGGCAGGATGGGAAATCCGTGACAGGACTCATTCACAGCCCTGCTCCCCACCCCCCGCCACCAGGGCAGCCGTGTGAGCCGCCCAAGACCCGGTTTCAGGGCAGAAGTTCAGGCAGGAGGGGACAGGGAGGCCATCAAAAGCCTCAAAAGCAGAAGCAGCCTAAAAACGAAACCACCAGCTCTGACCCTGAGAAGCCACCTCAGGGACCCAGGAACAACCGGGCCCAGCTTCCGCTGCAGGCACTCGGCTCCTCGTTTCCACAACTAACCTCCAAGGCCCTGCAGCCCCTGGAGCCAATCCTGCCCCATCCTCATGTAAGTCAAGACTGGAGGGTTTGAATGAACTAAACTCCACAATGACCAGCACCCTCCATTCAGAACCCTTTGTGCCACGCGGGGCGGTGTCCAGTTCCACAGGGCACGCTCGGTGCCGAATTCCACAGGACACGCTCTGTGCCACGCAGGGCAATGTCGAATTCCACGGGACACGCTCTGCGTCCTGCGGGGCGGTGCCGAGTCCCATGGGACACCCTCTGCACTGTACTGGGTGGTGCCCAGTTCCATGGGATACCCTCTGCACTGCACTGGACGGTGCCGAATTCCACGGGACACGCTCTGCGTCCCGCGGGGCGGTGCCAAGTTCCACGGGATGTGTCCTGGGATAACAGCAAGAGGGCAACACGGCCAAGGAAGCGGGGACCCACCTGCAAGGGAGAAGCTGAGAACTGAAACAAAGGTCGAGATTCCTCCCCTTCCCCCTGGCCCAACATTTCTGGTATCATACGTTCAGACCGAACACCCCTTCCCTGCCGTCACCCCTGCAGTGGCCACCGGGAGCCAGGCCACTGCGCCATGGGAATGGGGTGGCAGGTGGCGCTGTCAGATGAAAACACCCATAACCCCTGCTCAACCTGGCCCTGGCTCCTTCCCTCGTGCTCCCACGGCGCACTGGGGGGGCAGGATGGGGCTCTGCTCCTTGTGGGGAGCTTGCCAGGGAGCTGGCCAGAAGGACACAGCAGGACACTTTAAAATCCCACCCTCAGAAATCAGATCCTCGTCAGCTCACTTGCAAGTCCCCCAGAAGAACAGGGAGAGCTCTGGGACCAGCCTACCGCCGGCGTCCCTGCCCCGTTGGGCCCCTCCCACCACCCCCATGCAGACAAACCCACACTCTGATCTGGGCCCCCCCACTTCACACCACACCCACGCTGCCCGACGTCCACTCGCTGGCCAGTGCACTCAGCCGCACCCGTGCCGGAGGAAGATGCTTGTCGACAGCAGGCGCTGAGCCAAAGGCTGCTTATGCAGACGCAGGTTACAACTCAAACTCAGAGCAAGTCCACCCACGAGGCCCCTTGCGAAGGCCCAGACCAGACTGCGGGCAAGGCCCTCTCCCCCGCCCCCCAGTAACGTTTTTATTTCAGCGCATCACAGCAAAATAGTCACCGGGAGGAAGCTGCGCGTACGGGGCGGCTGTCCACACACAGCTAATCTCACGCCAGAGGGACAGGCCCTGCCCCTGCTGCACTCATTCCCCAGGGCGCTTGGCATCAGCCACACGGACACATCTCGGCCTGGGGCTGCTTCCTGCTCTGACAGACACGACTCCGAAGCTGCAGATGGAACACATGCGCCCCCCGGCTCCAGCAGCTCAGGCCACGAACATCCCAGCGCGCCGCGAGTCCGTGCCAGGGGAGCAAGGACACGACCGCGGCTGCTGGGGCACCTGTGACAATCCCTCCACAGGGCAGGCAGCTCCCCAGCCGGTCCCTGATCAACTGCAGCATGTTACAGCCCTGCAGCCGCCCCGTGCACGGCCCCACTGCCAGCCACAGCGCTTGGGCCGAGTATCTAGGGCTGTGCACTTTCTAAAAGGGGCACTCCTACAGGCCCCCACGGGCGCCCCACCCCGCGGCTCCTACAGGCCCCCACGGGCGCCCCACCCCGCGGCTCCTACAGGCCCCCACGGGCGCCCCACCCCGCGGCTCCTACAGGCCCCCACGGGCGCCCCGCCCCGCGGCTCCTACAGGCCCCCACGGGCGCCCCGCCCCGCGGCCTCTGCCCCTTCGAACGGCTACAGGCGAACATCCCCACGGGGCAGAACCATCTCCTGTCTTGCAGGCCGCCCCCCCCTGCCCCGAACAAACCCCACTCCAATACACCACCTCATGCCTCTGCCTGCGCCCAGAGGCACGAGCTTCTTCCCCAAACCCACACGGCGTAACCCTGCACCAAGGGCACCAGGAACCCCTCCTGGGCATGTGGTCAGGCGTGGGGGGGGAGGGGGGGCAAGGAGACAGCCAGAACCCGGCTCTGGACAACAATCCCCAATGGCCAGTGAGGGGCAGAGGCCCGATCCTCCCCGGAAAGCAGCTGGTGCAGCAGGAGCGGAAGGAAACACACGTCTTTGATCAGAGAGTCGGGTGGAATCTCAGAGGCTGGTTTCAGCCAGTGGAAGGGGCCAGCGTCCTCCGTCCCCTTCCACAGGGCGCTGCTCCAGCCCCAGGAAGTTGTGCAGGAATTCCCCAGAAAAGGGGGTGAGAGCAATGGGGGGTCCCCTCAGGCTGCTCCCTGCCAAACGGGGGGGGGGGGGAGAAACGGCTGCTCTCCTGCCAGCGTGGAGGACAGCACAAGCGGGCAAATATTCCCCCTCAAACGCCACAAATCTCACACGCCAGGCTCCGGCAGCTTTGCTGGGCGGAGGTTGAAGGACTTTGTGCCAGGGTGCCCAGGCAGCCTATGGCCCGGGGAGAGAAGTGGCAGCAGATGAGGGGGAAGGCCTGGAGAGATTAACGTCTTTATCTCTTCGCTTACGTCTCCCACTGGCTAATGGCCCCAGGGCCGGCAGCAGCAGGCCTAGAGCCAGGAGTGCAGGCCCCACCGGCCCCTTCCGGTGCAGGCGGATCAGGTTCTCGGGGAAATACCTCGCCCGTCGGAAGGAGACGCTGGCGGCTCCGGTCAGCACCGCTGAGTGGGCCAGTACCCGTCTGGCTGACTGGCTCCCCTCTGGCTCCCGGGGGATGGCATGGCCAGAGGGGATCCTTGCGCTGCAGGGACCGCAGCCACCGGGGCCTCTCCGGGCACACAGTGTCACCGCAGCCTCGCTCCCTCCACGGCGCCCCAAGGGGGGATGGGCGCGAGCAAGGCTGATACACGCGGGGAACGGGCGCGAGCAGCCCCGAGCTCCAGGCCAGGGTGCAGACAGCCCGGCTGCGTGCTGGGAGAGCCCCCCCGGAAGGCCGGCTCGCTGCTCACTGGGGCTGCTGCCGCGCCGGACCCCAGCGAGAGGGATTGGAGCTAGCTCAGGCTGCGCGTAGACAGGCCCTTGGGAGTCACATGCAGAACAGCAGCGTCTTTCCGTCATCCGGGCAAAGTCATTTCGTTTTCCGGACGGATGGCCTTTGGGGAGGGTTTGCAAAGGGTTCCCATGGCACCCGGCACACTGGAAAACCCGGGGGCTTTCTGCCAGCTGGAGGGGGAAGAGTGCGTCAGTGCTTCCTACCCCACTGAACGGCCGGCCCCTCCGCGGACACCCTGCACAGGGCTTAACTTAACCACTGCACCCCAGTGGCAGAGGCCAGTTCACAGCAGGGGAAACTGAGGCTTCATCAGCTTTTACTGGGGAAGCCAATCTGAGGCTGTGGGGCCCAGACTCCTGTCAGCGCGGCGTGCTCAAACAGCCCGCAGGGTCCGGCGTCTCTAGAGCAAGAACCAGGCCCCAGGACGCACGCCACCCGCCCGGGGCGAAGGAAACCGCAACTGCACGTTCACACCTGGCGTCTGGGTTTTGTGCCTCATTTCAAGCCGCAGGGAAAGGGTTAAAAGCAACATTGGGTGCCCACCTGAAAGCGCGCCGGCACCCCCTTGGGCCCCGCCTGCACACGTCTGTGTGGGGACTGCCCTCTCCCAACCTCGCCCAAAGAGGGGGGCCCAGGGCTGGGCATGCGGGGGAGACTCTGGGCTCCCCCGCTCCCGGCCTGGCCTTAAAGCATTTGACGGCAGGGGCAGGGGGGTCTGCTGGCACGTGTGACTATTAGTGTTCGAGTGGGATCGCAGGCAGGTCCTGCACCCAGCCCAGCCCACCAGGCAGGACAAAACCACCCTCAGGGGCCCAGCTCGCCGCACCCGGGAACGGAGCGTTCTCGTCCGCACACGCGTGTCCTGGCGCCCGTACCGCCACGGGGGTCACTTCCTGTTCGGCAGCCAGCCACTTCCTTCTCCTCCAGCAGCAGACCACTTCCTGCTCTGCGCTCGCTGCCCGGCAGCTCCCGGGTGCACGGCGTCGTCTGCCAGAGCCCAGCCCGTGGCGGCTCAGAGCGGCTGAGCCCAGCAGCCCCCTTGGCTGCACACTTCGGGTGTCCGTCAGCTTCTACTTTCCTCCCGCAAAGGGGAGACGTCAAACCTCAGCCGCGCTTCCACCACAGCCGCGCTTTCTGCTGTGCCTCTCCGTGTGCAAATACTTCCCCCCAGCAGGGCAGCTTCACACACAGAACAGGGACCCGCCCCAAGGCCCTCGGCCCCACGCGGGAGCCGCCCGTAAACACAGAGCTCTGCCTTGAGCGCAGCCAGCCCCGCGCGGACGTTCGGGGCTGACTCTCTCCTGGCAGCCAGGCCCCATGCTCCTCACACCCGGCAGAGGGGCAGCCGAGGGGCGTTATTTGCAGCGTTCCCATTTCCCAGGCGACCCAGGCAGCGCGGTGACACAGCACCGCCGCCGGTGGGAGGCCCGAGCGATACCGGTGGAAGGCCAGCTCCATTCAGGGGCACCCCACGAACAGAGGGCTGGAAAGAAACTTGAGCTACACACACCGTACAAGCCTGACTGCTCCCCCGTCAAGCCAGCAGGGCACTCGGTGGTCGGGGAGCCAGCCACGTCACACCACGCCCAGACCCAGCCTGTCACCTCAGGAAAGCCTGGAGCAGCGTCCTAGAACCCACACGTGTCAGGCCCAAGGGGTCAGACTGGAACACTGTGCTCCTAGCACCATTTTCCACGGCCGGCCCAGCCAGCCGCACTGCTTTTCCCACCCTAAGCAGCACTGCTCGTAGTCTCGGGGCGGCCGTGCCAGTCTGGAACAGTAAAATCCACGGCCAGCCCCGTGGCAGCGTAGGGCTGAGCCAGCCGCCCGAGTCTCATGTAAGCCCCATGTCATCCGACGGGCTGCTGTCGAAACAGTAGAGTCCAAGCTGGAGGGGCCCTTAGCTGCTCAGCTCGCGTGGGAGCCGCAGTGGCAGAAACAGCCGAGCCACGTTTTAACATTTCAGTGCCGGGGCCAGTCAGCCCTTCCCTGGCCCCACGCCCAGGCCCAGGCGCCAGGCGCCAGGCGTCTGCTCTACCCAGGTGGACAGGCCAGGCCCTGCTCCCGGCCAGGCTAGCACAACCCTGCCCGCAGCAGGCGGCAGAGCGGTGCAGGGCAGGCCCAGCAGCGGCCCCAGGGGCTGGTTCCCCCGTAGCCCTGCGGCGCTCTGGGGAGAGGGCTGCCAGGACGAGCGGCGGTGCGGTGGGGAAGCGCAGAGGGAAGGGGGCAGGGGGTCATTCAGCAAACCCCAGCCAGCAGCACCGCGTCCCTACAAACGCTGCAGCAGGCTGGGAAGCCAGCAGGGCCCAGAATCGCCTTCTGAGCCCGCAGGCCCCGTCTGCCAGAGCTCGTGTCCCGGGTCTCTGACCCCTCCAGGCTACACTGGGGCAGGCCCCACCCCTGCCCCGCACTGGCAGTGAGGAGAGAGGCAGGGCCTCCGGCCCTATCGCGCCGAGCAGCGGCGAAGAGCTTCTTGGGAGGGAAGGGAAGCGCGGGGCTGTCTTTGGGGCGGGGGAAGCAATATTCCCTCCCTGCGCCCCCAGAGGCCAGAGCCAACAGAGCTCCTCGGCCAGCGTCCCCCGGGCTTCCTCTCGACCTCGGGGCTGCTCCCTTCGCCACCCTCCTCCCCGCGCAGCACCCGGCTCGGGGCACAGAGGGAAGGACCCCAGGCGTGGGGCACGTGGGACCCAGCAGCACAGCAGGCGGCGCACGGCACCCGAGAGAGGAGCACGGCAAACACGCAGCTCCTGCCCTAAAGATTCGGGCAGGCAGAGACCTCGGGTGTCGAGCCCAGCCCTCGCCCAAAGCAGGATCCGTCCCACCGCCCTCGACAGCGGCTCCCTTCAAGCAGCAGCGATTCCAGGCCCGCCGGGGGTGGCTAGAGCGCTCCGGGGAGACTGGGGAGGACGTAAGGGCACGGTGCAGAGAAGGGGGGCGAGACGGGGAAAGGAGGAGGGTGCCCCCCAGACACCCTGTAGCGTATCAGCCCCCATGCGGGGCTATTAGCGGCACCACTCGACTGTGCCAACACGTTAAGACGCCTAGTACAGCACAGGTTGGCAACCCTCCTCTTTCCCCTGGCACAACTCTTCATCCATCGACGCGTGCCCTGCCCCCGGCCCCCCACCCTGCGATGGCGGCGACACACGAATGCGCGCTGAGTCAGAGGAGCAGTCGGGGAATGAGAGCACCTTCGTAGCACAGCTGCCTTGCTGAGTCAGACCTGCTCTCTAGCTTCCACTGCAGGGAGCCCAGCGGCACAGCATGGCTGCAGGAAGGGCGCTCACGCGTGTCGTGCCTCGCACGGCACGGCTGCCAGCCAGGGTCCACCGGCAAAGCGTGTCGCTGCAGAGCCGTTCGCACCCAGCTCAAAAGGGGCTTTTCCCTGACCAGGGAGACTAGCAGGGATCAGAGCGGGCATCCGGAGCCCCACAACGTCACTGTGACTCCAGCTGCAGCTCCGTCTCCCACTTGTCATTCCCAAGGGGTGCTCAGGCACCCGGCCGAGGGCGGTGTGCAGGCGCCCGTGCCACGCCCTCAGTAGCAAGGCAGAAGAAAGGAAGGAAGGGGACAGCGCTGAAAGGCAAGGAAAGCGCAGGGGGGGTCCACAGCGCTGAAAGGCAGGGAAAGCATTACTTGCACGGAGGGGGGGTCCAAGTGCGTCAGCGTCACCGAAAGGCTTATGAAAGACGCAGCGTTTAAGCTCTCCGGTCAGCAATTAATACTAATACATGCCTGGGTTTAACTAGGACACCACCCAGGCTGTGTGAGCCCCACTTCCACCGTGGCCTGCCCGCTAACACACGTCCCTGGCTTCCAAGAGGCTTGCTGCCGAGAGCCGAACACAGAGTCTTGGACTGAAGGGCTGGCAGGCAAGTCAGAGGAGAAAGCCATTTTCAAACACACCAGCCCAGCTCACGGCCTAGGGGACCTGGCCCTGAACCAGCGTCCAGCCGGGGCAGCCGGCCGGCTCTCCGCGGTCGCCCCAGCGGACGGTTAAGTCAGCACTTAGGGCCATGCAGGGGGCTGGCTCCCCAGAGCTCCAAGAGTCCCACGGAGGCTGCAGTGGCACGGGGGCCGGGCGGGCTTCCCCACGGAACGGGCCGGGGAGCCCAGGTCGGATTTTAGCCCCGAGAGCCGTGCAGCGCGCTTTCAATGCTTCCGCCAGACGCTCACACTCACTGGCGTCCCCAGCCAACGGCTGAACACAGGCCAGGGTGCGGAGTCAGCGCAATGCATGCTAGTTAGAGGACTGCTCAAACCTGCACCGTCATGACTGCAATCCACTTCTCACATCCAGCTGCTGTACAGCCAGGTACCCTGGGACGACGGCTTCCCGCCGCTTCCTCGCAGGACACAGCGCCTTCCCGGGCCGGGCAGACTGACACGGCACTTAGAACTACAGGTTCTTGCCACGAAGTCACCCCGAGCGACCATACACACGGCGCAGCGGCTTCCTATGACCGTCCCACGGCACCTCGGCACAGTCTCCAGCTAACCGGGGTTCCAGCCCTGCCAAGGAGCAAAGAGGCGGGGCTCTTTCTGGCTCCTACGCATTTGTAACTTGGCTAATAATTGTCACACTCCCCACAGATGCCTGCTGACGGGCCCTGGCTCGCTTGGCCTTAAAGCAAACAACCCAACTTGAGCAGAGTGGGGAGTAATTCAGGGACCTTCCTTGGCAGTTACTCTAATTACCAGAGCAAACTGACCCTTCCATGCCCTGCTCATCTCAAGTTTCAAGCTTCAGGGCAGGAGGGAATGTTCCTTCGATTACAAGAAAGGAGTCTCCCTGTGCAGAGATTCCTCGCAGCCGGAGGCCAAAGAGCAAGGGTCAGGAAATGCACCATAACCCTGCACGTGTGCATTAGCCCGATGGGGCCAGGGGCCCCCAGCGAAATAAAGGAAGTTCAAAGCAAAGTGATGACAAACAATGTCTCATCCACAGGTAACAAAAGTTAGCAAAGCGCCCAACGCCGGGGCCCACTCGGTGTGATCCTGCTCTGACAGCAGCCAGAGCCCGATGTTTGAAGCAAAGGGGAAAAGACGGGGCAGAGGGGAAACGGGATTTCTTCCTGGCCCCCAGGCGGTGACCCAAGAGGAGAGGGGGAGAGCCCCTGCCACGTCTACCCGCATCGCTGCAGGGACCAGCTTCCCTTCCCCAGAAGCTTCTCATCCTGCCTGACCCAGGGAATCGGCTTCCACCAGAGACGACAGGTTCACTGGGCAGAAGAGCCGATTCGTTGGGTATCCCCAAAGTAGGGATGTGAAATATCAGTGAATTGAATAGTCCATCAACCTCATGAATTCTTATCGGTTACTCGACTAGTCGATAGTCCCTGGGCAGCCCCTGTCGGGGGGGAGGTGGGGGGTCTGAGCTCCCGGACCTGGCACGAGCCAAAACTGAGCCGGGCTGCCTGCCCGCCTGGCTCCTACTACACTTGAAATGCAGAGCTGCAGCAGGGGTAGGTCCCGGACCCAGCGCGAGCCAGGACTGAGCCGGGCTGCTACAAAACATACCGGCAAGAGGTGGGGGGGATGCGTGTGGTCTGTACCAGTAACCTGTACATTTCTGCTCATCGGTTACTCGACTGCACTATTGCATCCCTACCCCAGAGGCATCTGGCGAAGCGGGTCTCTGCCCACGAAAGCTTGTGCTCCAATAACTGTTAGTCCCAAAGGTGCCACAGGCCTCCTCATTGTTTCTGCAGATTCAGACCGACCTGGCTACCCCTCTGACACTTTACCCAAAAACGTTGCTCTTCGTGGGACAGGCCAACATGGGGCACCCGAGCGGCCTGCACCATCTCTGCCCACGTGCACTGTCTCCCAGCCACCCCCCCGTCCCATGGACCCCCGTCCCGCTCCTCGGCTTCACCCTTTCCAGGGCCCTCCAGGGGAGCCTGTCCCGACAGGGCACATGCCGCACAGAGCACGGTGGGCTCAGGGCACTTTCCCCGTGCAATTCGGTCCCATCCCAGGACCACTCAGCACCTCCCACGTGGGGCCCTGGCAGCCCCCCACAATTCGCAGTCACTGAGCTCCAGCAAGGCCTAAAACTGATCTTCAATTCACAGCCCGCAGCAGTTCCACTGCTGATTGTCACCACCCAGCCTGTCCGGCTTTGCCCGGCCCCGCTGCCCTTCCTCAGCATTTCCAGCTGTCCTAAATAACCGTGGAACCAACACACTCACCTCCCTTTGCTACCACCCTCTGCCAGCTCATCCACCCACTGGCCAGAGCTCCCAAACCCCAAGCCAGGGACCCCTCACTGCTCAGCTCTTTCCCTCCCGGTACCGGCCCCTTCCTCCCACTGGTCATATCCGTCCGGCGCGCTGTACCTCACAGCAGGACTCTTCACGCGTGATTCTAGAGCCCCTCAATGGCTGCTTGGGAAGGGTTTCATTCGAAATCCACAAGGGACAGCCCCAATCCTGCAAACGCTCTCCTCTCCAAGCTGGAAAGGAAGAGCTGCCCTTTCAGCCACGCTCCTCCGTCAGCATCCTGCAATCAAGGTGCTTTCCAGCAATGTACTTTGTCCTTCTACATGCATCATACATCTACCTGCTGGGATCTGAAATGCTTCTGCAGTACACCCTTCTGTGTGTCAGACAGGCGCACAGAGCTCATGAGCTACACCTTTCCCCCCGCGAACAGTGGTACCTCCAGGCGAGGAGACCGGCAACAGGCGCACAGAGATCATGGTCTACACCTTTCCCCCAGCAGACAGTGGTACCCCCAGGCAAACAGACCAACAACAGGCGCAAAGAGATCATGCTACACCATTTCGGTTGCCATGACCGCAGGGCTCGGAGGTGTGAAACCCCACTCCCACCCCAGGGCTGCAGCGGAGCAGGCCTGCGCCCTGAGGTAAGCAGGGCAAGGGCGAGGGCAGCACGCTTGCTGGCCACTGCTCAGAGGGTGGGATTCCCACAGAAAACCCCTTCACGTCACTGTGGGCTGTGTCTGCACCCTGGGGCCACGCCAGCAAACCTACAGTCCCGTAGCGAGACCATCGGAGTCCCGGGCACACCTGTCCTGCGGTGCTTGGCCCACAGGTGCGAAACCATGCCCTGACTCGACTCCTCTTCCTGGTTGGGAGGGAGCACCACATTTCTGCCCCCGCTTGGCTCCGTGGGGTACACGGGGCCACGGCTGCCGCGCTCAAGGACATGCTGGCCGCGTGTTACCAGCTCAAGCCTGCGCCGCCCGCACCCAGGTGGAAGTTCCCCGGCGGGGACCCGGACCGCACGTCAGTTCCTACAACTCCACGCCCCGGCGCTTCCTTTTGTACATCTGCCGCAGACTTGGCCGCCCCTGCAAGCGCCTGTGCAGAGTAGCCCCTGGGAGTACTTCCTCCTCGGTCTGTGCGGGGTGGCGGGTGTGTCTGCACAGCCTCCCGCACCTCTGCGGTAACGCCTCGCCCGCCGGAGCGGCCGGAGTCTCGCACCATCGTGTGAGTTCACCCGCCACCCCTGACCCTGGGGCCGCCTGCGAGCTCGCCCACGTCGCTGAGTGCTGCTGCCGGGCTCCGGGCTCCCAGGGCCAGCTACCCAGCACCGCGGCGGGCGACCACGTGTTCGTGAAGCATCAGCGAGGGGCTCGCGGCAGAAAGACGCTGCCAGGAAGCGATCTGGGCTCGCGTCTCTGAAGCAGAGATCTCGGGGGGTTGGGGGTGCTGAAGGAAATCACAACAGAGAGGCAACGAGAGATCCAGAAACTAAACCCCGATGCCCAGAGCCAGGCAGCTGCCGCGGGAGCATCCCCGACAGGCAACGCCTGCGCAGCCAAGCCCTGCCGCCCTGATCGCCACGTCTCCAACAGCACGCTGGCTGGGGTCCCCAGCGCTCCTCAGGCAGGCTCCGGGTGGCCAGGGGCACTCAGAGGTCTCCCAGGGGCTATTCAGCTCAACCTAGTGGGCTCCAGCCCCCGGGACCAGGGTGGATTTGGGGGCTGCGAGCGCAGTGCCGGCACAAGGCGACGGCAAGCAAGGCAATTGCTAAGTGACACCACCCCAGACGGTAGGGTTCCAGCTTCCAGCCAGGCTCCTGCGCCTCGGCAGCAAGTCATTTTCACGGAGCCGACGCTGGGGGACGTGACTCCCACTCTTGCCAGGGGCAGAGCCGTGTGGCCAGGCTGAGAACCACTGCTCTGCGCCCCAGACCGCCTGAGGCAGGGAACCCCCCGCCCTCCTGCTGGGGCTGTCTGCATTCGCCCCTCGCCAGCTCCACACAGCCTGGCGTGAGCGTAACTCAACAGCCCCTCCCATCAGCGCCTTACTCCAGTTCCAAACCGGGCCCGGCCCACCCTTCCTCACAGGCCCACCACTTCACCGGCTTGGCTCCGGCCACCTGGGGCCGGGTCTTCCTCCCCTGCAGGAGCAGGTCACATTCTCTGCTCTCCCATGGGGACACCTGTCCCTTGCCACAGGGCCTGGGGTGAACCTAGCCACCGGCGCTCTGCCACAGCCCAATCCGCTCCAAGCACCCTGAGCAACGCGCAGGGCCCACGGACCCGGCGTTCCTCCAGAGGAGCTGCTGTGCGCGGAGGAGACCCGGCTCCGCACAATGGCGGGAGTGGGACTCATGGGAACCGGGAGCGGGACTCATGGGAACCAGGAGCAGAGCCCCGGCGCACAGAGCCAATGCCGCGCCCGCCGGCAGGCCTGGCGCAGGGTGGGAAGGAAGCAGCTGGAGGGGGTCACACCGACAGGGCACGTCCTTGGAGCAGCGTGCGAAGCACCCACAGCCCGGCTGAGCAGCGGCGCTGCAGCAGGGAAGGAGCGCGCCGGAGGGGGAGGCGTGCACTCGCAGGAGAGGTCTCAGAGGATCAGAGCAATTAGAGTCTCAAAGCCGCCGATCTTGCCTCATTTCCCTGAGCAGCAAGGGAGCGGCTCTTAACTAAGCAGACCCCTGTAAGCACCGATCATATTCCCCGAGGGTGGGGGGGGGTGGGGAGGCTCAACCCCCAAATCACCTGCCATTTGGATGCCCCCCACCCCCGGCAGGTTGCAGTACAGGACAAGAGGACACCATGGGGCAGAGGTCAGGCGGCCAGGCCAGCGAACGGCCAGGAATGGGTGAAGGAAAATCGGCCCCCCTCTTGCGTCCACACATGAGACAGGAGCTGCCTCATCCCAGCAGACAAGCCATGGTTGCCAAGAGCAGCCGGGCCTTTGCCTCGGTACCTGGCCCGGAAACCCGGATGCCGCCCCTAGGCCGGGGAAAGGTTTAGCCAGTTTCCTTGGGGCTGACTTAACACGAGAGTGGTTCTGCGAGGCGCTGTGCCGTCCCACAGTGCCTCCGGGCCCCGCGCAAACCTCCCACGGACGCCCGGGGCTGACCGCAAGCTCCCCGGGGACTTTTACTGACGTGAAACCCTGTGCCACACCCCCTCAAAAGCACCTTCTTGGGAGCACAGCCTCAGCCTTGAAATGCCCCCGACTGCCACCAGATCCGCCTGGCGCCAGATGCCAAGCACCACGCTGGGGACCGCCCCGAGGAGCAGGCCCACGCGCCGCATCCTGACGGCCCCACGCACCGACAAGGGCCCCAGAGGCCGTGCAGCACGCCACAGCGCAGGCCCCTCGAAACGCAGGATGCTCCTGGCAGCCTGGGCACGGGGGGCTCCGCGTCCCAGCGCTCGTCTCCCGAGTCACGGGAGGGGAGGCTGCGGAAGAGTCATTACAACAGACATGCAGGGCTCCAAGCCCTCTCCTCTGTGCCTCGGTGACATTTTCAGCGCCATAACCAGACGTGGGCAGAATATCCCAGGACGCAGCCCCTAAAAATAGCTTCTTACAGCAAGTCAGCCAGCCGGCAAAGGGGGAGGGGATTCGGCTCACACATGGTCAGAGCTGCAAGAGGATGAACGCTCGCTCAGGAGGAGGAAGAGTTTGCCTCACGGGGGAAAAGGAGGGAGACCGGGCGACCTTTTGCAAAACACGCCCTCCTGCGCTACCAATGCTGCTTACTCAGCACAGAAAGCAGAGGAAAAACCCTGCCCAGCAACACTTCTGAGGGGATGGGAAGGGCGCAGGAAGGGGAGTGAAAAATCGATCACCTCTAAGACAGAAAAACCAGATTATTTGTATTGCAATTCAATACAAGTTTATTATTAAAAATAAAACGGTTTAAAATCCAATTTGAAATCCATGACCCGAGTTCACAAATGTATTGTCTTAAAATCGTTTCGATTCGATTAAAATATGAAGTCGTACATGTCTGCCGCCAAGTTTTAAAGAGAGTCAAATACTGCCCGGGCAGAAGTTACCAGTCAAGCCTGCGGCACCGACGCTCACTGCGTGCGGGCCCACACTGATAACAGCAGCCTCTTCTGCGGGCGCAGGGAGAAGACTTGCTTCACGTCACTTTAGTCAACTACTCATCCCAAGTGACGTAACCAACTGGGAGCTGCAACACAGGACAGTTTTTCTCTTGCACCTCGTCTTTATGCATAGGGGGAAGGCTAAGATTATTGGTTATCGATTCCTGAAGGACATCGTGACCAGGAACAAAGCAGTTCAGTTTGTTAGCGACAGAGAATGCTTCCTTTGTGTAATAAGAGAGTTACATTCCAGTGCAAAACCCGTTCTGATAAACACCTCCTTTTTTATATAGCCAACACTTTTAAGGCAGTTTTATTTAATAACAAAATTAAAATAACGTGCATTAATTTAATTTGAATTTCCATCCAAAGAAAGTGTGACACAAATCACAAGTAAAAACTTAGTCTTGCAAATATGAAATGCAGACACTGTATTCTAAAAGAATAATGTAAAATTAAGAATCTGAATAAATACAAGCTAAGCTCTAACGCTGCTTAAATAAACGTGTAGAAATAGCGCAGCCCCTTGGCCAGTAAAATCAGCATCAACTTTAGCGTCAACACTATATTTTGTTGCAAACAACGTGCTTCAATGTTTACCAGGTAAACAGAATCCACCTTGGGAAAACAGCTGAAAATGATAAATGCCAAATGTGATGAAGCTCTCCAACTGAAATCCAGATTTCCTCCTCGCTCATTTCAATCCATCTACCCCGGCTGCACCTCATGTGGACAGAGCGGAAGGATACACATGCCTGTTCCCCGCGTCTCCCCTCCCAGGCCACAGGCAGGCCCAGTCTGAGGGCAGCCCCCGCCCCAATCCCTGCGACAGATCCAGCAATGCCTGTGGGAGGCGTTACTGAAGAGAGTCCATTTTGGGTCCATTGCATTTAAGGGGCATGTGTGGATTTCCGTGGGCTGGGATTCAGGGCACCTCTCTGGTGACTGTACTGAACAACATGCCAGACTAGCATGGACTTGGGGCACCAAAGGTGTAAAACGCATTTCCTAGCAATATCTAGGCGGAGGTGAATGCAAATTCCCCACCTCCAGTTGTGCAAAAACCCATCGCTGGACATGCCCTGAGGAAGGGACATTTTTCTGCTGCTCCCCCGCTATGGGAGGCCAAGAGCTAAGCCCAAGCTGGAGGAGGAAAGCCAGGAGCTAAGCCCAAGCTGGTGGGTCTGGCTCTGAGCCTAGGCAGCGCCGAGCGGGGAACCCGGCTGTGGGCTCAGAAGGACGGACGCCTAGCACAGCCCAAGGCGGGGACTGGAGAGTTTCTGGGTGATGCTTTGCCTGGCAAGGGCTCGGATGGGCAGCGCACCGCTCACAGCCATGGGGGGCAGGCTCACTGGAGGTCTCGCCCGCAGGCAGGGGGCTGTGCAGCGAGGAGAGGTGCGTGAGCCTCCACCCTGGAGACAGGAGCTGGGGAGCCCGAAACTGAGGGTCCCCGTGGTAGAATTTGGGTGCCGCTACTCTGACCTGAGACACCCCTAACTCCGAAAGCACAGGGTACATTCCTGTTGGGAGGTCAGGCCTGCAGCCGGGGGGGGAGGGGGGAGGGCAGGGTCTGCCTTGGAACGCAGCACCAGCCCCTCGGCACCCCAGGGTCTGCCAATGCCCCAGTGGCTGGTGCGTGGCAAATGGGGAACGGAACCCTGTGGCCAGTGGTCCAAGAGCTCCCCGCAACCCCTGCCCCCCTCCCAGTTCCCCGGAGCCCGCAGGAGCCCCCTGCTTGCTGGGGACAGTCCCTGCCCCAGAGCTCCCCCACCAGGCAGCCCCCCCGGCTGCAGCGCCCGACTCCCCAGCCAGCCTGTGCAGCGCTGGGGAGCCGACGCAGAGCTCTTGCTCAGGAGCTCCCCGGCCCGCTGCCGCAACAGGACATCCTGTGTGCAAAGAGGGAGGGGGCGGACAGCACGAGCAAACACCGGCCAGGTTTCCTAGCCCCACGGCTGCTGCCCATTGTGCCTTTCCCAGCCCCGAGCAGCTGGTGCAGAGCTGCACTCCAGGCGGCGTCTCCAAGCTGCATTGTGGCGTCCCTGCCCCTCCCCTCGCTCAGAACAGGCTCCCCTGCCGCGAGGCCCCACACAACCGCAGGCGCTGGACTCGCCTTGATTTACACAGCTCCCCGCTCACAGCTGCATTGCAGATGAACCCTCTTAAAGTGGACACGCTGCCACCGAGACGCCAGGGCAGGGAGCTACTCAGAGGCAGATCCAGCGCTTGCTGGGGGGAGGCGGCCGCCCCCGGGATTTCAACCTCTGCCCAAGCCCACCACCGCCTAGCGCACAGAGCCCCAGAGCACTCGGCCAGCCTCGAGTGCCCGCCCGCCACGCCGGGGGACTGGCTGATCCGCTTGGTACCGCCGTTGGGAAAGCAACTGGCTTCGCAGGGACCCGCGCCCGCGTGCCCCTCTGCCCAGGGACCACCCCGGAGTCACCCTCTCCTAGACCAACACTTCGGGCCGGGTCCTCCTCCCACTTGGCTTCCCCTCACCAGCTCCCAAAGCCATCTGCACTCAGAGATGCAGCAGGAACAACTCGGACCCGCTCCCCGCCAGGACCCTCCCCTCTCCAGAGATGTTCAACGTATGGCTGACACCGGGCAAGGGTATCTCTGCCCAGCAAACTGGCCTCACCACGCAGAGGTGCCCAGTGCCCGGCCGGCCGGGACAGAGGAAGTGATGAAACGAGTCATTCGCAAGCCTAGAAACCTCCCCACGTGTGGCTGGTGCTGCCGATAAGCCCCGCTGCAGGGAAAGGCGCCATCTCAAGGGAAGTGCAGCACCCAGCCACAAGGAGCTCAGAGGCAGCATATGCCCCAACAGCTGGGCAAAGCGCCCAGAGTCCCCCAGGCCCTTTCGGGGCACTTGGCAAGGGGGTCAGGCCTGGCTGCCGCGCTCCTCCACCCCCAGGATGAACGGGGCTGCCCGGGGTGGGTGCAGGAGAGGGTCCCCCGAGCTCCCCCAGCCTAATGAGGCGCAGCAGACCCTGCTCCCGCGCCAGGCGAGCGGCTGCTAGAACTGGCGCGGCTCTCAGCTAGCCCTGCCCACAGATGCCGAAAAGCTAGTGCAAGCCCACGGCAGGGGCCAGAGCTCGCCGCAGAGCCCTGGGCCGGAGCAGGAGTGCTCGGGCAGGTTCAGCATGCCCCGGAGAGCAGGCCAGGGAAGGCATAGGCGCAGCTTGCCCAGCGGAGCTGCCAGGCCGGCCGAGCTATTTGCCACACGCACCCAGACACCTCCCAGCAGAGCTGGCACAGAACCACCCTCGCGTGGCACACTGCTCCAAGCCTGGCACACCCCGCAGCAGGGCACCGCTCCGAGCCCGGCAGCCAGCGGGCCAAACGCACACATGCTCTGCCGGCTGGGGGAGAACCCCACGGCTGCACACAGGAGCCCCTCTGCCAGGCACTCAGCCGCCCGGTGCCAACCCCTCTGCAAGGGAAAGGCGCTTTCAAACCAGACAGCAGTGGCGGGGGGTGACCCAGGCCCCGCGGCAGGAGGCCAGGCGGGAAGGCCGCCCCTTGGGCCACAGGGCGTTGGCCTGGGGGAGGGGGACCAAGCACTCTCTCTTTGCTCCGCACTCCATCCCACAGCTCTGCTGCTCCCCTTGTCCTCAGAGAACCCCCAGGACTGATTCCTCGCCTGCGTCAGCACGGTGCACCATGAACCCCCCTCCCGCTCTGCTCAGGGCTGCAAGCACCAGCCCCCTGCACCTTGCAGAAAGGGGCGTGTGGAGGAGCATGTTTCCCCGACCTCTTTCCCCACATCTTCAGCTCTCCCCAGTCTCTGGGCTTTACGGTTCTGTCCTCAAGGCAGGGCCCCCTCTGGGGTTGAGCCCCCGCCCTTGCACGGACCCCGCCCGCCGTCTGGGCAGCCGCCACGCTCTCGGTTCAAAACTCCCGGCCTGGCTTGTGCACAAAGGCTTGAGTGCAAACCGGGCTTACGCTGCGGTAGCCTCACCTTCCCCGGCCTGCAGGCCGACGGCTCTCGCTGCTGCCCAGAGCTTTGCCGCCCGGCTGGCGGCCTCGGGCCCATACCCGGAGCCCCGGGGCAGCAGCCAAACTCAGGCAGACGCCAAGTCGGAGGCAGGCCGCCGGACTGTTCCGGGGAGGAGAGGAAAGCCCTCCCCACACCAAGCAAAGAGGCCAAGAGGCGAGTAGCAGAGACCAGGCTCTCTTGCTCGCTGCCTTCTCGCTGCAACAGGCGCTGGCCAAGGCGCCGTTCCTCCGCGGCTCGGGAGCCAGCAGCGCGGGGCCTCTCAGCCCCTTCTCCCCGGGGCCCAACCCAGCACATGACGCTCACACGCGGGGCCAGCAGGAGCAAGGCAGGGCCCTTCCTCGGCTTTGCTGGCCGATTCCTCGCCCTCTGCTTGGGAGGTGGGCATCCGGTAAATCTGTCAGTCCCCAGCGCCACCCCCATCACACCAATACCCCCACCAGCTCCAGCTCCAGCTCCGGGCCTCTCCTGCCACTTAGGGGCCGAGGCCCTACGCCCCGAGCCAGCCTTCCCCCACTTCTGCACGGCCCAGCCCCACGGCTAGGTCCGCCTGCAGTCGACGTGAGCACGAGCGCTGGGCGCACGAGCGCAGGCATGGCAAAAGGTCAGCATCTTCCCTCCCGTCTCCACGCGAGCGCGCCCCTCCCCGCCCGCGCTCGGCGCGTGCCCGGTGAACCAGGGACCCCCGAGCCAAACCGCTGGGCTGCTGTGCCTCCCGGAAGCCAGCCGTGCGCCCAGCCCTGCTGCGCCCGCTTGAGAATGACACGCTGCAGCGGCGGCTCTGCGACACGACCCGAGGGGAGGGGTGGACTAGCCGGCTCCGACCTAGCGCTCTGCCTAGTCCCGGACACCCAGCGAGGAGCCGGGGGGGCCAAGCAGGCAGCCGCCAGAGCGCAGAGCCGCAGGGTGCGGGATGCAAGACTCAGCCAGCTCCTCTTTCCAAAGTCCAGGCGCTGAGCTGTGACGACGCCCCCGCCCCCACCTCCCCTGTGAGGGCGCGGCGCTACCAAGGCTGGGGCAGGGCGCTCAATTTAAGAAGGGGAGGGAGAGGCGCCGGGGCCCACGACTCGGAGCCCTGGGAGCTGGGGCCTTGCGGCAGCGGCTGCAAGAACAAGCCTCGGGTGCCTTGCCGAGTTACGCCTCCTCTCCTGGGCCAGCGAGCAGCTCTGCTGTGAGCATGCACCCGCCGCCAGCCTGGTCCTCCGCGTCCCCTCCCCAGCCTGCTGCTCTGCATGGGGGGACGGAAGGAAGCAGGGCGCAGCCCGCAGAACCGACCCCTGCCAGCGAACCGGCGCCAGCTCTTTGAAACCCGGCTGTGTTGGCTCCCTCCTGTGCCCCCCCTTGCCTGTAAAACGCTCTGTGTGGGGCTGGGCAAACGAACTCCCCCCAGCTGTCGAGGAGAGGGGCCCACGAACGCTGAGAAAGGGGGCAGCGAAGGACGAGGCCCAAGCCCACTGGGGCAGGTGAAGGGGTTGTGGAGGACAGGACAAAATTAACCGGATTTGATATTTGTAGGTTCCCCCTTTTCTACAGCCCCACTGACGAGCTCCTGCCCACACCGTGACACCCAGAAGCAGGACTTTAATCCCGCAGTTTGCAGGGGCCAGGCAAAGAAAATCCTCGAGGGGGAGGGGAGGCAGCTGGCACAATCCTGCCTCGAGAACGGCCGCGGCAACAACCTGCCGTTTGGTAGAAGAGGAAAAAATTCGCTCTTCAGAAGTGTCTGATCCAGGGATAAGCGGCCGCTCTGGCAGGAGGGTTGAGCCGTGCCCAGAGAGGGAGATTAAACCCCTCCGTGGCAGGGAAATTTCCACACTCCCATCCCCCAAATTCAGCACGCGCTACGTGCAACTTGGCTCTGCACAGCAGCTGTCAGCCAGCAGCACGGCCAACGCTCCCTGCCTCCAGGATCCACCAGCCCCCGCCCCCCAGGGGCTCTGGCACCCCGGCAGGAATCGTGCTGTGCCACGTGGGCCACGCACAACCCCAGTCTCAAAACCAGAACCGGGGGAGACGCCCCTTCCCAGGCCTCTGCAGGGCCCATGGCTACACGCACAGGTGGTGCGTCTGCCATTGTTGGTGCCAGTAACTGAACACCCCAGCGAGCAGAGGGGACAGACAGACAGCGAGGTGAAATCCTGCCTGCCCCGCTCCAGCGCCTTTATAAAATATACAGCGTAAACCGAGAGGCAGCCCGGGGTAAGCCCGGCCACGGGGCAGGGCAGCAGGCAGCTTCCAGCCATCGCTAACCACAGCCCCAGCAGCCCCCCAGGCCTCCCCCACGCTGTCTCGAGAGCAGCGACTGCTGCTGGGGAGCGAAATGCGGCCCGGCCCCTTCCCCGTCGCCTCTCCCGGGCCACGGTCTCGCGCACGCAGGGCACCGGCGCCAAGAAAGTTTCCTGCAGGGATAAAATCCCCGTTGCAGCCAGGGTGCTGGGGCAGCACTGCAGGAGGAAGAGAGCACAGACCGGGGGCTGCAGAGAAAGGCAGCTGGCGCGAGGTGCAAGGCTGCAGTTTATGACATCAGCGGATTAATACCCCTCCTTCTCCCCCTTCTCACTTCCTGCTCCACGCATGTGTACTGCCAGTGGGAGCAGGGAGCCAGCCAGGGCAAGCGATGCACTGAATGGAGAAGATCGGCCCTTGGAATATTTTTCACCCCCCACCCCTTAACAAGCAACCCCCCTCCCGCCCCTCCCCTGGAACACTGTCCACCCCCGACACTAAGGGGGGTGTTCATAAGGGATCAGACAGCCCCGAGGGCGACACAGGACCACTTCCCACGCCCCCCAGGCTCCCGCTCTCGTGGCGGCCCCCACTCACACCCAGGCAGCGGAGGAGCCGGGCGGGGGCACTTAGCAGCCAGGCCCACCCTGGCAGGGCAGTTGGTTTACTTCCTCCCTGAGTCCGTCTGACATGCCCTGCCGGGGTGCCTGGCCTGCACCCTGCTGTCGGGATTGCTCTCTGCCCTCAACTGGGACCCAGCCTCTGCCATCTGCTGGAACCTGCCCTCGCCCGCCGGCAGCTCCAGCTCCTTGTGGGACTGAGCTACGGGGAGCAGGACCAAATCCAGGGCAGGCCAGCACAGCAACTGCCCAGCCCTCCCTCGAGGGGCGCCACGGTCAGCCTGCCTCCTTGGCGCCCCCAGGAGCACCGACAGGGCAGCGGAGACGCTCCTCCCCGAGACGGGAGCATTGTCTCCCGTTTCCACCGGCAGCACAGGAGTCACGGCAAGAGTCACAGAACCGCTGCTGCTCTTCCCTGGGCCCGGGGGCGTCCCTTGCCACGGCTCCAACAGGGAGAAAGGCCGAGAGCAGAAAACCTTCTCCCGCCCCCCACGCCCCAGCTCCCCCCTTGCCGCCCAAGGGCCCAGAAGGGCGGAAGCAGAGTCCTCCCCATACAACCGATTCTGGAGGAACCTGTGCAGCGTGCTCTGGCAGGACGCGACCGGCGGGGCTTCCATCCTCCCCTCAGCTGGGCCCCCCCGCACAGAATCATCCCCAGCCTCCCCCTCCCGCCAGCAGCAGACTAGATTCTCCCTGGTTCTCTCCTTTCAGGCTGTTCCTGCTCGCAAACCCACTGGACCACCGTCAGCAATGCAGCGCGGGCCCTGCCTCCTACACGCCACCGGACGCAGACACCAAGCAGCTGAACCAAGCCCCTCTGTGATGTCTGACGTGTCCACTGACTCCGCAAGTCGCTCAGACTTGTCCAGCAATGGGGATTCTTTCTAATGTGGGAAGTTGGTCGAGGTGCTTGAAGACCTGCCCCCTTAAATCCGTCCCATTATTTTACAGGGACGCATTTATTTGACCACAATTGCCAAGACCTGCCTTTTCCCAGGAAATCGGGACAGTATTTGTTTTGTGCACTTTGCAGGTGGGAAAGCCTGGGCGAGCGCCAGCTCCCCTTCAGTGTGTGACTGTCAAGGGAAACAAACCGCGGTTTGCAGCTCGCCAGCAGAGGCCGTAGGACTCACTGACGTGTCTCATCTACTTACCTTTCCCTAAGCATCCCTTCACTGCTTCTCAGCTACCCCAGCGCCTCCACGCCAGACACCCCGCTTTTGTTCTTCTTGGGGCCGTGGCCGTGGCAGGACCTTTGCCCACAGAGCCAGCGTGGACACAGGGCCGTGCTCCCAGCCCCTAGTGAGCCCTGGGGATGGCACTGAGGGACAGCCTGCTAGCAGGTGAATCGCTGTGAAGGGAGCTTGAGATATCACCCGGGCAGGGTAGGGCCGGGCCGCTCAGCCTGAGCCAGTCCTGTCTATCCTGGCTAAAACACGGGTTCAAAGCCCGGTTTCAGGGCTCCCAACCCTCGACTCACCCCAGAGGCTCTTCCCCAAGCGCTCTCCCATGTATCAACGCCCTGGAGGGCGGGGCCCTAGAACCGACGCCTCATGCCAGCGCGGTCCTGCCTTTGCCAGACAGAGCAGCGAGGTGCTTGGACCTCATGTTCCCCATTTACGCACTTGCAGGGTCATGTTCACACCCAGCGGGGCTCCAGCGTTTTGCAGAGTGCCCCTGTCATTCAGCAAGCCTCGCAGGGCAGCTCCCTTGCAAGTGAAAAGGGGCGTGTTCATTGAATATAACAGGGTCTCGGGCTGTCCGCCCCCACTCCTGGCAGGGCTGAGACATCACAATCCCCTGAAGGGTCATGACCCCGTCTTTTGGCCACAGCACCACACTGGCATTATCCACCACAAACCCCAAATCTTTTTCAGAGTCCCTGCTTCCTCCCAGGACAGAGTCCCTCGCCTGTAAGGCTGGCCTGCATTCTCTGGCCCTGGCTCTAGACATTTGCCTTTAAAACACTGTTTGCTCCTGCCCCAGAGTGATCCATCCTCTTCATTATTTACCACTCTACTAATCTTTGTGTTGGCTGCAAGCTTTATCAGTGATGATGCAATGCTTTCTTCCACGACTGATAAAAATGTTAAATAGTGGAGGGCCAAGAACAGATCCCTGCAACACGCCACCTGAAAAACACACCCACTCACTGCAAATTCCCCACTCACATTTTGAAATCTATCAGCTACCCAGTTTTTAATCCATCTAGCATGTCCCATGTTATTTCATCTCATTGGAGGGTTTTTTAATTCAAGTGTTGTGTGGGACCCAGCCAGATGCCTCACAAAAGTCTGAGCAGGGACACCCAAGGGGATACCATAGTATGCCTAGAAGCCAGTTGGATACATGCTCCGAATAAGGCAAGAACTAACATTGGAAGGGGATAGGGCAGGCAAAATAACCCAGTCTACTGCAGCATTCATCTCCCCATCCTGCTGCCATCACAGAGCTTTTTAAAAATAACTGCTCACCAGCTCCACCCTTTGAGTTGCTGATTTCAGCTCCCTTATCATTGGCCAACAGCCCTGATGGCTCCCCAGCATTTCTCCTTTGGAAAGCCTTTACGATGTTTATCCATCTAGATTCTTACAGGGCCCCCACCGTAACCATGTCTGAGCCCTGTTCCCAACAGTCAAGCAGAGTAGCGTTAATTCTTCGCTCCCATGCCTCTCCCTGCTTCATTTCAGTTCCTTGGGGCGCTCAGATATTTCAGCGGGGCCTCAAGAGTCTGATTAGCCACTTCCTCTTCCTCCTCCTCCCAATATTTCTCTCTCGGTCGCTTTCAAGTTCTCACATTAGCTCTCTCCAAATCAGATACCGTAGGACAGCCCACGCATCAATACCTTGGATTAATAGCGCGCCTGGCCACTGGCACAGGAGTGTCCTACTCCACTTACTCTTTCAATCAAAGACTCCCTCCCGGCAGGAAGGACATCAAGGAGGATTTCTGCTCTAGCTGGACTCTCTACTTCCTCGCTCATGTATTTGTCCTTTGCCAAGTGTGACAAGCGATAATGTTCCCCACTTTTTGTATTTAGCACTCAACAGCTGCCTGAGTACCTGGAGTCCTACATGAGCACATGATCTGGCACTTCTGGACTCCCTGGTAACTGGTCTAGGAATGTTCTGTTCTTGTTTTCCTCTAGCCCCATAGCTTAGCCATTTCCTGCAACCTTACCAGATCATTTCACTACCACTCTGCTAAGGGGAAACCTGTTTCCTGCTGCTTTGGTGAATTCACACAGAGGAACTGCAGCCACCGATGTCAGCAGGTTGGCTCCCTGGAACATTAGGGTTCAGTTTTGGCCACTGGTCTCCCAAATGCCCGTTTCCTGCGCCAGGAGCAGCCTGCATAACCAGCGCTGCCAGCGCACCAAACCAGCTCCTGTGTGCTCCCGTGGCAACTGCACAGGACAGACGCCAATGCTCCATGAATCGACAGCCTTCCACTGCCAAGCCATGCACAGCTCCCTCAGCTGCTCCCCGGGATCTCTCAACTTGACTCCGACTAGAAGGACAAAGCCTCAGCCTGCAGCACTCCTCCCAAGGTCCCGAGTCATCCTCAACCCACCGATCCCCCCTTGGCACCTGCCGTTCACTGCCCAGGCGCAAGCTCTGCCAGGTCACCCCCTTGCACCGGGGAGACAGTATCGCACCCCTTCCTCCTTTTCCGAGTCAGCCAGCCTGAGCGACTTTCATCGCTACCAATCACCTGCCTCTCTGGGGTCGCCCTTTCGATACACCCTGCGGTGCTCAGCTTCGGAGTCTTTTATCAAACCCTTAGCCTCATCTTCCACATTCATCCCCGGGGGGCTCCCAGCCAGCTACTTCTCTCTGTAGCGCCTCCCGCTGCAATCCAATTCAGGTTTCCCAATTTCTTTCACTGATTTCAGCTCCTGCCCAAGTACCTCCAGAGGGAAAGCCGCCTCACGCCTCATGCATACATAACCTGCGTGGTGAAATGAACCAGTGCAAGCCCCAGGAGAAGTTCAGCAGACAGGTTTGGGATGACAGATTCTCGGTTCTCTTCCGCCCCACTACCCTGAGCTCAGCTGACACGTACCGGTTTTGAAGGGAGGCTTTGGAGGATGGTGGAAGAGAACAGAAATTTCATTCATTTCTTTCAGAGCCAGAGCCCTTCCAGCCAGTTCAAACGTGCTTGGATTTGAGACAGGATTAGCTACAAAAGGAACGCACCGTCTATGACTACCTCCTGAAACAAGACAGACGTTTCCTCCAACCAGACTTCCGGCAATGCTGGCACAGTGAGGACACAGCAGGTCCTCTAAAAGAGATGACAGGAAGGACTCCCAGAAGTTGGGATCTTTGCGACATTCCTTCAGGCTACCATTTGCATCACTGCTTATTACTTCACACTGCACGAATAAAACCAAGACAACCACCTACGGCGCCCATACACTTGCTGCAACTAAAATTCCAATCACATCCCTCCTGTTCGTAAAGGAAGGCGCTGGGAGGAAGGGCTAATCTGGGTACTAACCTCTGGCTGACAGCTTTTTGGTGTTGATGATTTTTGCAGCATATTCCTGGGATGAACTTTTCTTCACACATCGGCGGACCACTGAGAAAGCTCCCCTAGAAGAAAGAGATCAGGGGCTGTGAAACTGAAAATAAAAAGGCAACAGGAACAATTTCCACCCCACAACACAGACATGTGAAGTCAGCAAATAACACCAGAGAAGACACCCATTTTCCTCGGTTCTTGTCTTAGCTGGGCCACGGCATCACCACAGCACGTTAGACGAGACACTAACTCGCTACACCAGCTTCCCTGGGTAAAATACTCAGGATAAATCCCTCTTCCCAGGTAACTTTGCATTTTATAAATGCGAGCAACGGTTGCTGCAAAGGGCTGTAGGCAGAACAGACAGAGGAAAGGTTCCTAGGAGAAAAGGAAGATGGCACAAGGAAAAAGGGCATAAGGCAAGACAGCCCGAGCCCTAAGAGTTTGTGGGGAAGAAGGAAAACCGGGAAAGTAGTCCCAACAGGAAAACTGGTGGGGAAAGAGACAAGAGAACCAGCTTCATGGGAGAAAAGCTCCGGGAAGCCAGAAGGATGAGTAAGGGGAAGTTGCCAGGGAAGCAGCCAAGCCCCGAGCAATCCCCAGAGAAGTCTCTACACCAGACAGGAAAACTTAACCCATTGGAGGGTTTCTGGCCCTAGGCAGCTGGGCCCCTCCCTACACTGCAGAGTCCCGACCTCGCCTCGTTTCAGGCTCCCCGGCGCTCCTCCCCACTGCAAGCACCAGGGCTGGGGGCTGAGCGGCAGGCTGCAGCAGCTGCCTGGGGGGGGGGGGAATGGGGCAGAGATGCAGCAGCGCCCAGAGCCTGGTGCAGGGAAGGAGGGGAAAGGTGCAGCAATCCTCAGGGATCCCATGCTGGCTGCTGCATGTCCTCACAGGGCCCCGCTGCAGGCTGGGGCTGTAGGGCGCAGCAAGGCTTGATCCCAGTGCAGGGGGGTCCCGCCCACAGAACCCGGCCTCGGGCAGGGCTGGGACTGTACAGGGGAGGAGGAAGGAGCCAGGGCAGGGGTCCCAGCAAAGGCTGCAGTGGCTCTCACCAGGATGGGTGGGGGAGCAGGGTGCTGCAGCACCAAGCAGTCCAGGCACAGGGCTGGGAGAGGGGAGTAAGTCCTGAGGCAACAGGGCAAGGCAGGGGGGTCTGGGGGTAGAAGGGGAGGGACCCTAGGAGCAGTAGCACCCCCTCCCGGGTAGGACGGGGCCAGCCTCGTGGGAGGCCCCGGGGTGCAGCTGCCAGCCCCAGCGCCAGGGCAGCGGCACCAGTCCGACGGGAAGCAGCACCAAGCTGAGCCGGGCAGCTGGGTGGTGCAACAGCTCCCGAGCAGGGGGAGAAGTGGCCCGGAGGGCGGAGGGGTTAGGCTCTGAGGCAGGGCTGGGGGTGTACGGGGAAGTCGGGCTTCCTGGGCCGGGCGGGGGGGTCGGGCTCCCGGGCAGGGCGGGGGGGACCCGGGGGGCTGGGCTCCCGGCCAGGGCGGAGGGGTGCACGGGGGGATCGAGTGCGGGGGCAGGGCGTGCACGGGGGGGGCCGAACTCCGGGGCCCGGGGCGCTGGGCTCCCGGCCAGGGCGGAGGGGTGCACGGGGGGATCGAGTCCGGGGGCAGGGCGGGGGGGCCCCGGGGGCTGGGCTCCCGGCCAGGGCGGAGGGGTGCACGGGGGGATCGAGTCCGGGGGCAGGGCGGGGGGGCCCCGGGGGCTGGGCTCCCGGCCAGGGCGGAGGGGTGCACGGGGGGCCGAACTCCGGGGCAGGGCGGGGGGGGCCCGGGGGCTGGGCTCCCGGCCAGGGCGGGGGGGCCCGGGGGCCGAACTCCGGGGCAGGGCGGGGGGCGCAGGGCTGCGCGGCTCGCTCCGTACTTGCCGAGCTCCTCGTAGAGCTGGTAGTCGTCGGTGAAGCGGGTGCTGGGGGCGGGCGCGGCCATCGGGCCGGGCGGCGGGTCGCGCTGTGCCCCGGGCTCTCGCTGCCCGCGCCGCCCTGCACAGTCACCGCTCGCCAGGCAGCACCGCGAGATCTGGCTGGGAGACTCCCCGCCCGCCCGCCGGGCCCGCCCCGCTCCCCGCTCCCCGGCCCCCGGCCCCTCCAGCTGCCCAGGGAGCCTGCTGGTGCGCGGCGTGGCCGACTCGGCGGCCCCTGCGCCCTAGCCGGGCTCGCCCCCCGGGGCTCGCAGGCTGCTCTCCAGCCCCCTGGCTCTGCGCTCTGCGCTCTGCGGACTCCACCCGCCTCGCCGAGGCCCCGTGCCTGCTCCCCGGGTCCCTGGCCTCGCCCTCCCCCGGACCCTGCCCACGTGCTTTCTGTGCACAGTGCCCCGGGGTGGCCTCCCCAGCGCCGCAGAGAGGGGAACGGTCACCCCGTGGGCCCCTGGCTACAAGGGGAGGTGCCTTCCCCAAAACACAGGTGGCCCCGCCCCTGCTCCAGCCGGCCAGGAAGGCTGGGGTTGCTGCCCGGGGCCGGGGCCGGGGCCACGTGGCTGGCTGGCTGCGCCGGGGGCCAGCGGGGGAAAGGGGGTTGCCTGGCCCTCCGGCGTGCAGGGCTGGGGTTGTGCAGCTGCTCGGTGCTAGCCTGGGGCAGGGACCAGCGGTCGCAATGGGAGCCGGGCTCCAGTGGGCGTGGAAGGGGCAGGGTCTGGGGGAGAGGCCTCCCTAAGCCAGCCGGTCACTCGCTGCCCAAGAAGGGCCCGCTGTTGACTCTCACACGGGTCCTCTGTGATCCCCACGTCCTCTTCCACACAACTGCCACTTAGCAAGCTGGGCCCATGGGATTCTCCCATCTTTGCGGTGGTGAACCTCATTTCTTTTGGCCCAATCCTCCAATTTGGCTAGGTCCCTGGGGAACCTATCTAGCCCTACTCTCCAGCACATCTCCCTCTCCCACAAATGTGCTGCTGGAGCAATCCGTCCCATTTTCCCCATCATTGATGAAGAGGTGGAACACGAGATCAGGAAAACCAGGGGGGCTGGTGTGAACTGGGAAATAGGGACACCTGGAGCTGCTAACCCTGTATTCATAGGCACCGGCGGGAGAGGAAAGAAAACATGGCACGGGGCGCTTTGTCTTGTTCACTACATGCAGAAGTCGCTGAGGAAAATAAGCAGCTGGTGAAGACAGGGCAGAATAGCAACACGTGTGATGCCTTCAGGCTGACAGAGCCGTGTCCTGCAGTCCCACATGCACTGCGGCGTGGGCCGTGGTCCCACAAAGGTGCCACCGGCAGACCAGCCTCGTGCGCTCCAGCAAAGTAAACCCGACTCCAGCCCGTCTCTGCCATGTGTGCCATTCAGCTGCTTGCTACAGCCACTTTAGAGGCACGTTTATTTTCATCTCCGCTGCTTAATGATTCTGTGATTGCCACCATAATAGTCTGTCTTTTATGACAAAGCAGGTTGAGTGTGGAGCACAGGCTTTGGGCAGGCTGCCCTAGCTGAAGAGGGCACACCCACTTTGGCCTCTCCTAAGGGCCAAGAAAAGGAGCAGATTACAGACACGGAGACCAGCAGTAACAAGCAGTAACATTAAGCTGCTGTGAGGCTGGAGCACACTGTTGAACTAGGTCTTATTACTGCACACACAGGAGCAGCAGAGAGGCATTTTGCAAAGTGACAGGAGTGCACAGCCACAGCGAACAGTTGTCTGTCTGGCTTGTGCAGCCTGTCTGTGTGTCTCCCTGCAAGAGGGGGGCCCAGTGACAGATTGGGTGCAGAGGTGGTGCATCCAGCCAGGGGTGCTGAAACGTGTAGAGTGAGGCTGCTGAGAACCCCTGGACGGGGCAGAAACCACTTCCAGGGGTGTCAGCACCCCCACACCCAGCACCTACGGATCCAGCAGTTGCACACCTTGTGGCCGGGTTCTGCAGCCCACATTCCATCTGACATATTCAGTGCAGAAAAGGGGCCAGCAAGGAGCACTCGATTCCCATCACGCACCCAGGCTGAACCCAGCTTGTGACGCAAGTTACAGCAGTCCCTGGGCTGCTCCAACTTGTGTCCGCTAGCTCTGGTCCGATGTTGCTGGAGCAGAGAGGGTCAAGCTGTACTAAACAGAGGTGGGGACAGCCTGGGCTCCGAGACAGAGCAAGCAGGAAAGAGAGATGGAGACCCAGGGGAGGGAAGGTACAGACAGAAAAGGGAACGAGGGAAGGCTCGCGAAGGAGGAAAGAAAAGAGGAGGCACGGTGCACAGGGAGGGGGAGTGACAGACACACACAAAACATGAAAACAGCTTCTCAAAAAGCCAGAAAGTCTCCCTTCCGGTTTGAAAATTGTTCCACAGAATGTCATTCCTGCCAGAGCTTGTGAGAACCCTGCGGAGGTATTAGGCACTGCACCGACAGAGGCAGCCCTTGTCCCAGAGACTGCCAGTGTAGATTTGGTTGAGAATCCGTTGTTGGCTCATGACCCAGCACTCTGTTCAAGCCCATTTTAAACCCCATCTCTGACCCTGCCCAATGAAAGGAAGACGGAGAAGAGTAGCAAGGAGAGGGGAAGACAATTCTGACCTGTCTTTCAGCCCCTGGTCAGCTAAGTGCCTGCAGGCTCCTAAGAGCAAACCTGGGGCACATGCACCAGGAACCGGGATGAGTGTCACTTCCCAGGCCATATCCAGAGATGCAAGACCCAGGATCCACAGCAGCCGTTCAGTAAAGGGTCCAAAATTGACAGCACACGACATACCAGAAACCAGAACACCTTCCGGAGTGAGCAAGAGCAGTTCGGAGGGGCCAGAAGGGACACGTGACTCCAGGGATCACAAGCAACCAATCTTGTCTTTAACCCTGGGAGGGGAAAGGGCATTGCCATTTGAAAATAGTCACTGGGCCTGCAGTGAAGTCAGGGGGAACTTTTCCATAGACGCCAATGGGCTTTGCATCAAGCTCAGCCAGTTAGGGGGAGGGGTAGCTCAGTGGTTTGAGCATTAGCCTACCACCCCCCAGGCTGTGAGTTCAGTTCTTGAGGGGGCTGTTTAGGGATCTGGGGCAAATCTATCAGGGATGGTGCTTGGTCCTGCCAGGAGGGCAGGGGACTAAACTTGATGACCTCTCAAGGTCCCAGCCAGCTCTATGAAATAGGTAGAGTGCCATTTAGTAGGGTCTTGGTATAGCTGCACTTGACTGGCAAAACTTTTGTTGCTCACAGGTATGCTACATCCCCAACAAATGACAGTTTTGCAGCAGCAAGTGAAAATGTGAGTGCTGCTTTCCTGTCACCAAAGGGAAAGCTGCTCAAGGGGGGAGGTGGATGTGTTTTATCAGCAAAAGTGCCGACAAGCAGCATTTTCACTCGCCAGCTTTTAGCAACCAGATTGCGCCAACGCTGCCTTGTCGCTAAGAGCCGCGTAGAGCAGGCATGCCCTCCGTGACTGAGCAGTGTGCTGATCCCACAAAACCAGGCCCTTTCCTAGTCACAAGTGCTCCAAGGTGAGCAGAAGGGGGGTTGGGGGCATCAAAAGGAGGCTGGGAAAGCTGGGCACGTGTTCTATGCTGCCAGTGCCATGGGAGCAGACGCATGAGTACGGATTTGGAAGCTCGTTTTCAGAGACTGGCACCACGGGGGGACGAAGTGCTGGGCACAGAGCTTGCGGAAGGACTCTAGCAGAACGCAGCCGGAGGAGAATGGAAGGGCTGCGCGTGTGCTAGCTGGCCCGGCAGGTGGGACTTGCATGGCGCAAAAGGAGAATGCTGCGGTCGAGGGGAGGCCTGGCTGTTGCCTGGACAGAACTAGGTGGTAGAAACTAGAAAATACATGTAGTGATAAGGGAGGCTCTTGAAAAGGGCTGGTCAGTGGTCCCGGGGGATTTCACTGGGCCATTGCCTCTTTTCAGTTACCCCACTGAACATCTCAGGACAGTCCAGGGCCTATCATGGAGTAGTCCAGGTTTACAGAAAACAATAGTGGGAGCTCTAATGGAGGGCGTGCTCATGGAGGTAGTACAGGTTTGCATCCTTATCCCCTCAACCAGGCCAGCAAGTAGTCTGGGTTTAAGAAGCAGCACTCCGCTAGGTACGCTCAAACCAAAACTATGTAAAGCATAGGTCTGTATGCAAGGCCCACTGAAATCGATGGGAGCCTTTCCATTATTTGAATGGGTTTTGGATCAGGCCCCGAACACCCCCATAGCCTAACTCAGGGTTGGAGAGTTGATGAGTCTCTCAGGGAAGGGCAGGAACACAAAGGCACTGGACCTTCAGAAAGCCGCATGCAGGGCTACAAAACAAGTGAAAGGACATTGGCTGGAATTCAACTCCCAGTGGAAAATGGGAAAGTATAATATTTAGCTGTCAGGGAAGCTGCACACAGCCATCGCTCCAGTAATATTAAACAAGCAAAAAGGGCAATAGGTACTAATGTGCCAAGCAGGGTGGTGCCAAGCAGTACCAGAGATGACCAGACATTGACAACGATAAAGGAGATGGGAAGGCTGAGGAAGCAGAGAGAGAAACAAATGGGGGAAAATTAGGACGAGCCAAAAAAAGATCAGCAACAAATTAAAAAAAAAAAAAATCTAAAAACTAGTGAACTATCAAACTCAAATTGTCATTAGCCCTAATAACCACGAAGTTCAGGACTATCAGCAGAGTGGGAACCGGGGGATAAAAGCTCACAAGTTGAAGGAACACAATGGATACATTACGGGTCTTGTCCAGACTCCCACCAGCAATCCCATTGTAACTTACGGTGCAGACTCTAATGCCTACGCTCTCCTCCCGCCTGTAGTCTGTCTATTTAGAAAGCCAGTTCTTTGAGGCAGAGCCTGTTGTCCAACACAGAACACAACAGGGCTCTTGGTAGGCTGTCTTGGCAACTCTGTATTGGTGGCATTATTACATGCAAATAATAAAACCCGCAGAGGACAATACAAAATACCGAGTGCTAAGAGCTTCTGGTGAGGAGCTGAGTTTGCTTCAGTCTTTGGAGGAGTGCGGCGGGTTGGGTTAATCAGGCACTGGCCCTAGGGGTGACAGCCGAGGCACAAGGCAGCATGTACAGAACCAAACAGATTCTAAAACTCTAGAGGGCAGATTTTGAGAACAGAAGTAGTCAATGTCAGGTGCCAAACTTGACTTTCAAAATTGCTGAGCACCCACCAGAAAAATCAGGGTCCTTTGAGGCAGCGTTTCTCAAACTGTGGGTCGCGACCCCTGAGCAACTTAGAGGGGGGTCGCAGCTGGATTCAGTTTTCCACTTGCAACCCCTCTCCCCCGGGCCGGGAAGAGCGGCAGAAGGTAGCCGCCGGCAAGCTGTGCAGCATGGCCAGGGCCACGGGACTCCAGGAGCGCGGCTCAGCTGCAGCAGGAGGCAAGGCGGCAGGAGAGTGAGGCCGGCGCAGGAGCGGACGTGCGAGGGGCCGGTTGGGGCACAGTTGCCAGGCGACCGAACGCTTCCCCAGCTGGGAGAGGACGGGGTCCCTCAGGCAGCGGGCTGAGGGATTGGGTCGGGGCAGAGGACCCGGAGGTAAATAAGGGTACGTGGGGGCCAGAGGAGGAGGCAGAGGAGACACGGGAGAGGAGAGGAGAGGAGGAACCAAAAGGACACGTAGCGGAAAAGAGGCACAGAAGAGAAAGAGACAGGGGAAGGAGCCTGCAGGGGGGGAAGGGCATTGAGGACCGCAAACACCTTGAAGGAACCCCAGGAGGGCAAGGAGTCTGGTGAGAAGGGGGGAAGAAGCGACCCAGGGCAGTGAGGGTGGGGGGAAATCACACACATTCATTTAGCATTTTAGGGGGTTGTGGTATCACAAAGTTTGAGAACCCCTGCTTTAAGGTCTTTCAGGCTGGGCACCCAAAAGGCGAGTCAGCCAAAATCCCTGCTGATTTCTAACAGTTTGCCCTGGGTAAATCTATGACTCACGGTGCGGGTAACACACATCCTCAAGCACAAAAGGAAACAAGCAAGGAAACAGAGCAACTTTTAAGCAGACGAGTTTAAAATGGTTACATAAAAACTCACTACTGGAGAACTGAAAAGAGACAATCGTGGGACTAACCTCATTCAACTTTACCAATCCACCGTCCATTTCATTCAGTACTTTGCCTCCATTAGGAACTTCGAGGTGATAAACGTGAAGGAAGAGAAAAACCCAACAAGAGACCCATGTAACACACACACATTTGTGCAATACTGTATTATGGAGAGTGTTCCCTCCGGTCCCCTTCCTAGCTGATATTCAGAATATGCCCTGAAGTAGGAGGACTGGTAGCACTTGTAATTTTACTCCTATCTTGTATCAGTGCAGGTGCCATTCTGTTTCTTGTCAATGCCTAGTCATGTTTTGATTCTCACTAAAGATATTGAGTTAGTAATATCCTGCAGCATGGAGTACCATGAGTTAATTATATAGTTCATGCACAACAGGATCTGATAACACTGTAAATGTGTTCTAAGGTCACTGTGTGCTCACAAGTTCTCATGGCTGTGGAGCAGGGAACACAGGCATGTCTAATGAGCACCCCTGTTTTACACGCCTATACCATGGTGCTGCAGAGCACAGGAAAGGGCTCAAAGAAATGGGAGAGGACTGATCACTACTCTCAGGAGAGTCTGCACCTCTGGCTGCTGTGGGTCTCGGTTTAGCTGCTGGCTCGTAGGACTTCTTTGCCAAGAACTGGAGTACAGGGCTCTTAGTAGCAGAGAAGCGTGGCTTTCTTCTCACTCCTCTGGGCTCAAGACTCTGGATTTCTTACCTCCAAGTTTCGTACCCAAGGTCTACTCCCAGGGCACATGCTGACCCAGATGGAGCTCGAGTGTCACCGAGGCTTCATCCACACACTTCGTAGTTTAAAGCACAGCTGCAGCTCTACGTAAGCCGCGTCGGCGAGGGGAGTAGCTAGAAGCGCTGGGAGCTGCCTGGTTCGCGCTGGCGCTCGACAGCACGGTAACTTGCTACACTCGGGGGTGCATGCGTGTGTCTTTTCACACCCCAGAACCAGACAGTTACAGGGCTGAAAAGGGCCAGGAGACTTGGCCTGCGTTCTAAAGCTGGGGAGCAGCACAGTATTTGGGACAGGGAGTTTTCTATACACAGAGGCAGGCTGATTAACAAACGGCTTGTCACTAACGTCAATTAAGGATCCAGAGATGATTGTGAAAGCATTGCCAGGCACGCCAGTTAAAAGATGGGGAAAAAAGGGTAGGACTAAATATTGAGATTGGAGAGAGGTAAAGAGTGGAGTCGCCCAGGGACCGGCGCTTGTTCAACAATACTCATATGTGAGCTGGGAAAAGCGGTACACGGTGAGGTGGCAACATTTGCAGAGGATACAAAATTACTCAAAATAGTTAAGTCCCAAGCTGACTGCAAAGAGTTACAAGGGATCTCTCAAAGCTGGGTGACTGTGCAACATAATGGCAGATGGAATTCAATGTTGATAAATGCAAAGTAATGCACATGGAAAACATAATCCCAACTATACACATAAAATGATGGGGTTTAAATTAGCTGTTACCACGCAAGAGAGAAATCTTGCAGTCATTGTAGACAGTTCTCTGAAAACATCTGCTCAACGTGCAGTAGCAATCAAAAAAGCTAACAGAGTACTGGGAATCATTAGGAAAGGGATAGATAACAAGACAAAAACATCCTATTGCCTCTCTATAAACCTCTGGTATGCCCACATATGGAATACTGTGTGCAGATTTGGTCACCCCCATCTCCAAAAGGATATACTGGGTTCAGAGAAGGGCATCAGACATGAGGAACACCTTCCCTATGAGGAGAGGTGAAAAAGTCTGGGGCTTTTCCGCTTGGAAAAGAGAACACTAAGGCAGGATAGGAGAAGTCTTTACAATCATGGCTGCTGTGCAAAAATCAAAAAAGAAAATGTCAGTTATTCCCTTGCGTAACAAAAACGAGGAGTCGCCCCATGAAACAATCAGGGAGCAGATTTAAAACAAACCAAGTATTTCTCCACCGTTAACCTGTGGGACTCTGTCAGGGGGTGTTGGGAAGGCCCCAACTGTAACAAGGTTCCAGTAAAAGCGAGAGAAGTTCATGGAGGCTAGGTCCATCAATGGCTACTGGCCACAGTGGTAGGGATGCAACACTATGTTCTGTGTCTCCCTCACCACTGTTGGCCAGAAGCTGGATCACTTGTTCATTCCCTCTGGCGCTGGCCACTGTGGGCAGACAGAGCACTGGGCTACAGAGACCTTTGGGCTGACCCAGACTGGCTGTTCTGATGGTCTTAGATAGAACCCAGATGTATCTGTCCTGCTCCTCTCTGCTGTAACCACTAGTCCCCACTCCCTTCCCAGAGCCAAGATAGAGCCCAGGAGTCTCTGGGAAGGGAGTGGGGTCTAGTGGTTACAGCAGAGAGCAGCAAGGTCTAGATCCCGGTCGTCCCCTCCCATGGCTGGGCAAGTGAGAGGCACATACTCCAACAGGTTGTACCTCTCTAGTCCGGCCCCTCAGGACTTGAGTGGTGCTGAACCAGACAATCTGTCGAGCCAGGGGAGGTCAATATTGTAGCGAGCAGGTCTCTATTTCCCTGAGGCAGATAAATGGAACGATGTTTGCAATGGTGCTTAATAATGTAGGGCTGCACTGATATGCCCTGTATGTCTTGGCTAGGCATAGGCTTAAACTGTTTGTGCTGTACACAGTTTTACTGTATTGGCACAAGGAAACAGGTAGATAAAATATAGAAAAGATGCTTACACTTAACAGCATTGCCAACACTCCCACTGCTGACCGGGCTCTCAGAAGACATGTAGGGTAAATTAGAGCTAAACAGCAGCACAGAATACTGAGAGCCAGGACAGGGGGCTGTAAACAGACTTTATGGGACTGCAGGAAACTTGGCCACACCCATAAGCGGACATCAAGCTAACTAAAATCAAGCCAGGCCACGGATGTTGCCGGACTAGAGAGGTTCAACCTCTTCTAGATTAGATCAAGGGGAAAGGGTCGGTGTTTCTGGAGTGGAAGTTCCTAAAATCTGGACCTGGCACTGACCTTGAAGACCTCTGCCATTGGATAGGTACAATGGTGATGCAAGACTGGCATGAAAGATTCTCAACACTCATCTTGAAATGGCCACCAGGGCAGAGCAGTCAGCAGCTACTTTGAGATTCATGTTCTTTGTTGTACCAAGGTTATGCCAACGCAATGGTCGTTACGTCCACGATTAGCACTGTGTGCACACCCTCTCCTCCTGGTAAAAAGGGTTCCCCTTAGTGCCAGATGTGGCGAGTTTTGTGATGTAGGCACTTAACCACAGAGAAATAGCCTCCTTTCGCTTAGGCCACTGAACAGCCGACATATGCTTTGGGTCACCATGGAATGCAGGCTGGATTCAACCCCACACTGAAAGATCTATTGCTCCAGAGTCTCCCCAACCCATCTTTGACCCTTCCTCCTGTTGCCCTCTTCGCTTGTGGTACAAACTGGTGCTAAGTTCAGTGCTTTCTGGGAGGCGCAGTGACCTCAGCCCCTGCTGACTCAGACAGCTAGTGAAGGCATTCTGGCTCAGATCCTCCAAGGATATACTAGTGCCTGACTCCCATTGGTTCCAATGGGCATTAGGTACCTACATAGGACCTGAGGTTCTGGGCCTCTGAGCCTTGCAGGATAGCCCCCATGGGGCCCCAATCCTCCTGTGAGTTCTGTGCAGGCAGACTCCTGAGCTTGTAGTCAGTAGAGCTCCCTGGAGGCTCACAGCAGGGTCAGGGCCTAGCTTACTATCTCTTCTGGGCCGAGACACCATCTGAAGTTGTTTTCTAGGCGAACAGCTTTGCAGATATAAAAGAGACATGAATACATATTAGTTGCCTTTTTTGCCATTTTCTCATACCCGGCATGAGATTTTAAACCACAATGGAGTTATTTAAATTAAAAAGATACATGAAAAAGACACAGGGTTTTCCTGTCTTCCAGCTCCAAACTAGCCTAATGGAAGTCCATCAAGCGTGAGACATTTCAGAGAGAAAAGGATTAATGTCGCCAAAGTTATTAACTGAAACGTGACTTTTGATTAGAACCCCCCACCCCAGCCATACCGGCAGTGTCCGGAGGAGGCCAACAGAACACACTCGTGGAATACCCTCTGACAGCCATCAGTGTACAGTCTTTTCCCCCCGGTGACTGTGGTTCAAACACAAGCCCCTTCTGCAGCAACTGAGTGTAGGGGAGCCTGGACTCCCCTGCCTTGACAATAAATGGAGATGTCTGCCCTGTCCAAAGTGTGGACGTCTAAAAGCAAAACCCAGGCCTGTCTCAAGTCTGGTGCACATAAGCACGCAGGCACGGTCGAGGGAAAAGCTGTGAGAGGCAGGAATGTTTTGAATAACAATGCAGATTAAGCGTGGGACGCGAGACCACGTCAAGCACACAGGACAAGCGGCCTTGTACTGGTACTTCTGTTTCTGAGAAGCAAAAATTACAGATGCAGCCATACAACTGTCAACTGCGCACAGAGCAGCAACATCCTGAGCAGGATGCACTCCAAATAGGGGCAGTGGGCATTGCACGTATCCTGCACAATACGGAATCAATTGGCAAATATCATTAGAACAACCAAGTCTCGCTTTGCTATAAATTGGGCCTAGTAAGAACAATCAATGGGAGGAAATGGGCAGGATTGACCCACACGTCCTGCTCGATGTAACTAGAAGTAAATAGGCCCTTTACACCAGCAACCCAGTGCATGGCGTTCCATTGCGTGGGAAGAGAAGGAACCACGACCTCCTGCCTGGTACTGCAGGTAGCATATGGATGAAGTGTAAGTGAATTAGGCTTTACTATTGTATTACAGTAGATCTTCTATTAACTGCTTTTGCATTGCTTTGTGCTGTATTAATTGCTTTAGAATTTATAGTATTTAAGGTTGAAATTGTATAGTCATTATTTTAAAGGCTTGTAAACCTTAAACAACTGTATTAACTGCTTAAAGCTTGCAATAAATAAGAAAGTGGTGAAGTAGCCCTGGAGTGTCCTGGTTTCCCTTGGATCTAAAATAAATCGAACCACATGAGACTGAGGGGCCATGACAACCTACCTGTTCATTGTGCAACGTGAAATCCATTGCAAAGCACGAGCCCACTTATCCCCAAACACCATGGCCACCGCTGGGCCCAGCTGCCAGCTTCAGCAGAGAGGGGGTGTGGAGCCGGAATCACCCACACAGCACTAGGTCATCCCTCCAGCTCAGGGCCGAGAAGCAGCAGGAAGCTGGCAGGACTACGGCTCACACACTAGCTGCAGGTGAATAAATAAGAGTCCAATAGGCCATCACTCTCCAAGGCCATCCAGCCAGCACCTTTCATCAGCCCTAAACTCTAAACGATCCACTAACGGAAGACTTAGGCTTTGGTTTCCTCTGAATCCCCATGGTCCAGAACTGTCTCTCGTCTGTGTAAACACAAACTTGGATTTTAAAAATGTCAGGGACACGTTTAAAGGAGCCGGCACAGTTCTTCCTCTGAGACACAGCCAGATTAACATTTATGCATTTAAAAAAATGCAAACAAACACGTTAACCAAAGCTGCTGAGTGTTTATGCAAGGAGAGACACATTGTGCATGACTCTTCAAAGAACATTGGCAGCAATTTCCTACCCGGGGTAAAATAAATTAATTAATTAACACACATCCTGTTAAACATCATATGAATATTTGGCTCCAGAGAGCAATCCGAGAGACAGGCCCTGCGCCTGTTTACCAACAGAGGCTAAGCCAAGAGAGGCACCCAAAGGGTAGTTGGGATTACAGGTCTCCATGAACTAGATCCTCCAGTTTTTCAGGGGTTCAGTTACTCTCGTTGCGTGAAGGTACAAGTCTATCAGCCAGGGAAAGGTACATTTTGTTGACTTTAATGTGCCTAAGTAATGATAATACAGCTCTTCACAAGCTGAGTGTCCCTACAACGCCCATGGGAGAAGGGTGGTCACACAGTATGTTACATGGGGGGGGGGAGGGGGAAATGAGCCTGAGAGAAGTGCAGGAGTCTGGCCAAGGCCACGGAGCAAGGCAGTGGCGGAGCAAGGCTTAGACTTCAGCATCCCTGTCAGACACAGAGGCAGAGGCTCATCTAGCCACACTCTCGCGGTGGCACTAAAGCGTCTGACTTTCCATCAACTCCAACTGCCATCCACCACTGAAAACTCCACAGCCATGGGCTCCCAGCCAGGCGCCAGGTGCACTTTTTGGGGGAGTGGCTGCACATTTTATTGCCTCTTATGTCCCCTTCTGGGCATATTTTGCATCTTGTAAAATAAAAATAAACTGCAAAATGGAGGGTGGCTGGGTGGAGATGGCTCTTGGCAGGTTAAAACCATTCCATCCAGATCTGTCTGGGCTGGATCTCCACTCAAAAGCCACCACTGGGACCTCCACAGTCACAAGGACATCCTCCCAGATGGGCAGAAGGAACATGCTGGAACAAATATTTGCTCAATCAAAGCACCCACAAATATTCAGAGGCGCATCTTAGCCAGAGAAGATGGTACTATTTCAAGATGAAGTAGCCCCTTGGCATGGAACAATGGCGCTCACAAACACTGCCTCGTAGCTACAGAGCAAGATCTTCCTGGAGTATTTGCAAATCACAGGAGCATGTGTGGAGGAAGTGGGGCCCTGGTTCCACTCACACGGGTGTGGAGGAGCTCTTGGTGTGTGCACAGGTGTGCAAGTGTCTAGCTGGGACCAGGACAATCAATATACACAGGGCGCAGTGGGCACCAGACTGCTCATCAAGAGGAAAAAGGTTCATACTTGTGCAAGGATTAGGGCTCCTGATGAAGCGTTAGGCCTGCCCTTGTCTGGGTTTTGTCTCTGCAGCATGGTGGAATGGAACCTGCACACCGAGGTTTTCAGTGGCTTCAGCTAGCCATCATTCCCAGGAGAAGAGCCACTCTCTCTCAGTCTGCAGTTTGCACCTGACATGTGCTGATAAAGCCAGCAGCACAAAAATCATCTTTAGAGATTTCATTTGCTTTTGGCAATTACCAAAGGCACAGGCCTGCCAGGAGCTGAGCACCCTCAGCTACCAAGAGTTGACACTACTCAACTCAGCACCTCCCAGGGTCAAAGCCCAAGTGTCAGTGTTGCTAGCTGAAACCGCATAGCAAACAGTCTGTTTCGGTTGGTTCTAGGGTCCCTCTGCTGGGGGAGAGGTGGCAACGGCTGTATCAGCACTTTGAAATTAAATTCCGTGCTCGAAGCCAGTCAGTTTCAGCGGGGTTTGGAGGTTCTTTCATTCAACGGCTGGTTCTTTTCCTGCCAGAGGCTTGCACCCAGAGTCCTTTCATGCTGGCACCGAAACCCATTCCTGGCCCTTTGCCAAGCAAGTGAACCCCTGCCTGCTTTCTAGCAGACACGTTACTTTAGGTAGGCTTCTAAAAATGCATTTGCATGGATTTGTACTTAACTAATAAAACACAGCACCGAAAGGGGAGTTACAGCACGCGTCAGAGCTTGGACACACTACGCTGCGGCCATGCCTGCCGCTTCTCTCACCACGAAGTGGGCAAGCAGTGTTTAGACGAGGGCTACTCTGCTTCGGAAGCCCCGGGGGCCACAATGATGCTCACAGCACATGCCGAGGGCCGGCACTTAAGTGTGGTTGCATAGACATGCAAATATATGCCAATAGCTTCTTTCACACTGATGGGCATGAATACAAAGATTGAGGCAAGACTACACAACACGGAGGCCCTATTTAAGTCAGTTCTGCTGATATTAATAAAATGCAACATTTACCCGATTTCCACCCATAGGACAGCACTTGTAATGAGCAATGACAGTCCAGGAATGGAACTACTAAAACGCCTATCAGCCGACGACCGTTCTAGTGACGACTTTTTGTTTTGGCTCCCACCCACAGACCCCTTGTTGAGTCCTGCGTAAACCCAAACTGCGCCGCGGGCCACGAGCTGCATGTTAAGTAGCCTGGCTTAGATTGCACCTAAAGATGCTGCCCTGCTTTTTTGGTCAAACAGCCATAAAAGTGAGTTTCTCCAGACTGACGCATAAGCCTGTGTTTTCCCTGGTTCCAAGGAGCTATGCACCTCCCAGCAGCTGGAAGGGCTTGCTTTGCTTTTTCTTTTCAACGTTTATTTGTCAAGATCAGAACCAGACAGGCTATTGAACATAATCTGAAGTGTGAACACTCCTAACCTGCAGCTCCATTTTACTAGGCCAGCTACACCCCTCCATGAGATTTGCATCTTTCTGGATTCAGACTCCGCACAGCAGAAAGAGTGGTTTACACAGGCGCGGGCATGGAGCTCACGTGCCTTGGACTTTCTGTGCATAAACTTAACCCTGTTTGTTTGCATCTGGTCTAACGGCTGCTGCTGGGTCAAACCCCAGGCAAATGGAAGTTTTGTCAGCAGTGGATTTGGCACTTGCTTGTATTTGTTGATGCACCACCCCATGGCTCACATTTTGTTAACTAAAAGTTTTCACCCAACCCAGGAGCTGATAAACTGCAGCTGCATTTTTCTGCTGACCTGAAATGGCTTCCGATTTTATCCTGGCTTCAAGCTAAAGGCCAAGAAGTGGATTATTCAAACCCCTATATCTCACTATGTTCATACAGTTACACACTCAAGGCTACGTCAGTGCCACAATGAGACTTTTAACTGTACAAAACCCAAAAAATCCACAGTTAAAATTCACAGAGCAGCTTTTCTCTGTGTGCCAGAATGCCATCGGCAGCATCCTGCGTCTGCTGGAACTCAGGGGCTGGGATAGGTCATGAAATGAGGTCTTGACATGCAACTTCTTTCTAGTGCATCCTCTTTCTCTTGCAATAGATTAGCAGATGGGCACACTCCCATTATGTCCCCTCTGGGGACAGATGTTATCTTTCCCCCGCTCCCATCTGCTTTTTCTCATTCTGTCTTTTTTCCCTCTTTTTGTCCCTGTCTGGTTTTGTGGCTGCCTTTCTCTGTTCCCCACCATAGGCAGGAAGGCTGCATGCTGCTTGGGCTGGCTTTGTACAGCCAGATCACCCCTGCTCCTGCAGCTTAGCTCCATAGCATGGGAGCCCAGAAGCAGGAGCCTTACCTGCAATGCTGTAACATGGGCTGATCCTGCCATCTGCTAGAATGGCAAGATTGAGGATAGAGGGTGGGCAGTTTTCAAAGAGCCTCAGCCATAGAGTTGCACTGGGGAAGGGTCAAACAACTGTCCCCAGCCCCATTTTCTTCCATGACCCTGGATCCCCAACAGGCTGAGGCCCTCTGGTTGCCTGCCCCATGTGGAGAGCAGTAGCCCAAATGCGAGGAGAGACACAGCCTGGAGGACGGCTGCCAGGGGTGCACACGAGAAATGCTGCAGCAGTGCTGACAGGGAGTTTGCAGGCGTAAAACCTCTGGCAGAGATGCCCAGGTTACAGTTAAGGCAAATGGGAGGTAGGAGCAGAGGAAGGAGAGAAAGTCTCTGAACAAGGGCTCAATCCTGCTCACACAGGTGACAGGAGGAGCAAGCCTGGGCCTTGAGACCGAGGGAGGGGGTTAGAGTTTTACCAACACAAGTCAGGTTGACAAACCAAGGGCTACATAGTGTCTCCTGCCTGGTGCAGAGCACCCCAACTGCGCCAGTGGGGGGAAGGCCCACCGCCCCGTCACAGGAAGCGCTCAGCACTGGGTGAGATCTGGCCCCACATCAAATCCGCTGTTGGCCTGTGTCCTGAACACCACAGGCCGCTAGAAAGCAGGCTGCATGGCTACGCAGATGGTTGTGCCACTGCAAGGAAGATGCCTCGGTAGCCGGGAAGATGCGTTGCAGAGTGCCGCCTAGTGGGGACAAGTGACCATTGCATGGAAGAGCCGCTACAGAACAGACAGTGGATGCCAAACTGCCCACGAAATGCAGTGGTTTCAAACCTTTTCCCATGGCCCAGTTGAAGGACACTGTTGATCTCCACAATCCAGCATAATGCAACTAGAGTGTGGGCTCAGGGGTGGGGCTGAGAGCTTTGGGTGCAGGGGGGGGCTCTGGCTTGGGGGGCAGGCAGGGCTGGGGCAGAAGGGGCTTACCTTCCACAGTTCCTGATCAGCAGTGTACTGGGGGTGCTAAAACCAGACCATGCTGAACCCCAGAAGCAGCCTGCAGCAGGTTCCTGGCCAACGGGAGTGCGGTGCTAGTGCTCAGGGCAGGGGCAGTGCACAGAGATCTGTGCGCTCTCCCCCTCACACCTAGGAGCCGGGCCTGCTGCCAGCCACAGCATAGTCTGTGGTGCCAGGACAGGCAGGTAGCCTGCCTTAGTACCCCACTGGACACCTGAACCCCCTGCAGCAACGAGACCCAGTGCCCGACATTCCACCAGCCAGCACTGAGCCACAACCCTACACCTGAAGGCTGCTGCCCTGGTAAGTCTGTTAGTTTCTAAGGTGACACAGGACTCCTTGTTATTCATGGCAAAAGTTTGCATTGCACTGCATGACAGTTAAGGCTTGGCTGCCTTCCCCAGAAACGTTTTAGAGTATTAGCCTCAGACTATGGGCTTCTGTTCGGAAAGTACAAATGTAGATAAGCTGCTGGGACTCTTTTGTAGGGACACCCTGGTCCTGCAGGGATGCACAGAGCACAGAAAACTGATACACTGCTTAACATAACGGCTACAGCGCCTCTTTTTGGCCCGGCACTGTAGTGGAATACAGGTACAGTTCTAAGGTGCGGGCAAATGAATAACAGGCCAAGAGGATGCCTGCTCTGTCCGGAAGACACATAGGAATGACCTCCACCTGAGAGAGCTGTAGCACAGCAAACTGGCTGAGCCCAGGAAGCTCCCTTCTAGCTCACCTGGTTCCAGAGGGTCCTGAGAGATGCTCGGAGCAGTTTGTAGGACACAAGTCTTCCGGTCGGGCGAATCCATTTAACTGGCTCTTCTTGCTCTAATGTCTGGCGACCAGGGGGGAGGCTCAGAGGCCTCAGCCATGTTATGCTGACAGGTTACATGCACACCTCTGCTAAACATAAGAAGGCCTTAAGCAAACCTTCCTCTCCAGCAGGAATTAAGGCCACATCCAGTTATTTACAGCAAGGGCTTAATTACAGAGCGAATGGAGACAATGTGCTTTCCTCTTAAGGAGCAACCAATCTAAGCTACCCTCCCCTTCCCTCCCCTCCCGAAGGCAGCACTGCTTTCAGCCAAGGTATGCTAAACAAGGCAGCTACTTCCTCCCAGCCCATGTCTCCTCCCATTCATGCCTCCTCTCACACTGTCCTCTATGCCCGCCTTCTCTTCAGATAGTCTCCCAGAATGATCCCCTCTGGGTCCTGTCTTGTGCAGTCTCAGCTCCTGAGGAACGGACCGAGCCGGTGCATGCATGAATACAGCTCATCGCAATGCATACCAATTACACAGTTGTAGTATTACTAAGCTTGAGGTCCTCACACAGGCAAGACTCCCAGTTAAGTCAATGGAGATTTGCACAAGAAAGGACAGAGTAGAAGCTGGATGCTCCATATTCCCCTTCATTTCCATTAGTTGAAGGTAGCTACAAACCAAACTTTAGACTGAAGAGCTAAATGGTCTTAGTGTTAAGGACACTTATCACAATGTGGCTTTATCTCAAAGTAAAATTGTTACCCTTCCCCCCGGCCCGAAATCATTTGGAGCAAACTGCAAAACACCTCCCAGAAGACTGATGAAAATCCTTTACTGAGCAAGACACCACTGGAGACACGCACGGACAAAGGGCAAGGGAGGAAGAGAAAGTGTAAGCACCCCCGATTCTGACCATCATCAAACAGGAGCCAAACGCTCTGGCCTGTGCCGTTTGGTTGGCGTGGTGCCAGGGTTAGAAGAGCAACCAGTCTGGATGAGGCCAATGTGCGGAGTGACACTTAATACCTGAAGACCTCGGGAACGAAGCCACATGAATGGAATCAGCGCCTGGACTCCCTTGGCCAGGGGAAGGGGCAGAAGCAGGGGTGTCACGTAGCATTTTCAGAACTGGAAGAGAGCAGATGCCTGGGGGAGCTGGGTAGAAAGAAGAGGAGCATGGGAGCCGGGCAGGGGGAGGTGAAGGAAGGACGAGCGGCACCCAGGCCTCAAACTTCCACAAGATGCTAGAGGGTGGGAGGAGGAGGAGGAGATGTTGACATGATGGGATGGAGCAATGTTACCAGCAGGGACAGGACAGGTGCGAGTGGCTCTGCCCCTCTAGAGCCTGTGCACAAGGCTGTAAGCCCACCATTACTGAAGCTTAGTCTGCCCTCCAGTACCAACTCACTGAAACCCAGGCATGAACAGTGCTGGAAACAGAGGTGGCTTTTGCTTGTATTATTCATATCCCATTGTCACAAATGTAACCACTTCCCTTCAGATAATGAGCCTTTGGCTCCTATCCTGTGCCTACAATAGGCAGCAGTGACACCATAACTGTGCCTGGTGTCCCATTCATTGAAAGTTTTCTTTTAGATAACAAACACGGCAGATAAATATGAAGTACCATAACTTGCAGGGAGGCCCATATAACTCATTACACAAGATACCATCTCAGTTAAATGGATTATGACTCGTCACTTGTCTTCATACTGCAAGATCTTAGCTTTCCCAGCCTACTGCGTATTTACTTAAGGCTTCTCTACATGGAGTCATTCTGGGATAAACTGTCAACAGCCTGTTCCAGAATAAGTGCCTTTTTCCAAATGTAGCTTACTCCACTTCCCCGGAATTTCATCAAGGTACAGAATTAGTCTTAAACACTATCTTCTCCTGTCATCTCTAAATACGCAAAAGGACTGCTAAATGTTTCTGCTCCGCTCCTTTAAAAGAGCAAACTTACATAAAGCATGAGAAACTAGTTTTCAGAAGCAAACGACATTTGCAGGGGAGAAAAGTTTTATTGTAGAGCTATCATAACTATTCTTCCCATTTCAACAGGCAACCTGGGTACCAAGACAAATGTAAGAGGGTCCATTGCTCATACCTCTGAAAACCGATCTTTAGACAGTACAGATGGAAAGAGTATTTCTGCTAGACGCAGGGCTCTAAGTGAGGAAAAGGAAACAGTGGAACAAGGGAAATACAGGTCCTGCAGCTGTAGAGCAGAATGCATTGGTAGACTACGGGGGAAGTTTTCTACAAGGCCATAGGTCATATAGAACTCAGGACATATTACATTTGAACACTGTCTTATGGCAACTCTCCAGAGCTCAGTGCAGATTTCAGCTTCTGAATACAGCTCAATAACAGCGGCAGTAAAAGAGCAATTTCCTGAGAAATGGGAAGGTTTCCTAGCCTCAGAAGGAATAGACACACAGCAACATTACTAGTCTGACGTCTGCTATATGCAAATACTTTGCCAAGGCATCCCCTGGCTACTTCAGCGTTCCACAATAACAGCTTGTACATTTGGTGCAGTTCAAACCTTAGGAATATGACAAGTCCACCTGAGTCATGACCCAATTTTTGTATTTTAGGAAAAAGCGTCCTTTTGTTGCAGAAATTTCATCGTTTCTCTAGTTTTTTGTACTTGGCTTCTGCAGAAGAAAGAGAGAATGGTTATTAGAACTGAGAGGAGAACTAACAGATCCAACCTTGTAAACTGTTGCATATTCTAGACTCGCCTTGACTTCAGAGACACAAGAGGCACTTCAGACAGGTTTTCAAAGGTATTTAGGCACTTGTCGTTGCAAGCAGGTGCTTTTAAAATGAACCACTAGGTGGATAGCTCCTATGGAAATCAAAGGGATTTAGGCACTTGTCGTTGCAAGCAGGTGCTTTTAAAATGAACCACTAGGTGGATAGCTCCTATGGAAATCAAAGGGATTTAGGCACTTGTCGTTGCAAGCAGGTGCTTTTAAAATGAACCACTAGGTGGATAGCTCCTATGGAAATGCACATAATCTCCTTGGCTATCTGGTGGAATTTTTAAGAGGATAGGCACCAGATACCTGATCACTTTGGTGCCTTACAGAGTCGGGTGGTGTTAATAATTACATTGCAACAATACCCACACTTCAGTAAGCCTTGACGTAAGGCCTGCTACTTTTAATACACCCAAGTTACTATATGCTTCTTGCTATTCCCAGTACACATCTATTACCCAGCTTCCTGAAAGGAGAACACTCACAGATAGGGACATAAAATCCCATTTAATTGTTTAACTGGTTAACTCGTTAAAGGGGAGGGTGAGTGGGGTGTGAGTATGTGGAATGGCCCTCTTGCCTGCCCCTGGGCTGGAGCAAGCCCTTCTCTCTGCAGGCAGGGGCTCCAGCCCAGCCAGAGCCGCCCCTGTCTGCAGCGGGCCTCCCGCAGGGCTGGGACAATCCCCTGCCTGTGCCAGGCGGGGAGCTGCTTTCAGCCCCACTGGTTAACCACTTAAACATTCACTCACATACTGCATCTTCAGAGTTCCCACATCAACTAGTGAAATCCTTTATGAAAATGACCCCCGGCTTCTTCCAACTACCTTGTATCCCAGGCTATCCTGCTCAACAGTAACAACACCGGAAAATGGTTACCCAGTTTTTTCGAATAGGCATCCAGCTTGTAGGCTGCCTGCTCAAGAGCTGCCACCTGCTCTTCTATCAGGTTGATTTGTTCCAGATATGGCTGAAGACCAGCATCTTAAAAAGGGAGAGAAACCAGATCAAGCCATTCTTACTAATTCACTTACTGTTCACAGAGGGAACAGTTCAGACCTAAAACCAAGAGCTTCTCAGGAGGTGGTTTGGCAGAATATTTTACAGATGACAAAAAGAACAAGTGTCTGGAGATCAATTTGTAAGTATAATACAAAACTGAAACTATTCTTAAACTCTACACCAAAAAAAAAAATGGAATTAAATCAATACAAGTATCTTCTCTTCAAATGTTCTGTTTCTAGTTTATTTGCTTTCAGCAGATTAAGTATGTAGCCCAGTTACATGAATGAAAGTAAAACCCATTTAATTATAGGCTTTGTAAGGACTACAGTGTATCGTTTTATAAATGGTATGCAAAGACAGACAACTGCACAATTTTTATCATGCACTTTACACACAGATCCTTGAAATCTCTATCTTTCAGCAGCAATCTAGCAGGACTGATTCATCATCTTCACTGATGTTGAATTGCAAAGCTATTTTACAGGGTTTGGAAAACAAGCTCACGTGTACATTTCATTAACATAACCCATATCAGTGACAGGAGGTCCATTACCAAGTGTTACACCAATACGGATTTTGAAGACCCATTAAAGTGCTTCCTAAAAAGCCATCCAAACCTTAGAAAGAAACTTTCATTCTTACAGCTACTCAATAAAAAAAAAAATTATTAGGGCTCTTGAAAGGTAGATAAGCACATATCCTGGGCCAAGGTATTCACAATGGTGATACAAAGCATCAATATGGCTATAATACGGTTTCCTTTAGGTGACAAATCACTATTCAACCTAATCACACACATCTTACATTTTTTTCCTTTACCTTATCTTATGCATAAACTAAGTAGCTGAAATAACTAGTTGGGAAAATAATACTGAAGAAGGGCAAAATATTTCAGTGGATTAAATCTTTTTATCCCTATGCCCCACTGACGTAAATATTATTGCCCCAATGTACAGATGAGAACAGTGATCAAAGTCTGTGAAGTCTTGAGTTAGATCAGACACTAATTTGGCCCAATGCCACAGTGGGACTCTAACAGAGCTGGGAACGCAATCTAGATTTCCTGGCTCCACTTCTGTTAGTTAATCACAAAACCATCCTTCATCTCCCACACAAAAGCAAAGGGAAGAGGATTAGTACTATTCAGAGAGCTCCATTCATTTAACCATCAACTTCAAATGAAACTTATTCTAGGACTTATCACATATTCTAGGCACACACAACCTTTGTAGAATCTCTCTCCTTCAGACATTAATGGGAGTTTGAACTATAGGCCCCTAGATGCTTCATTTACTGTCTAACATCTACTTACTATAGTCATTCCTGATTTGTTTTTACTTACACTTTTGATTTAGGTCTTTCAGGTTTCGACTAATGTTTACAGCAATATCTTTCATTTCCAGATATTTCAAGCTAGTCAGCTTGTTCATGTTTTCCAGAAGTTTGTAGTCTTCACTGGTGGCTTTAGAAAAAATAGAAAATATGTACATCTTTATTAAAACTACTAGCAGAATTTAGAATCTATGTGCATGCTGTTCTGAGCTGAAGAGTCACTGGTCACATGAGAATGGCAGCCCAGCTCAGTTCCACAGTCAGCTTTGGTACAGTTATGAGGAAGCAACAGGATGTTTATAGGTCTCCCTTGTTCTGTGTCTGTTCCCGCCTCACCTGCGGCTTGTCTATCCGAACACTTAATATGGGAGTATAGACTTGCTCTAAGTTATGTCAACATATCGCTACCACAGTAATTACATTGCCTTTGAATGTCCACACTATGTTCCTTGTCAACTGAAGAAGTGGGTTTTGCCCACGAAAGCTCATGATACCATCTACATGTTTTGTTAGTCTTTAAGGTGCTGCTAGACTATAGGCTGTTTTTTAAGTTTTTCCTGTGCTCCTTGTGTTAGCCGTGCACATCCTCACCAGGAGTGATTGTACTGACGAGACTGTCAGTTTGGGACATTGTGGGATGGCTTCTGAAAAGCAGCAACAGTCGATATAAGCAATGCCATGTCTTCACTGACACTGCATCGGCCTAACAACATTAACCTAAGCACTATGCTTCTTGTGCAGGTGGAGTTAAGTTGATGAAGTGGGCCAGTTACATCAGCCAGAGCTATACTTTAGTGTAAACACTTAGGCTGTGTCTAGACTGCACCCCTCTGCCGACAGAGGAATGCAAATCAAGCACTTCGGAAGTGCAAATGAGCCCAGGAGTGAGTACAGGATCTGCCGAAAAAGCTCCCTGCTGTCGGCAGAGCTGCGGCTACACTTTACTTTCACTTTCGACACTGAGCCTGACCCGCACAGCGTTGGAACGGGAGTATGCAAATGAAGCCTGGGATATTTAAATCCCGGGCTCATTTGCACTTCCAAAGTGCTTGATTTGAATCCCTCTGTCGGCAGAGGAATGCAGTCTAGACGTAGCCTTACAGAGTTAGGGAATAGATTAAAGCACACTAGGGAACTTTTAGCACAAGGCAGCAGAGTCCACATAGGCATTTAGTGCATGGCAAGCAAAAGTGAAACAGATTTACATCTCAACTTGCTACAAACTGTATAGACTAGCTCTCAGAAGATGAAATAGTTATCTTGATTCATTACCATACGAAAAACTTTTTGAAAGATTAAGTCATGTTAATCTGGGGCCCTCTTTAGCTTTACATTCAGATGCTCAGACTTTCTACCTCAATGCATGATCTAAGTGACAGCCATCTAGCTGTCCATGTGACCTGCTGACAGCTAACATGAGTTAACAGTTCACTAGAATACTTAGCCCTCTTTGAAACAGGGCCAGCTCAAAGCACTTTAACAAACTATTAATGCACATCAGCAGTTTGGACATGGACAGTTAGATTGGCACAGGCTAGTGCAGGATAGAGTCACAACCTTACTTGCCAAGACCTACTTACTTGTGTAGATAAGACCGCTGCTAAATTATATTAAGGTCACTTTAATTTTTCCCACACATGAGGCTGAATGCAGTTTAACTAACCCACTTTTAATTCACACTTTTAAATAATTTGGATTAATTTTCCTGAGTGTTCCTGTATAGACAAGCCCTAAAACAAAAAGCAAAAGCACAATTCTTTTTTGAACAGTTTACCTCCATGCTAGCCAGTTAGTTCCACAGCTGGACTTACCTGTCAGTTCACCTGTTAAGTAAGTGGCCATTTTGTGGAACATATCCTTGCAAAGCTCACTGATATCTGCTTCTGCTGGTTCCTTAGCTTCCTCTGCCGTCTCCACAGCAGGATCCTCTAATCATGTTATTAATGAACACCACAAGATGTAAGGGAAAGTCAGTCAAAAACTGAAATATGCACAAGATTGTAAAAACAGTACAGATCTTTTTGTTACATAGATTTTCAACACATTTTAGATTAATAGACAAATAACCCATGAAATTATCTGTAAAACAGCATGAAGTTCATTTAATAGCTTGATTTTAAATCAATAAATATTTTATCTATTTCAGGGGTGGGCCTATTATTACTAAGGCAAAAATTAATCTTGGTAAAGATTGGATGATGTGACGAAAATTAGTTCAAGAAAGTTCTTTGAATTCAACTATTTCTGTTGGCTGTACCTCCTGTCATTTATTTTTTCCATCTTTGATCACTGATTGAGAACTATTTCCTCTGTTCCCTTCAGAAGGTGCTACAAGAGTTCCCCAGTTATGTCCACTACACTTTTGCTTCTCCTTCAAATCCCTTTCTTCCTGTTCTTCTCCACTGCTTCATCTGTGTATTGTTATTCTGTACTGTATTTGCTTGTCTTTTCTTCACAGGGCTCAATCCTGAGAGATGCCCAAGAATTCATACCTCCAATTGACTTCACTAGGAGCTGAAAGCATTTAGCAACTCTCTGGGAGAGCTTGGCATCCTGCAGGATCAAGCATGTTGGAGCAGGGAACTGGACTTACTCTGTGCTTGGCACAGCGTGATGATAATTTGTCTGCTATATAAGTCTCAGCGGGATAGCCATTTTAGTCTGTATCTGCAAAATCATCGAGGAGTCCTGTGGTACTTAGAGACCAGCAGATTTATTAGGGCATCTGCTTCCACGGATAAAACCCACTTCATCATATGAATTGGAGTGGGAGTTACAGACGCAGGAGTATATGGATGTAGAAGCTCTTTACGCCAATATTCCACGACTACAAGCTGTCATGAACAGTATCTCCAATGAGACTACTATAAGCTGGTGGCAGAGCTGTGTGACTTTGTCCTCACCCACAACCATTTCTGATATGGGGACAATTTAAACCCTCAAGTGAGCAGCACTGCTAAGGATACTCGCAATATGCCAACATTTTTATGGCTAACCTTGAACTATATTTCCTCAGCTCTCGTCCCCTAGCACCTTTCCTCTACTTATGCTATAACGATGACATCTTCATCATATGGACCCACAGGATGGAGACCCTTGAAGAATTCCACAGGGATTTCAACAATTTCCACCCCACCATTAACCTCAGCCTCAAACAATCCACACGAGATCTACTTCCTGTTCACTATAGTACAAAAAAAATGATGATCACATAAACACCACTTTATAGCAGAAGTCTACTCACTGCTATTCTTACCTACATGCCTCTAGTTTCCATCCAGGACAAGTCCTATGGCACCTTATAGACTAACAGATGTATTGGAGCATAAGCTTTCGTGGGCAAAGACCCACTTCGTCAGATGCAGGGCACATCACACTATCCACTGTCTACAGCCAAGCCCTAAGATACAACTGGATTTACTCCAATCCCTCAGACAGAGGCAAACACCTACAAGATCTTTATCGGGCATTCTTCAAACTTGAATATCCACCTGGGGAAGTGAAGAAACAGATTGACAGAGCCAGACTAGTATCCAGAAGTCACCTGCTTCAGGACAGGCCCAGTAAGGAAAATAACAGAGCACCACTCGTTGTCACCTACAGTTCCCAAGTAAAACCCCTCCAGTGCATCATTGACAATCTACAACCTGTCCTGGAAAATGATCCCTCCTTCTCACATTACACCACAGATACACTTACCCAGGAACCTACCACTGCAACAAACCCCACTGCCTACTCTGTCCACACATCTATACAAGCGACACCATCACAGGACCTAACTACATAAGCCACACCATCAGGGGCTCATCCACCTGCACATCCACTAATGTGGCATGCCATCAAGTGTCAGCAATGCCTCTCTGCCATGTACACAGGCCAAACCAGACAATCTCTGCGCCAAAGGATAAATGGACACTAATCAGACATCAGGAATGGTAACACACATAAACCTGTATTAGGGGAACACTAACTTCCCTGGACATTCAATCATGGATTTGAAAGTAGCCATCCTTCGACAAAAGAATTTCAAAAACCAGTTACAAAGGGAGACAGCTGAACTGGAATTCGTTTGCAAATTTAACACTATCATCTTAAGACTGAATAAGGATCTCAACTGGTTAAAGTACAAAGGCAATTTCCCTCTCTGAATATTCACAGCTCCAGACCAAATGCTGTGAATGACCCACTTCCACTCTGACTTCATTAGCATCTTTAACACAAGCAACTTTTTCCTTACATATACACCCATGCTTCTGTAACTTCCACTCTAATTCATCTGATGAAGTGGGTTTTGCCCACGAAAGCATATGCCCTAAGAAACCTGTTAGTCTCTAAGGTGCCACAGGACCCCTCCTTTTTTCTGTTCTATAGGTAGTCAGTAAGCATCAGTTCCTTCTGCAAAGAACTATCGCAATATTAGGAGAAGCGGTGGATGTGGTATACCTAGACTTTAGTAAGGCGTTTGATACGGTCTCGCATGATATTCTTATCAATAAACTAGGCAAATACAATTTAGATGGGGCTACTATAAGGTGGGTGCATAACTGGCTGGATAACCGTACTCAGAGAGTAGTTATTAATGGTTCACAATCCTGCTGGAAAGGTATAACAAGTGGGGTTCCACAGGGGTCTGTTTTGGTACCGGCGCTGTTCAATATCTTCATCAACGATTTAGATATTGGCATAGAAAGTACGCTTATTAAGTTTGCAGATGATCCCAAGCTGGGAGGGGTTGCGACTGCTCTGGAGGATAGAGTCATAATTCAAAATGATCTGGACAAACTGGAGAAATGGTCTGAGGTAAACAGGATGAAGTTTAATAAAGACAAATGCAAAGTGCTCCACTTAGGAAGGAACGATCAGTTTCATACATACAGAATGGGAAGCGACTGTTTAGGAAGGAGTACGGCAGAAAGGGATCTAGGGGTTATAGTGGACCACAAGCTGAATATGAGTCAGCAGTGTGATGCTGTTGCAAAAAAAGCAAACATGATTCTGGGAGGCATTAACAGGTGTGTTGTGAGCAAGACACGAGAAGTCATTCTTCCGCTCTGCTCTGCGCTGGTTAGGCCTCAGTTGGAGTATTGTGTCCAGTTCTGGGCACCGCATTTCAAGAAAGATGTGGAGAAATTGGAGAGGGTCCAGAGAAGACCAACAAGAATGATGAAAGGTCTAGAGAACACGACCTATGAAGAAAGACTGAAAGAATTGGGTTTGTTTAGTTTAGAAAAGAGAAGATTGAGGGGGGACATGATAGCAGTTTTCAGGTATCTAAAAGGGTGTCACAAGGAGGAGGGAGAAAAATTGTTCTTCCTGGCCTCTGAGGATAGAACAAGAAGCAATGAGCTTAAACTGTAGCAAGGGAGGTTTAGGTTGGACATTAGGAAAAAGTTCCTAACTGTCGGGGTGGTTAAACACTGGAATAAATTGCCCAGGGAGGTTGTGGAATCCCCATCCCTGGAGATATTTAAGAGCAGGTTTGATAAATGTCTATCAGGGATGGTCTAGACAGTATTTGGTCCTGCCATGAGGGCAGGGGACTGGACTCGATGACCTCTCGAGGTCCCTGCCAGTCCTAGGATTCTAGGATTCTATGATTGCTAGCTTGGGAGAGCTTGATAGGAGTAGGGATGTCAGCGACTACTCGACTATAGGGTGGTCAAGTAGGAACTCAACTAGTTGCCTCCCCCCACTTGCTACCTCTATCAGAGAGAGGCAGCAAGGGGAGGGAGGGAGAGCAGGAGCCGGCGCTGGGGGAAGTTGGCTTCAAAGCTGGCTCCCCCCAGCACCGTCTCCACAGGGGGCAGGAGAGGCAGAGGCACAGTGGAAACAGGGCACAAGTGGGGACTCAAACAGTCCTGCTCCTGCTGGTCCCAACTGCGCTCCTCTGCCTTTGAAACGTACAAGAGCGGTGGTGGCCCCTGTGCATTTCAAAGGGAGAGATGCAGTGGGATAGGGAGCCCCCCAGCCACCACTGCAGCAGGCCAGGGAAATCCCCTCAACTACTCCACTTGCTGATTAACTGAAATTTAACATCCCTAGTTAGCGCAAACCCACAGGCTCAGTGAAGCCATTCTCCCCTCCCCTCCCTCCGGGCCCTGCTTCCCTTTACCTCCCGGTCACTGCGGCCGGGGGCCTTGGCCCAGGGAAGGATCGGGGCCACTTGGTCTGTGGGGCCGCAGAGACTAACACATCAGCTTCCCTGGGCTGCAGCCCCCTTCGCCCCCCCCGGCCGCTGCTCCCCCCCCACTTCCTGACGCCCCAGCCGCGCCCCCCCCCTCCGGCCCCGGCCGCGCCCCCACTCCGGTCCCCCCGCCCCCAGCCGCGCTCCCCCTCCGGCCCCGGCCGCGCCCCCACTCCGGGCCCCCCCCCCACTCCGGTCCCCCCGCCCCCAGCCGCGCCCCCCCTCCGGCCCCGGCCGCGCCCCCACTCCGGGCTCCCCCCCACTCCGGTCCCCCCGCCCCCAGCCGCGCTCCCCCTCCGGCCCCGGCCGCGCCCCCACTCCGGGCCCCCCCCCCACTCCGGTCCCCCCGCCCCCACTCCGGTCCCCCCGCCCCCAGCCGCGCCCCCCCTCCGGCCCCCCCCCACTCCGGGCCCCCCCGCCCCCAGCCGCGCCCCCACTCCGGGCCCCCCGCCCCCGGCCGCGCCCCCCCCACTCCAGCCCCCCTCGGCCGGGCTCCCCGCGCCCCCCTTACGCTTGGCTCCTTGCACCCGGGCCTCCGGCGGCCCCTCGGCGGCGGCGGTTGCCATGGCGACCGGCGCCCCCCTCCCCCCCAGTAGGCCCAGACCCGTCCGTTTCCGCGTTCCCCCGCCCTCGCCGAGCGCGCGCCCAGCCCATGCCCCTTACTGCGCAGGCGCGGACCCTGGCAGCTCGTCGCGCGCCTGTGAGGCGAGCGGCGCCCGGCTTCTGCCGGGAGCGGAGGCCGGTGGCGGGCGCCCCCGTGCGGGGAGGGTGTGCTACTGCCCCTTGGTGTGTGCCCGCTTCCCCCGAGCGTCCCCCCACCCAGCTCCATGCCCAGGCCAGTCCCGCACTGGAGCTTCTGTCCGGCAAACACGGACACAGCACACCTGTCCGGGTTGTGCATCAGAGGGGATGGAGGCTGGGCTGGAATGGCAAGTGTGTCCGGGATGAAAGCACCTGGCAGCCCGACGTGCCCTAGACCAGCGCTTCTCAACCCCTGGTACTAGTACCCAAGGGTACTCGAGAGAGGTCTGGGGCTACGCCAACACCACCGACGTGGAGAAAACTGAATTTTGATTTTAAGTGTTACAGCGCTTTATTATTTTTGTACTTTTTACACCCAAAGATGTCATCATCCGCCCAGCTACAATTAAGTTGTTTCAACAAATGTGTTGCAATGGTAGAAAAAAAAAATTGTGTCTGAAAACTGTAGGTACTGGGGGTACTTTATTAACAAATATATATATATATATATATATATATATATATATGAGGTATGTGGCGGTGTGTCAGGTACCCCCCCCCAATCCTGCACCCCGTCTTGCAGCAAGATGAGACTCTGCCAGCCAGTAGAACAGACAGGGTTTATTGCTTCTCCAGGATACAGCACAACATAGGCGTGATGTGGACATAAGGAGTCAGGGGCTGGCAGCCCTGAGCCCCTTGGGGTAGGGGTCCACAGGCCCCTGAACCGTCAGTACTCAGCTTAGTCTCCTCTCTTCATGTTTTCCCAGCCCAAAACTGCCCAGCTCCCCCAGGCCCTGCCCCCCACCTCCCTTCCTTTGTCTCTCCCCCTGGGAAGAGCCATGTGGGGTGAGTCAGTGGGAATCACACATCACAGCATAGGGCCGTGGTCACCAACCAGTAGATCACGATCTACTGGTAGATCTCAGGGGCTCTAAGAGTAGCTCTTGAGCCCTCTCTGAACTGCGGCCTGCACAGTACATTTACATTAGATTTCCTCATTTGAGGAGCAGCTACTCACCAAGCAACAACACAGGTGAGTAGCTGCGAGGAATGGTGGGAGCTGGGAGGTCAGGAGGGCTGAAACACCCCAGCCAGCTGACTGTGGCTTTCAGCTGAAAGAGGCTGCCCCGTACTCCAGCTGATTGGCGGCTTTTCCTCTGCGCCTGCCCACGTGGAGCTTGGTGCACCCTGGCTGAGCGCCATGGCCAGCTGGCCGGGCAGCCACTTCTCTTCCCTCCAGCCTGGCTGCCCTGAGCTCAGCCCAGGGAGGCTGCATTTAGCTCCAGCTGTGCTGGAGCAAGCTTCCCAGGCTGAGCGCAGGATCACAGATGCCCATCTGATGGACTGTATACAACTAGCAATCTCAGACTACAACCCAGACTTCAAGACACTGGCAGATACTGTTCAGTCACAGGTATCACACTGAGACTTTGTTATTGGAAGAAAAAATATATAATTATCAATACTTGATTTTAGATTTACAAAATAGCACAGAACAAAATGTATAATTGTAAATGCTTCATTTGACATTTAAATAGCATGAATTAAAAACAGACCATTTATTTCATAACTATAAACATGTGATTTTAATTTTATATATTGCATAATTTAAAAATAAACTGTTTAACAGAGTGTATAAGGGGTGGGGATAGCAAGTGATGGACAGGAGAATAGAGAGGGTGGGGCTTCAAGGAAGGGGCGGAGCGGTAGCTCTTCGCCTGTTCTGAGACTTAAAAAGTGATCTTGGGTGTAAAAAGGTTGGAGACCACTGGCGTAGGGGAACCCCGGGTTACAGAGCAGACAGCACCCCCACTACATCACAGGGTACTTTATAAAAGAAGGCATGTGCTGTGAATATCATCATGGCCCCCAGGGCTTCCAAAGTTGAAGAGCCCTGGTCTCGGGCAGTGTTTCTCAACCTTCTTTTATAAAGTACCCTGACAGAACTGAATACAAAGACTGAGGCAAGAGTACACAAGACGCAGGCCCCATTTAAGTCAGTTCTGCTGATATTAATAAATTGCAACATTTACCCGATTTCCACCCGCATGACAGCACTTGGAATGAGCAATGACCGTCCAGGAATGGAACTACTAAAACGCCTATCAGCCGACGACCGTTCTAGTGACGACTTTTTTATTTTGGCTCCACCTGTGAGCCGCCTGTTGAGCCGGGGCCACAGCAACCCAGCTGGGGCTGCTGTGCTGGCAGTGGGGCTGCGGCTGTGTGTTGCTGTGCGGGCTGGCAGTGGGGCTGGGGCTGGAGCTGCTGTGCCGGCCGGTCGGCCGCGGACTGGAGCTGCAGCTATGGCTGCAGGGGCCAGGGCAGCCATGTCGCCCCGCCAGCAGCAGGGCTGAAGGAGCCAGCAGTGGGTCAGGACAGAGGCACAGTGGCCGGTGGCAGGGCACCTTCCCTGGTCCAGCAAATTCCCCCCACCGGGCCACTCAGGTCCCAAGGGTGCCAGACCAGGGAGGTCCAACCTGTGCTGGAGATAAAATCTGCCCCGTGCCCGGTTTGCAAAGTGAGGCGATTCAAACCGTTTTCTAGTCTTAAACCTCGGAGCCTCCTAGAACAGGCCTCTAGTGTGATCCAGTGGCACTAGCCAAAACCGACAGCAGTGCAGAAAACCAGTCGTGCTGTACCACGCTGGGCAGAACAAAAGGTGAGTGCCGGAAGGAAGTTGGTTCATATTCATTATAGGTTTAAATATTTTTTCCTGAGATATTGCAGACAGTGGTCCCTGAGTAAGAACGTTATAGAAATGGCAGTAAGAGAGCACGTTATTCTAACAATTCCTTACAAACAAAGTACAACTTCGACTACAGACAAAGGTAGAAATGCTACTCAGACTATCACACAATAGACACTCGTCGCAAGCAACAAATGGCCCTGTTTTGCACTGTGGGCTCAAGCCAAGGCCACTGAATTTGTCACCCATGTTCAGTGAGCATGGGGCTGGCAAACTCTGCAGCGCCAAGCCCTGAGATAAGTGGCAGTGTTGGGGCGGGGGAGGCTAAGTGAACTTCTTCATGAAGCGGAGCTTCCCGTAGGCGATCAGGAGGAAGATGGCAGTCATGCAGCTTAGAGCCACGATGTTTTCCCACATGGCCCAGTTGGTAGGTTCCAGCCCTTGGCTGCGTAGATATGCTTCACCATAACACCTGCGGGGCATGCAGGGCAGAAGTTAGTGGTGACAGCGAGCCCCAAAGGCGGCTACTCTTAGTCTCTTCTGCAGAGACGTTTTCTCCCAGAGAGAGACACCGAGACCCACAGTCACGCAGTGCGTCAGTGGCAGCGCTGGGGCGCAGCCCCAGGCCTTCAGACTCCCCCTTTCCTGTTGTCTAGCCCGCTCTGGCTGTTTATTGGCTTCAGAGAACCAGCAACACCAATGGGTCAGCACAGGGACCGTCAGCCCTCATGGCTCCCCATGGCCAAGGCCACACAGGCCAGACGGGCCCCACCTCTCTCCATGCTGGACTCATCTGAGCGGCTGTGTCCTGTCTGGCTTGCACCATGCAGGGCCGCAGACGGGGGGAGGGGGGGGAGGGGAAGGGCACAGCTGCCCTAGGCCCTGGGGATTTGAAAGGACCTGGGGCTCCGTCCCTGGATGGCACTTGCCCAGCAGTGCAGAAGGGCTGGGTGGGGGAGGCTAGCCCCTGCCCCACCCCTCTGCCAGAGACCTCACCCCTCCCGGATCCGGCGAAGGCTGGTCTCAGCGCTGGAATTGTGCCAGGGATGATTTCATTATTCCTAGCCCACCTCAGCAGGGCCCCTTTTCACAGTGCATAACCGCTCCACAGCCACCCTTGGGTGCCCCTCTGGGCACGGGTGGGTGGCTTTCCACTTTGCCAAGGCAAGTAGGCTCCCAGCGCTCCCTTTCTGATGGGCGAAGTCCAGGGGGCACATCCTGATCACAGTGCCCCAGGGCGGCTGACCCCTTACGGGGACGTGGCCGCAGATCCACCGGTGCTGGCTTGGTTCGCGTGACTGCAAAAGCCAGCAAATGGCTTAGTTGGAAAGGAGAGCGGCAGAGGGGGCTGGCTTGCTGGGGAGGGCCGGGATGCCGGGGCGGGGCTCTGTCTATGGAACTGACGTCAGCCTCGTTCGTTTGTCCCAACGAGCTGTACGCTGGGGGCTGAGTGGGCTGTGCATGGGTGTTCGCCCTTCCTAGGCTGGCGTCCCAGACCAGCCGCCTACGTCCCTCCTGAATCAGATTCGCTACTTGCTCAGTCTCCAGGAAGCCCCCATGTGCTGAGGTAGGCTGCCTGAGGTGCTTTCAGGAGCCGCGCAGTGGCCCCGCGCTGATGGCTGTAGAAACTTGACTCCCCAGGAAACACCCCCACCAAGCGCCCAGCGGCACGCTGAGCCAGGCACTTACATGTCTCCAAACGGGGCAGCTTTAGTGGAACAATCAGCCGCTTTCCCCGGGGGCCTGCTCACGTTCTGGCTGTTCTCACCACAGAAGTAAAGGTCTCGAAATTCGTTGACTTCCAGGGCCTGGGGAGGCAAGCAGACACCAAGATGTAATAAAACCCCCGCACCATCCGCTGCCACACAGGGTAAACCTGCGGCTTTGGGTGAGACGGGCTGTAGGTCCCAATGTCCCGACGTCCCTGAGAGCCATGCCAGGGGGACCTGTCAACTCCTGGTAGGGCCACCCAAGTTGGCAGGTCAAGGGCAGGGACAGTAGCAGAGCCGTCCCCGACCCTCTGGCTGGGGGTTGAGCGACAGCCCAAAAACCAGTCGCTCGGGGGAAAGAGCAAAGTGGCGCAACAGCGGCACAGCAAGGGAGCGGTTCTAGCAAACAGCGAGACTGAGGGACGGCAGAGCCTAACTGTGCCCCACGTAGCACCTGAGGATGCTGGAGGGTGTTCAGATTAGGGTGCCAAACCTTGCTTTGCTGCCCTTGGCCAATGGCGCCTGGCAAACATGCAGCGCTTGCTTCTCAGCTCGCCTCGCTGGTTCCCATCCAAAGTCAGATGGCAACGTCCAAACGGAACAGCCTAGACTGACAAGAGCGGCCAGTGGGACGGCCCCCCCCCGGTCACTCGCTGCTTCTGAGAACCTGGCCTGGAAAGGCTGTGAGGTTCTATGGCACAGGCCTGGTGGCAGAAGAGCTGGCGCGGAGGCCGGCGCGCTAGCACAGGAGAGCACACTGCCGATGGCGAGGGGTTCGGCCCGGTGGCAGCAGGCGCCAAGTCCCACCCACCTGGCAGTCTGCTCCCACGCCAGGGGCTTCTGCACTGCCCCCCAGAGCTAGTCCCTCCGGGCCAGCGTGAGCCCGAGGGGCGTGGCAGGACAGGGGACGTGCCCCGCCGCTGCCCGTGCGGTACCTGCTTTGTGCCTACTAGGGGAGCTCGTTCTCCAGCACTTCCAACCCAACAGCCCACAAGAACACAGCCGCTTGAGAGAGCCCTGAGCAGTGACGAGCAAACCAGCCGCCCGCCTTGGCAGGAGCAGCGCCGCGCCCGCTCACCGTGAGGCCGTACCGGGGGATGCTGAAGAACTTGAGCCAGTTCAGCCAGCCCATCACCGAAGGGAGGTTCACCAGCAGGCCCGAGAAGATCTGAAATGGCCACGGGGGAGGTGGGTCGGCGCCGTGCACTGAGGGGCTCGTGCGCTTTGGGGCCGTGGCCACACACGAGTTGGGCCGCTGCCAGCGCAGCCTGTAGAGCGGGAGCATGTGGCCGCCCCTCTCCCCGGCTGGGAAGCGCACCCGCCTGTCCACCAGGCTGCTCCCACACGTCAGGCTGCACCCGCAGAAAGCCCATCGCCCCGCTGTGGGCGGGCCCCGCCTGAGACGCACGTGGCAGGACTGACCCACGCCCCGAAGGACTCTAGGCAAGGATGCAGCAATGGAAGGCAACACAAGGCCGAGCCAGAGCAGAGGGGGAGGGTGAACATTGACTCCCCTTCGAGCCACAGGATTGGCGCAAGCAGGCTTGCCTTTGCTGGAGCTGCGCCCACTAGTGCTCTCAGCCCAGGCCTCGTTCTGCCACCCACCCAGGCAGCCATGAGCCTGGCGAGCTCGCCTTGCCAGCGGGCGGCTCTGGAGGGCATGCTCTGGGTGGGGCCAGGATGGAAGAGCAGGCCTGGTGCTCTGGCGGTGTGCTTGGCGCTAGCTGAGCGGGGAGCCCGGCAGGCCAGGGTGGGCGCACTGCAGCGCAGGACCGGACTAGCGCCCGCTGCGGCGGGTCGGGGGCAGTGCGCTGGCTGAGGGCGGGGTGGGAACAGCAGAGGGCGCAGGAGTAGGGTTCCGTTGGGCTTGGCGATGTGGGCCCGGGGGGCTGCAGATCCGGGCTGAGGCCCACGGCGTCAGATGGAAGCCCGGGACTGGAGCAATTGGGGGCTGCAGGGCAGAACCAAAGAGCATTGGTGGAGCTGGGCGTGTGATCTTGGACTGCAGTGCCATGGTGCTGGAAGCCAGCACAGAGGGGCCCTGGGGATGGGCCAGGGCCAAGCCTGCCGGAGCTTCTCCCACCCCATTAATCCATCACGTCCATTCGATCAGAGTCATAGGATTGGCAGGGACCGCGAGGCCCCACAAGGATGGGTCAGTAGAGGAGGTTTTGGGACAAATTGATAAACTGAACAGCAACAAGTCACCGGGACCAGCTGGCATTCACCCAAGAGCTCTGAAAGAAATCCAATGGGAAATTGCAGAACTATTAACTGTGGTTTGTAACCTAGCCTTCAAATCAGCTTCCGTACCCAATGACTGGAGGATAGCTAATGTGATACCAATGTTTAAAAAGGGCTCTAGAGGTGATCCCAGCAATTACAGACCAGTAAGTCTAATGTCGGTACTGGGCAAATTAGCTGAAACTATAGTAAAGAATAAAATTGTTAGACACATGGATGAACATCATTTGTTGGGAGAAAGTCAACATGGTTTCTGTAAAGGGAAATCCTGCCTTACTAATCTGCTGGAGTTCTGTGAGGGGGGTCAGCAAACATGTGGACAAGGGGGGGTCCACTGGATATAGTGTACTTAGATTTCCAGAAAACCTTTGACAAGGTCCCTCACCAAAGGCTCTTAAGTAAAGTAAGTTGTCATGGGATAAGAGGGAAGGTCCTTTCATGGATTGGTGACTGGTTAAATGACAGGAAACAAAGGGTAGGAATAAATGTTCAGTTTTCCGAGTGGAGAGAGGTAACTCGTGGGGTTCCCGCAGGGTCTGTCCTGGGACCAATCCTGTTCAACTTATTTATCAATGATCTAGAGAAAGGGGTAAACAGGGAGGTGGCAAAATGTGCAGATGATTCTAAACTGCTCAAGATAGTTCAGACCAAAGCAGACTATGATGAGCTTCAAAAAGATCTCACCAAAATTAGTGACTGGGCAACAAAATGGCAAATGAAATTTAATGTTGATAAATGTAAAGTAATGCACATTGGAAAAAATAATCCCAACCCTATATACAATATGATGGGGACTAATTTGGCTACAACTACTCAAGAAAGAGATCTTGGAGTCATTGTGGATAGTTCTCTGAAAACATGCACTCCGTGTGCAGCGGCAGTCAAAAAAACAAACGGAATGTTAGGAGTCATTAAAAAAGGGATAGAGAATAAGACAGAAAATATCATCTTGCCTCTATATAAAACCATGGTACGCCCACATCTTGAATACTGCGTACAGATGTGGTCGCCTTATCTCAAAAAAGATATATTGGCATTGGAAAACGTTCAGAAAAGGGCAACAAAAATTATGAGGGGTTTGGAATGGGTCCCATATGAAGAGAGATTAAAACGACTTGAACTTTTCAGCTTAGAAAAGAAGAGACTAAGGGGGGATATGATAGAGGTCTATAAAATCATGACTGGTGTGGAAAAAGCGAATAAGGAAAAGTTATTTACTTGTTCCCACAATATAAGAACTAGGGGTCACCAAATGAAATTAATAGGTAGCAGGTTTAAAACAAACAAAAGGAAGTTTTTCTTCACTCAGCGCACAGTCAACCTGTGGAACTCCTTGCCAGTGGATGTGGTGAAGGCTAGAACTTTAACAGGGTTCAACAAAAGAGCTAGATAGATTCATGGAGCTTAGGTCCATCAATGGCTGTTAGCCAGGATGGGTAGGAATGGTGTCCCTGGCCTTTGTTTGTCTGGAAGTGGGTGACAGGGGAGGGATCACGTGAGGATTACCTGTTGTGTTTCCTCCCTCTGGGGCATCTGGTATTGGCCATTGTTGGCAGACAGGACACTGGGCTAGATGGACCTTTGCTCTGACCCAGTGTGGCCGTTCTTATGTTCTTATGAGGGGTCATCGAGTCCAGTCCCCTGCCCTCCCGGCAGGACCAAGCACCATCTAGATCATCCCTGACAGGTGTCTGTCCAACCTGCTCTTAAATATCTCCAGGGATGGAGATTCCACAAACTCCCCAGGCAATTTATTGCAGTGTTTAGCCACCCTGACAGGTAGGAAGTTTTTCCTAATGTCCAACCTAAACCTCCCTTGCTGCAGTTTAAGCCCATTGCTTCTTGTCCTATCATCAGAGGCCAAGGCGAACAATTTTTCTCCCTCCTCCTTGTGACACCCTTTTAACTACTTGAAAGCTGCTCTCATGTCCCCTCTCAGTCTTCTCTTCCCTGGACTAAACAAACCCATTTTTTAGTCTTCCCTCATAGCTCCTGTTTTCTAGACCTTGAATCATTTGTGTTGCTCTTCTCTGGGCCTTCTCCAATGTGTCCACAACTTCCTTCAAGTGTGGTGCCCGGAACGAGACACAGCCCTGCAGCTGAGGCCTGACCAGCGCCCAGCAGCTGGAAGAACGACTTCTCAAGTCCTGCTCGCAACGCTCCTGCCAAAGCATCCCAGCGCGACGTTTGCTTTCTGAGCAGCAGGCTCACCCACTTGGCTCGTAGTTCACTTGTGCTCAGTCCGTTCCCCCCCCGCCCCCCGCCAGCCGCGCTCCGTACTCACAAGCATGAAGACAAAGCAGATGGTGATAAGCAGGTTGGCAATGGCCACCATGTCCATCCCAGCGCTGATAGCCAGCGACATGGCCGTGGCTGCGTAGGACACGAGCACCAGCGTCAGCATGAAGAAGAAGAACCGTCCTGCTGCTGCCTGATAGCCTGTCAAAAGAGCGAGCGTGGCAGAGCCCGGGCAGAGGCCCACGTGGCAGGTCACTCGCTCAGGCCAGGAGCGGCAGGGTTGGATTTGGCTGCCGTGAAGCAGAAGCCAGATGGCCAGGAATTCAGACGAGAGATAAAAAGCGAGTTTACGTGGGATCGGTAGCCAGCTCCCCCGGCATGCCTGCTGCTGGCTGGCCCTTTTCTAGCACGATTCCCGGCCGCGTTTCCCTCCACGCACTGTTCCTGCTCACCACGCTGCACGTAGCAGCCTCCAAACGTGCGCAGCCCACGCCGGGCAGGAACGCTGCAGGCGCTACCCCCCCTTGAAAACCGTTTGCGTAGCTTAGCTTAGAAACAAAGAATTGGAGTCGTCCGCACAAGACTCAGAGGGGTTTGTGCAAGAACAAAGGGGGGCGGGAAAAGCGGACGTATCAATTCTTTACCAATCATCCAGTAGCATATGCAAGAAAAGATAATGCCTGGAGCCGTTCTCATGGGCAAAAGGTCTCCAATCAGCAAGGCAAAGAAGTACGCTGAGACTCGGTAGTACCCGCTGGTGTGCTGGTGGCTGGGAGGACAGGAACAGATTAGTGTGCATGGTTAGAGGTGGTCAGTATCGACAGGAACTACTGTCAGCAACCTCTGCCTGCCCAGGGCGGGGCTGGGTACACAGGCTGGGGGCTGCTTTTGGGCCCCCGGCAGGTGGCGGGTCCACGCCTCCCTGGGCTGCTCTGACCCAAGCCAAGCTCCAGTTTCTGGCCTGGTCAGGGCGGGGCAGCGGGTTGGGCTCTTCCCTGATTCTGGGTGGTCTTGTCTCTACCTCTTGCATGCTCCTGTGCGGCTTCCGCGCCATCTGCCTCACCCACCTCAGCCTGGACGCTGGGTTCCCTCCGCCCCAGATCCCAAAGCAGAGCAGGGGCCCTGCTTCGCAGCACGGGCTTTGTTAGAGACAGAGACAAACCTTGAGGGGGGGTCCTGGCAGGTGAGACTCCACATCCCCCCTCCAGCCCCCCTTCCGACAAGCAGCTGGGGGGGGGTCCTGGCAGGTGAGACTCCACATCCCCCCTCCAGCCCACCTTCCGACAAGCAGCTCGGGGGGGGTGTCCTGGCAGGTGAGACTCCACAACCCCCCCCTCCAGCCCACCTTCCGACAAGCAGCTCGGGGGGGGGGGTGTCCTGGCAGGTGAGACTCCACATCCCCCCTCCAGCCCACCTTCCGACAAGCAGCACGGGGGGGGGGGGTGTCCTGGCAGGTGAGACTCCACATCCCCCCTCCAGCCCACCTTCCGACAAGCAGTTCGGGGGGGTCCTGGCAGGTGAGACTCCACATCCCCCCTCCAGCCCCCCTTCCGACAAGCAGCTCGGGGGGGGGGGGGTCCTGGCAGGTGAGACTCCACATCCCCCCTCCAGCCCCCTTTCCGACAAGCAGCTCGGGGGGGGGGGGGTCCTGGCAGGTGAGACTCCACAACCCCCCCCTCCAGCCCACCTTCCGACAAGCAGCTCGGGGGGGGTCCTGGCAGGTAAGACTCCACATCCCCCCTCCAGCCCCCCTTCCGACAAGCAGCTCGGGGGGGGGTCTGGCAGGTGAGACTCCACATGCCCCCCCTCGGCCCCCCCTTCCGACAAGCAGCTCGGGGGGGGGTCCTGGTAGGTGAGACTCCACATCCCCCCCCCTCCAGCCCACCTTCCGACAAGCAGCTCGGGGGGGGGGTCCTGGCAGGTGAGACTCCACATCCCCCCTCCAGCCCCCCTTCCGACAAGCAGCTCGGGGGGGGGGTCCTGGCAGGTGAGACTCCACAACCCCCCCCTCCAGCCCACCTTCCGACAAGCAGCTCGGGGGGGGTCCTGGCAGGTAAGACTCCACATCCCCCCTCCAGCCCCCCTTCCGACAAGCAGCTCGGGGGGGGGGGTCCTGGCAGGTGAGACTCCACAACCCCCCCCTCCAGCCCCCCTTCCGACAAGCAGCTCGGGGGGGGGGTCTGGCAGGTGAGACTCCACATGCCCCCCCTCGGCCCCCCCTTCCGACAAGCAGCTCGGGGGGGTCCTGGCAGGTGAGACTCCACATGCCCCCCCTCGGCCCTCTTTCCGACAAGCAGCTCGGGGGGGCGGGGCTGCTACTCACACAAACAGCTTCTTGTCCTTTATGAAGAGCTCGATGGCGGACACGCTGGAGAAGCACTGGTTTGTGGTGATGAAAAATAAGGAGCCAACCCTGGCAAACAAATCCAAATGGTTCAGGAGCAAGGCCCAGGGACCACCACAGAAGCACAGACACTAGAACTGGCAGGGACCACCTGAGGCATCGAGTCCAGTCCCCTGCCCTCCCGGCAGGGCCCAGCACCGTCTAGCCCATGTACCAGTTGCCAATACCAGAACCCTACTCCAGGATCAGAGCAGCTGGAGATGCTAAAAGCCTCTGGCTCTCATGACGGCCCCCCGCTGGCCCAGCCCCCCCACACCGGAGACGCCAGGGAGCCAAGGCAAGCATGGCAATGCCTGCTGTTGGACCGACACTGCCTCCGGGAGAGACCAGACACGAACCGAGGCTCCCCGTGGCTGTGCCTGCCTCTCGTCACCCCACGTGAGAATCCTCCGGGGCGTCTGTTCCAGGAACCACAGGCCTGTCGGGCCGGGGGCACCACGAGCTAGGCTGTCAACCTCCCCTCCCCCCCCCCCGCTCTGCATGCCGTCCCGAGGCAGAGATTGCTCTGGGAGCACAAGCCTTACTCCAAGCCTCACCGGTTCTGAATGCCCTGTTGGTCCAGCGTGACCCCGAAGAAGATGGCCCCCACGATCAGGGCCAGGAGGACGGTGACGGCGACCTGGAGGAGCGCAGAAAAAGGGTTGTGCAGAGGGAGGAGTCACCAGGCAGAGCACAGGTCATTCGAGGCCCAGCATCCACAGCGATCACTGCCGTGCCGGGGCAGTGTTTGGATGCAGGACAGAGACTGGGCCAAGTTCTCCTCGGCTCTCCCCCGCCCGCCCGAAAGCCTCGGCCACGCCCCGCCCCACGGAATCCCGCACGCCGAAGCAGGGGCCCAGCATCATTCAGCCTGAGCGGGGCTAACAGCCCCCGGCAAGCCACGGCTGTGGCCATGTCCCCCAGGCTGGGGAACGGAGCGTTTCCCCGACAGGCCTCACTGCACTGCGCGGAACTGAAGCTGGGATCCTCTGTGGCGCCTCCGTGGGTCGGGTGCCCAGCTCCCGTGGTTGGTCATGGGGGCTAGTTCTCCTAGGGGCCTGGGACACGCCACCCTGTTTTGACAGGTGCTTTATGGATAGCCACGGACACAGCGGGGTCTGGAGTCGGCTGCTTCTGAGTCCTGGATCAGACTCCAGGCAGCGCAAGCTGGTCAGTGGCTCCTGTGAAATTCCACGTCTCACTGGGCACGTGGCCTGGGGAGGTTGCGAGGTCCCGGAGTGTTCTGAGCACTCAGCCCCCTGGCTCTCCCTGCTGGCCACCGCTTGCTGCTCATTGGTCTTGGTCACAGCCCTGGAGGAGAGGGACTGGACCCTGTACCGAGCAACGGCTTTGGGCTGCAAAGACACCCCAATGAGTCCCCGTCCCTCGGCAGGCCCTGCCATGGCTGGCCAGCCTGCTGTCAGCCTGCTGCGCCTGGAGTTTCACAAGGTCACCAGCCAGCCAGCCACCAGCCACGGCTCCTGGCCTCTGCCAACTGGGGCTGGACTCAAGCCAGGGAAGCAGCGTAGCGTGGAAGTGGCGTGGCCCGGCTCAGCAGCGTCAGCGTCTCACCTGTGCCACGGAGGCCTGGGGGTTCCGGAGGAGGTTCTTGATGGAACGCTTGGACACCCAGTAGAGCTGGGCGAAGAAGCCGTTGGCATACGTGACCTCGTTCACACGCCTCGGTTTCCCCTGCTCGTGCTGCTGGCTGAGCTCCACTTTCTTCAGCACATCCCGCGTGTCCCGGTAGTGGCTGGAGCTCAGGTACTGCTGGTACAGAGTTTCCACCACGCTCTGGTCCACACTCTGCTCCTCCTCAGCCATCCCCCCTGCAGCAAAGGGCCCAAGACAGGGCTCAGCCCAGCTGGCCCAGCCTGGCGCCGCTGGCAGGAACACAATCCCCAGTCACGGGGGGGCCGGGAAATCATTCTCTCACCAGGGGTTGGGGTCAATGCGGGAGCTTCCCATGGGGTTTGCTCCAGGTTTCCTATTCATGAAGCCCACTGAAGGGGCTGCTGGCTGGTCTAGACCAGGGTCCAGGTCTTCCAAGGTATTTAAGTGCCTAATTCCCAGTGTAACAGATCAGTAGGTGCTAGGTGCCTAAATCCCCTTGAGGCTCTGTATCCAGGGGACACACTCTTGCTAGCACCGCTGCTTGAAAGGTGGAGGAGCTGAGTGTGCAGCCACCGCAGGGCGAGTCTGTACAGCAGGGCCTTGGTCGCACGAGGCACTGTGCAGGCTGCGCACGAGGCACCGCTCAGACTGCGCACGAGGCACCGTGCAGGCTGCGCACGAGGCACCGTGCAGGCTGCACACAAGGCACTGCTCAGGCTGCGCACGAGGCACCGTGCAGGCTGCACACGAGGCACTGCTCAGGCTGCGCACGAGGCACCGTGCAGGCTGCGCACGAGGCACCACTCAGGCTGCGCACGGCACATGCACGTGCGGCTGCAGAAGAAGGCTGGCTTGAGCATCATGCTTCCCTGGAGGAGCAAGGCCCGTTTTATAGTGCTAGGAGTCGGGACGTCTGGGTCCTGCTCCCAGCTCTCTGGCTGCCTCAGGCATCTACCCCGTTGCCCGTTGCTGCACTGTCTGAGCCGCAAGCACCAACGGTAATTACCGACATCCCTAACGACTGTCAGGCAGTCTGTGGCACAGCTTCTGTTTCAGGGTCAGAACTCTGCTTGGGTTTCAGCCTGTCTCTGCCACCGGTTACCTGGGTGACCCTGGGGAAGTCACCTCACCTAACTCCATGCCTGGCAGCACAAAGCCACCCGCTCAAAGCGCTCAGGAGCGTGCAGGCTCCTGCAGCAAGTTCTCTCTGTGAGGGCACAGGGCGAGGAGGGAACTACAGCCACAAGCCCGCTCACTAGGACAGAACACAAATCTACTCTCACTGCTTGCAACTTCCCGTGCAGTCTGGCCAAGGCCTTGCGTCTCCTGCTCTGGCTCACCTCCTCTGGTGCCCCCGCGGTCCCGGGGCCTCTGCTCGCCTCTGCTCGCTGCCACGGCGGTGGAGTCACCGTTGATCACGTCGAGGAAGAAGTCAGCCGGGTTGTTGAAGGGCTCGCACTGGTAGCCTGGAACAAGAGCCAGCAGCCCACGGTGGTGGGGGAGACACGATACACGGCTCCGGCCAATGAGTGGAGAGTTGTGCTGGGGGGCGAGGGCAGCACGCAAGGCCCCCCCCAGTGCACGGTGCCTAGAGGCACACGGAGCAGCCAGCTGCTCTGCAGCAGCTAGGAGCCTGCCTGAGGGTTCCATGGTGCTCCGGGCCAGGAGACACCTAGGTAAGCACCTCCACCCCGCCAGCACCCCACTTCCCTGCCCCAGGTCACAACCCCCCCCCACACCCTGCACCTCCTCCCACACCCTTCCTCCAGGCCAGAATCCTCTGCTGCACCCATCCCCCTTCCCAGAGCCTGCACCCCAACCTCCTACCCGAGCTCCCTTCTGCACCCAACCTCTGGCCCTTGACCGCTCACCAAAATCTTTGATGGGGGGCACTTCAAAATTATTGCCCACCCCTGCCCCAGGGCATGATCTTCCCTGCCTCCCTCCCCACCTTCCAGCAGCCTTCAGGCCTAGGGACCCCACCCCCAGTGGTCCACAGAGCTCAGTGTGAGAGAGCCCTGCCCGGGGCGCACGGAGCCACCCAACTGCCGGGCCCTGCAGCCCCCTCTTGCTCCTCCGAATGCTCAGCGCGGCCCCCTGGGGCTGCAGGGCGTGTCTGGGAAAGGCAGCAACGGGCTAGACGTGGCCGGAGCCGGGATCAGGCCCTTAGCAACGGGGACGATGTAACCGTCTCCCTGGAGACAGGGCCCAGCATGCCCAGCCGACCTACCGATAGAGCTAAAATACTCCAGGGCCTGCTCCGCGGGGCCATGGTACAGCACCTTTCCCAGTGCCAGCAGCGTCAGGCTGTCAAAGAGCTTGTAGATGGAGTAGCGGGGCTGGTGGATGGAGAAAATGATGGTCCGGCCTCTTCTCGACAGCCTGGGTGGAGCAAAGAGTCCGGATCTCACCTGCGCCCGCTGTCTGCCTGACACCGGGACTGGGCCACGGGGCAGGGATCACCTGGCGATTCCCAGCTCTGTTCACTCCCTCTGGGGCACCTGGCACTGGCCGCTGCCGGGACGCCGGGTGAGACGGGCCTTGGGCCACACTGGGGGAGACCATTCTTACGTAGCTATTTCATTAGGGTCTGCCCATTCAAGGGTGTTTCTCAGCTGCTGCCTGAGACTCGTCTCCCCGGACCGGACCGCTATCACCCGCTTTTCCTTCACACCCTTGGCTGGAAGCCCTTTCACCCAGGGGATGTAGCATGGAAGAAAGTGTCCAACTGCCAGCCCCGACGGGGTCTGCTCCCAGAAAGCTCCCTAGCATGCCCAGCCCGCAAGCTGTGATCCCGAGAGGATCTGCTGGAGAGATTCAGCAGCCTTTCTGGAATGGTTGTTATGGGCAGTTTGGTCCTGTCTCCACCCAGCTGTCAGTCTGGCTCCAGCCTCAGCTACGAGAGACCAGAGGAAACCCCTCATCAGCCCTGGCCCATGTTCCCAGAGTAGGGAGTAGAGCTGGGCAAAACTTTTGCACAAAGTGTTTTGTGGACAAACCTGCAGATTTGGTGGCATCTAAACGTTTCGTGTCCATTTCATTGGACTGCATTGCTCACAAAGGCCTAAGATCCTCTTTAAAATCTTTCCATTCTTTGACCTTTGCAAAAAATGTTTCCAAATGTTGCTCTGAAGCAATTTCTTTCGTTTCAAAATTTCCTCTCATCGTATTCATACGCAAACGGGCCCAAACTGAAATGAACCGTTTCCATTTTGTCAAGACAAAATGGCTCATTCAACCCACGAGGATCTGGGATTTGGGGTGTTTTCCATTTGCTGAAAATGTTTGAGAATTGTCATTTTTGGTTCAAACCACAACAACGTTTACAATTGTTACTTCTGGGAACCGCAGTGACACTGGAAACCCACCGTGGCTGCCGGCGAGAGTTGCTCCGAGTGACAGCCAAGACGTGACTGACCCATGAGCTCTGAGCTCCCAAATCCTCCCCACTCCAGAGGTGACCTCTCTGGGACAGAGCTGGCTGGCCCTGGCTGCAGCGGGAAGCCGGCCGCGGGGCTGTCCGTACTGTGTCTGTTCTGTACGGCTTGCAGCCAGCGAAATCAATGGGCTTGCAAAACAGATACTTCGGCATGGGAAAAAGGTGCAGAAAAGGGCAACAAACATGCTGAGGGTTTGGAACGGCCACCACATGAGGACAGGTTAATAAAACCGGGACTTTTCAGCTTGGGAGAGAGGAGATTAAGGAGGGGATATGACTGAGGTCTCTAAAATCATGCCTGGTGTGGAGAAAGTAAATAAGTATTATTTGCTCCTTCTCATAAGGTAAGAACTAGGGGTCACCAAATAAAATTAATAGGTAGCAGGATTAAAACCAACAAAAGGAAATACTTCTTCATGCAGTGCACAGTCAACCTGTGGAACTCCTTGCCAGAGGATGTTGTGAAGGCCAAGATTTTAACAGGGTTCAAAGAAGAACTAGGTACATTCCTGGAGGACAGGTCCATCAATGGCTATTAGCCAGGCTGCGCAGGGAGGGTGTCCCAGGCCTTTGTTTGTCAGAACTGGGAATGGGTGACAGGGGAGGGATCACGTGATAATTTCCCGTTCTGTTCGCTCCCTCTGGGGCACCTGGCCTTGGCCACTGTGGGCAGCCAGGACACTGGGCTAGATGGGCCTTTGGTCTGACCCAGGCTGGTTGGTTTGGATCAGGCCCCAGGGAAAGAGATGCCAGGCTGCGCAGCCGTGGGCTGAGATGAACAGCGAAATAGCTGGCATTTGCTAAGAACCCCAGCAGCTCCTACCTCTTCAGGAGGAGGAGCACCGCGTTGGCTGTGCTGGCATCCAGGCCGGTGGTGGGTTCGTCCAGGAACAGGACCGGGGGCTCTGTGATGAGCTCCATGCCGATGTTGGTTCTCTTCCGCTCCCCGCCCGACACCCCACGGATCAGTTCCGTGCCTACCTATGGCAAAGAGCCACGGTTTGGTACGGGCCTGCGGGCGGGTGTCCCCGGGGGGTGGGCCGGGCTGGGGGGGCGTGCGTCCCTTGCAGGGGGCCAGGCCAGGCCTGCAAGCAGGCTTCCCCGGGGAGGGGAGGACCAGGCCAGAGGGCCTGTCTCTCCGGGGGGAGCCGAGCCGAGCCAGGCCATGCCTGCTGATGCCATGTGGAGATCACACACAAGAGCCAGTGGTAGAGGCAGCCTTGTGTCCAGAGGTGCTCAGCTCCAGCAGCTCCCAGGGAGCCAGAGACGGGGCCGGGATGTCTCTGCCCCCCATGGAGTCACCCTGGTGGGGGATGGGCCCTTTCCTGCCCAGCCACCACAGCAATGAGATGGACCAGACGGGCAATTGCCACTTGGACCCTCCTGCCCCTCCTGCAGCTCAGTACCGCGCCTGACTCCCTCCAGGGCACGCAAGCCAGGAGGTGGCTTCCCAGGCGGGACCTGTGACCGAGGGCTCAGGCAGCAGCGTTCTCCCCGGCTCCCACCTAGCTCGCACTCCCTGCACGGGGCCCAGGCTCCCCCTTCCCTGGAGCTCAGCAAAACCTAAAGCCGACTGCGGGCTCAGCTGCTCCTCCTGTCTTCCCTGCAGGTCCCCCCTCCCCTCCATCCCCCCCGCCTCCCGCCCTTCCCTGCCCCCTCGGCTGCAGTGGGGCCAAAGTCGCACAAGGGATCCTGCCCAGAGCACCCCCAGCCGGGCAGGCCCCTGCCCCTCACCTTGGCATCAGCCACTTTGGTGAGCCCCAGCTCGCTGATGATCTGCGAGACCCGCTCTTCCTTCTCGCACAGGCTGATGGAGCCTGGGAGGCGCAGGGCCGCAGAGAAGAGGAGATTCTCCCGCACCGTCAGCGTGCCCATCACCACGTCATCCTGAGAGCAGGACACAGTCACCGCCGCGGCCCTGGCGGCTCCGTGCCAGGCACCACGCCGCGTGCCTTTCCGCAGCACGGAGCAAGCCCCCTGGGATGGGCCCCTTGAGGCAGGAGCTGTCCTGCACGCAGCCGGCCGCCCCGCCCCGCCCTGGGCAGTGTGCAGTGTAAATAGCCCCCTGGGACGGGCCCCTTGCGCCGGGAGCTGTCCTGCACGCAGCCGGCCGCCCCGCCCCGCCCTGGGCAGTGTGCAGTGTAAATAGCCCCCTGGGACGGGCCCCTTGCGCCGGGAGCTGTCCTGCACGCAGCCGGCCGCCCCGCCCCGCCCCGGGCAGTGTGCAGTGTAAATAGCCCCCTGGGACGGGCCCCTTGAGGCAGGAGCTGTCCTGCACGCAGCCGGCCGCCCCGCCCCGCCCTGGGCAGTGTGCAGTGTAAATAGCCCCCTGGGACGGGCCCCTTGCGCCGGGAGCTGTCCTGCACGCAGCCGGCCGCCCCGCCCCGCCCTGGGCAGTGTGCAGTGTAAATAGCCCCCTGGGACGGGCCCCTTGCGCCGGGAGCTGTCCTGCACGCAGCCGGCCGCCCCGCCCCGCCCCGGGCAGTGTGCAGTGTAAATAGCCCCCTGGGACGGGCCCCTTGAGGCAGGAGCTGTCCTGCACGCAGCCGGCCGCCCCGCCCCGCCCCGGGCAGTGTGCAGTGTAAATAGCCCCCTGGGACGGGCCCCTTGCGCCGGGAGCTGTCCGTGCACGCAGCCGGCCGCCCCGCCCCGCCCCGGGCAGTGTGCAGTGTAAATAGCCCCCTGGGACGGGCCCCTTGCGCCGGGAGCTGTCCGTGCACGCAGCCGGCCGCCCCGCCCCGCCCCGGGCAGTGTGCAGTGTAAATAGCCCCCTGGGACGGGCCCCTTGCGCCGGGAGCTGTCCGTGCACGCAGCCGGCCGCCCCGCCCCGCCCCGGGCAGTGTGCATACGAAGCACAACAGAGACGGGAAGTGACCTGCCCGGTGACCCAGCAGGGCAGACCCGTCGCCTTGGCCAAGGAACCATGCCACCACGTGGGAGACCTCTTAGGACTCTCATGCCACCCCTACAAGAGTGATCAGCACGCACTCTGCTCTCCAGCCGCTCGGCTCCTCCCTACCCCAGGCCGAGGGAGCAAACAGACACCGACCTGCACGACGTAGCCCGAGATGCACTTGAAATTCGGAGGCTGCGGGAAGCCATCCACGAGCACTTGGCCCGACAGGCCGGCAGGGTCCTTCCTAGCCGCCAGCACGTCTAGGAGACTGGAGACAAGCAACCGTCCTTAGGGCTCTGCCGTGCCACTGCTCCATTCCCCTGGGCGCCCGCCCGACCAGGGCTTGGCATGGCCGTGGGGCTGGCACAGTCACTTGCTCAGAGCATGCTGCCACCTGACTGGCCTCAGCTACAGGCAGGACCAGCAGGACGAGGCCCGAGCCACCTCTACACCGGGACCTTAGCGCTAGATGCACATGCTTAGTGGAGGGGCAATGGCACAGGTAAGAACATAAGAACGGCCGTATTGGGTCAGACCAAAGGTCCATCTAGCCCAGTAGCCTGTCCGCTGACAGTGGCCAATGTCAGGTGCCCCAGAGAGGGTGGACCGAAGACAATGATCAAGCGATTTGTCTCCTGCCATCCCTCTCCAACCTCTGACAAACAGAGGCCAGGGACACCATTCCTACCCCCTGGCTAATAGCCTTTTATGGACCTAACCTCCATGAAATTATCTAGCTTCTCTTTAAACTCTGTTATAGTCCTAGCCTTCACAGCCTCCTCTGGCAAGGAGTTCCACAGGTTGACTACACGCTGTGCGAAGAACTTTCGCTTATTAGTTTTAAACCTGCTACCCATTAATTTCATTTGGTGTCCTCTAGTCCTTATATTATGGGAACTAATGAATAACTTTTCTTTATTCACCCTCTCCACACCACTCATGATTTTATATACCTCTACCATATCCCCCCTCAGTCTCCTCTTTTCTAAACTGAAAAGTCCCAGTTGCTTTAACCTCTCCTCATATGGGACCCGTTCCAAACCCCTAATCATTTTAGTTGCACTTTTCTGAACCCTTTCCAAGGCCAAAATATCTTTTTGAGGTGAGGAGACCACATCTGTACACAGTATTCAAGATGTGGGCGTACCATAGTTTTATACAGGGGCAGTAAGATATTCTGGGTCTTATTTTCTATCCCTTTCTTAATAATTCCTAGCATCCTATTTGCCTGTTTGACCGCCGCTGCACACTGTGTGGACGTTTTCAGAGAACTGTCCACGATAACTCCAAGATCTCTTTCCTGATTTGTCGTAGCCAAATTAGCCCCCATCATACTGTACGTATAGTTGGGGTTATTTTTCCCGATGTGCATTACTTTACACTTATCCACATTAAACTTCATTTGCCATTTTGTTGCCCAGTCACTCAGTTTTGTGAGATCTTTTTGAAGTCCCTCACAGTCTGCTTCTGTCTTGACTATCCTAAACAGTTTGGTATCATGCGCAAACTTTACCACCTCACTGCTTACCCCTTTCTCCAGATCATTTATGAATAAGTTGAACAGGATTGGTCCTAGGACCGACCCTTGAGGAACACCACTAGTTACCCCTCTCCATTCTGAAAATTTACCATTTATTCCTACCCTTTGTTTCCTGTCTTTTAACCAGTTCTCAATCCATGAAAGGACCTTCCCTCTTATCCCATGACAATGTAATTTACACAAGGTACCATGCAAACAGTGCCTGTGGCTTGCGGGCTCAGGCTGTCCTGGCACAGCCCCCGCCCCTGGTAGAACTGCAAGCAGCATGCTGAAAACGCAGAGGTGACTACACCAACACTTTGCAGAACCCCCTGCTGATTTCCCCACATTGTGTGCAAAAACCCCCAAGCCACAAAACCACTCTGAAAGTCTAGAATTCCATTTCAGCATTTTCAGTGCCCTGACTCAGAAAGACCCTTCTCCTTCTGAACTTCTCCTCCAGTTGTGTAAACACTGAAGCCAGCTACAAACGCTCAAAACTGAAACACATTCTTAGGTGTGGGTCAAACCCAGACGTTGGTTAGACCTAAAACCTGTATTTTTCTGACTTGCTGATTCACCAGACACGTCAAACCTTGTTTTCTGGTTCCAGTTTTTTGGAATGGAAAGCCTGTTATTTGCCCCATGCTAAGCAGTGGCTCTAATTCCAGCTGAGACAAGGAATGAGTCTTCCTGCCAACAGCCAACATCCATGGATCTCAGCAGATCATGTTTGCAGATGTAGATAAACATTGTGTATCTGCTCAGGGCTCTCTCTCTCTCTCTCTCTCTCTTTCTCTCTCTCTAATGTAGGCATGATGGATACAACTGATTTTTTGGGAGAAAAATTATATACCACATACTTGTATTTAATCAGATTTTTTTGGTTGTATATAAATTATAAAAAGTTTAAAATACAGGTTGAACCTCTCTGGTCCGGCACTCCCTGGTCCAGTAGCATCTGGGGTCCAGCATGCTTTGAGTTAGAGGGATGTCCATTTATCATGGGGGTGGCCAAGTTTCCCGCAGTCCCATAAGGTTTGTTTCCAGCCCCCAGCCCTGGCTCTCAGTGCTCTGGGCTGTGACTTAGCTCTAAGTGACCCCTAAAGAGACTAGCAAGCAGTGGAAGTGCTGGTCATGCTGTGAAGAGGAAGCATGTTTTTATGCTTTAGCTACTTATTTCCTTGTGCCAATACAGTAAAACTGTGTAACAGCCTAACACTTTGCTACGAAGAGAGCTGATAAGCTGTGACGGCGAGTTGGGGTTCCCCCTGATCCTGCAGCCCCGTAGCAGCAAAAGGAGACTCCGCCAGCCAGTAGAACAGAGGGGTTATTGCTTCTCCAGGATACAGCCCGGCACAGACGTGACGTGGCTACAGGAGTCAGGGCCAGGATGCCTCAGACTCCTTGAGATGGGGTGTCTGGGCCCCTAGACTCCCAGCCTCCTCCTTAGTCTGTCCCCTTCATGATTCCAGCCAGAAACTGCCCCTTCCCCCAACACTCCCTTCCTTTGTTCCATCCCTTCCCTTAACTGGTTGACCCGGTTCGGTCACTGTCATGGGGCCCTCAAGGTGCCCCCCGTTGGGCAGTGCTTATAGACAGCTCCACAGCCCACAGCCCAAGCACAGCGACCAGCAAGGTACTGACGCTACATCACATAAGCCATGGCCAGGCGTAGGCTTGTCCAGGGTTGCAGATGATCTCCCAAAAAATACCGAACACACGGGCTAAAAATTTGTCAAGCAAAAAAAAAAAAAACACACATCCTGTGTGGCTACTGCCAAGAGCCACCAAGCTGGGAACAAAGGGGGGGCAGCAGAGCCTGCTACCCAAAGCAGAGAGAGGCAGACCCCAGGGCAACACAATGGCAGGGCGGGGGGGGGGCGACCATGGGTAGGAAGGTGACTCCCCCATGGCCAGGTCTTTGGGTGTCCCAGTGGGAAGAAGCAGAAATTCCACCCCAGTAAGTTTGGCTGAGGGCCCCTGGAAGGCGCCTAAACGCAACCACAAAGCACCCGCGGGCTCCCCTCCTGGACCACGGCGCCGCAACGCGCTGGAACAGCGCCCGGGGGCAGGGACGGGGCTTCTCCCCCTCCTCCTCACGGCGTCACCCCTCCTCCGACGCAATCAGCTGAGGGCTCCCAGCGCCGACGGCGCCCCGCCCCCCAGTGACTGCCCCGCCCCCACCCGGCTTCTGCACCCAACCACAGGCTCCCAGCGCCAACTGTGCCCCGCCCCCCAGCCACTGCCCCGCCCCCACCCGGCTTCTGCCCCCAACCACAGGCTCCCAGCGCCGATCGCGGCCCCGCCTCCCAGCCACTGCCCCGCCCCCGCCCGGCTTCTGCCCCCAACCACAGGCTCCCAGCGCCAACTGCGCCCCGCCTCCCAGCCACTGCCCCGCCCCCACCCGGCTTCTGCACCCAACCACAGGCTCCCAGCGCCAACTGTGCCCCGCCCCCCAGCCACTGCCCCGCCCCCACCCGGCTTCTGCACCCAACCACAGGCTCCCAGCGCCAACTGTGCCCCGCCCCCCAGCCACTGCCCCGCCCCCACCCGGCTTCTGCACCCAACCACAGGCTCCCAGCGCCGATCGCGGCCCCGCCTCCCAGCCACTGCCCCGCCCCCGCCCGGCTTCTGCCCCCAACCACAGGCTCACAGCGCCGACTGCGCCCCGCCCCCCAGCCACTGCCCCGCCCCCGCCCGGCTTCTGCACCCAACCACAGGCTCACAGCGCCGACTGCGCCCCGCCCCCCAGCCACTGCTCCGCCCCCGCCCGGCTTCTGCACCCAACCACAGGCTCCCAGTGCCGATCGTGCCCCGCCCCCCAGCCACTGCCCCGCCCCCACCCGGCTTCTGCACCCAACCACAGGCTCCCAGCGCCGATCGCGCCCCGCCCCCCCAGCCACTGCCCCGCCCCCGCCCGGCTTCTGCACCTAACCACAGGCTCCCAGCGCCGATCGCGGCCCCGCCTCCCAGCCACTGCCCCGCCCCTGCCCGGCTTCTGCACCCAACCACAGGCTCCCAGCGCCGATCGCGGCCCCGCCTCCCAGCCACTGCCCCGCCCCCGCCCCCGCCCGGCTTCTGCACCCAACCACAGGCTCCCAGCGCCGATCGCGCCCCGCCCCCCAGCCACTGCCCCGCCCCCGCCCGGCTTCTGCACCCAACCACAGGCTCCCAGCGCCGATCGCGCCCCGCCCCCCCAGCCACTGCCCCGCCCCCGCCCGGCTTCTGCCCCCAACCACAGGCTCCCAGCGCCGATCGCGGCCCCGCCTCCCAGCCACTGCCCCGCCCCCGCCTGGCTTCTGCCCCCAACCACAGACTCCCAGCGCCGACTGCACCCCGCCTCCCAGCCACTGCCCCCGCCCCCGCCCGGCTTCTGCCCCCAACCACAGGCTCCCAGCGCCGATCGTGGCCCCGCCTCCCAGCCACTGCCCCGCCCCCTCCCGGCTTCTGCCCCCAACCACAGGCTCCCAGCGCTGATCGCGGCCCCGCCTCCCAGCCACTGCCCCGCCCCCGCCCGGCTTCTGCCCCCAACCACAGGCTCCCAGCGCCGATCGCGGCCCCGCTCCCCAGCCACTGCCCCGCCCCCTCCCGGCTTCTGCACCCAACCACAGGGCGCCGACTGCGCCCCGCCTCCCAGCCACTGCCCCGCCCCCGCCCGGCTTCTGCCCCCAACCACAGGCTCCCAGCGCCGACTGCGCCCCGCCTCCCAGCCACTGCCCCGCCCCCGCCCGGCTTCTGCACCCAACCACAGGCTCCCAGCGCCGATCGCGGCCCCGCCCCCCAGCCACTGCCCCGCCCCCTCCCGGCTTCTGCACCCAACCACAGGGCGCCGACTGCGCCCCGCCTCCCAGCCACTGCCCCGCCCCCGCCCGGCTTCTGCCCCCAACCACAGGCTCCCAGCGCCGACTGCGCCCCGCCTCCCAGCCACTGCCCCGCCCCCGCCCGGCTTCTGCACCCAACCACAGGCTCCCAGCGCCGATCGCGGCCCCGCCTCCCAGCCACTGCCCCTGTCCAGCGCCCAGCCAGAAAAACAGAAAATACCAACACTGCTCATGTCTGGTATTTTCTGAATTTTTTTACCAGACAGAGAGCGCAAAAACCGGACTGTGTGGTAGAATACCGGACACCTGGCAACCTGGCTGTCTCAGTACAGTCAGACATTACTAAGCAGCACTGCTAGCGCTGTTCTGTTTATTTGCTGCGGTGAATTAAAAATAGAGAGGTCTGCTCACTACAGTACTGACTTCCCCTGGTTTGGAACATTCTCTGGTTTGGCATGGGTTGGGCCCCAGGGCCGGACTGGAGAGGTTCAACCCGTATTAACTTGTGTCAGTAACACTGGAATTTAATACACAACATGTTAAAGGCCTAAATGGCTTAGAATTTCTTCAAGCAGTTAAATAACACAAGAACATGCTGTTTTGTGTGTTCCAGTTGCCATCCTCATGCAGTTTGACGCACATCAGGAGGAAAATGTTAATTAGGTAGCAAATAAGCAAGATCCCATTCACCTTTTCCTAACGTACTAAAAATGTGCAATGAATAAGCATCTGAAAATATTCTGCTGTATAATTGGTCAAGTAAATGTAGATAGCTGTAATGTGTCCAGGGGCTCAGGGCTGGGGCAGAGGTTTGGGGTGCAGGGTGCTGGCTCCAGGAGGGGGTGCAGGGCTGGGGCAGAGGTTTGGGGTGCAGGGTGCTGGCTCCAGGAGGGGGCTCAAGACTGGGGCCCTGGGGTTTGGAGTGCGGGAGGGGGCTCTGGCAGGGAGTCTGGGTGCAGGAAGGGGCTCAGGGCTGGGGCAGAGGTTTGGGGTGCAGGGTGCTGGCTCCAGGAGAGCACTCTGGGCTGGGGCAGAGGCCTGGGGTGCACGCTCCAGTTGGGCGGTGCTTGCTTACTTGGGGCAGCTCCAGATTGGCAGCGCAACGGGGCTAAGGAAAACTCCCTGCCTGCCCTGGCCCTGTGCTGCTCCCTGAAGCAGCTGGAACATTCCTGCAGCCCCTGGGGACGGGCGGGGGGCTCCATGCGCTGCCCTGCCAAAGCACTGCCCCAGCAGCTCCCACTGGCCACAGCTCCCGGCCAATAGACGCTTGGAGCAGGCACTCGGGGTGGAGGCAGCAGGGACGGGCTGGCTGCTTCCAGGAGCAGCACAGGGCAGTGGCAGGGGGACTTTGAGCAGCTGATCTCCAGGTTTGCCGCCGGGAGATTGAGCCCAATTCCGGGAGACTCCTGGCGAGCCTAGCCATCTAGAGATGGGAGAGCAAGGGGATCATTTGTGATGGCCCCACCCCGACAGAGCCACAGCCGCCCTGTGACCCAGGCGAGACCAGCTGGGAGCGGGCCCCGGCGCAGCGCGGAAGGGGCTGCGAATCCCCGAAGGAGCCAACACGCTCTGCAGAGCCCCTGGCCAGGGACGCACGGGGGCGGGAAAGCAGCAGAAGGTTCCAGCGGCCAGAGAGGCATGACTCTGGAGCCCGCTTCTACCTGGAGGAGCAGGGCAGAGACCCCACCGGTCTTTAGACAGAGCCGGATCAGCGTGTGGCCGGGAGGATAGGCCGTGGTTGCCTGTGGCAGCAGGAGCAGGTCTCCTCCGGGCTGGTGTTCCTAGGAAATGAAGGGGCCTTGGATCCTTCCAGCTACTCTCCCCCAGCCCCCGGGAATTCCGCTCCCGCTAGCTCGTCCCCCGGGGAGGAAGCAAAGAAAGACTCACGAGGATTTGCCGCTCCCAGTCGGTCCCAGGATGGCATTCAAGCCCGGTCTCATAATGCCACTGGAAGAGACAGGAAATGGTTATTCCTGAGAGGGGATGTGCCCCCAGGGGCCCCCGGCAGAACCGGGACCTGCCGGGGATCCAAGCAAATTCCACGGGCTGGGACGCCTTAGAAACATTCCAAATGACAAAGCGAAACCTCCCCCTTCCCCCAGCCCCACGTTCCCTTCCTGGGCCCTCGGCCTGGGTCTGAGAGGAGGCGCTGGTGGATTTCGCGCCTCTCCCTCTCCAGGAAGCAGGGACTTACTACACGTTGTGGAGAATGGTCTTCTCCGCGGCGGGGCGCTTGCAGAGGCGCCTGCGGGGCTCCGGGACGGCGTACTGGATGTTGTGGAAGCTCACGACGGAGCCCCGTGGGCGCTGGAGGGATTCCCGCGTCGGGACAGCGCGCAGGAAGCTGCTGGGCCCTGCGTCCTCCCCCATGGCTAGGATGCTGTGGTCCTTGCTGTGGAGGCTGACCTCCACGGGAGGGAGCTTGCTGGGGTGCTCCATGGCTCCCATCGGCCGGGCTGGGCTGAGCGAGGAACAGGGCAAAAGGGCAGAACAGTAACAGGCTTTTGCAAGGAGATAAACAAGGCTGAGGCTGAAACCCAAACCGCCTCCCTCCGCAGAACCCCCCCCTCGAGCTGCAGCCCACGCACGGGGGCAGGCACTAGGGCTTGTCACGCGCACAAGAGTCGCCAGCGTGACTCTCCCGGGACAGTGAAAGCAGCAGCCTCCCCCACGTGCAACGCTGGGTGCCACTAGCTGGGCACATTCCAGCGCTGCAGCCCTGACATCCTCGCGTGTGAACCCCTCGCACCAGCGACACGAGGACCAGGGCGAGTTTTCCAAGTGGCAGAGATGTCTTGGACATTTCTCCTCCGAGTGCTATCCCGTGATGTAGCGGGGCTCTCTGGAGGACGGGAGTTAAGGTTACACGCACTTGCAAGAAACTGACCAGCCAGCCACTTTACCCACCAAGTATCCCCCCAGCCCCTGAGCTGAGCATTGAGGAGCCGAGCGGCGGGCTGCGTAGGAGCCGAGGGGCCAGGGAGCTGAGGGTGAGGGACCCGAGAAGTGGGCTGCGAGGGATCCGAGGGGCGAGGGAGCCAAGGGACGGACTGCGAGGGGAAGGCTGCAAGGGAGCCGAGGGGCGGGCTGCAAGGGAGCCAAGGGGCGAGGGAGCCGAGGGGCGAGGGAGCCAAGGGGCGGGCTGCAAGGGAGCCGAGGGGCGAGGGAGCCAAGGGACTGACTGCGAGGGGAAGGCTGCAAGGGAGCCGAGGGGCGAGGGAGCCGAGGGGCGGGCTGCAAGGGAGCCAAGGGGCGAGGGAGCCGAGGGGCGAGGGAGCCAAGGGGCGGGCTGCAAGGGATCCGAGGGGCGAGGGAGCCAAGGGACGGACTGCGAGGGGAAGGCTGCAAGGGAGCCGAGGGGCGGGCTGCAAGGGAGCCAAGGGGCGAGGGAGCCGAGGGGCGAGGGAGCCAAGGGGCGGGCTGCAAGGGAGCTGAGGGGCGAGGGAGCCAAGGGACGGACTGCGAGGGGAAGGCTGCAAGGGAGCCGAGGGGCGGGCTGCAAGGGAGCCAAGGGGCGAGGGAGCCGAGGGGCGAGGGAGCCAAGGGGCGGGCTGCAAGGGAGCCGAGGGGCGAGGGAGCCAAGGGACGGACTACAAGGGGAAGGCTGCAAGGGAGCCGAGGGGTGGGCTGCAAGGGAGCCAAGGAGCGAGGGAGCCGAGGGGCGAGGGAGCTGAGGGTGAGGGAGCCGAGGGGCAAGGGAGCTGAGGGGCGAGGGAGCCGAGGGGCGGGCTGTGAGGGAGCCGAGGGGTGAGGGAGCCGAGGGGGCCGAGGGGTGAGGGAGCCGAGGGGTGGGCTGCGAGGGAGCCGAGGGGCGAGCTACGAGGGGCGGGCTGTGAGGGAGCTGAGGGGGTGAGGGAGCTGAGGGTTGAGGGAGCTGAGGGGGCGAGGGAGCTGAGGGTGAGGGGGCCGAGGGGTGAGGGGGCCGAGGGGCAGGTTGCGAGGGAGCCGAGGGGCGAGGGAGCCAAAGGGTGGGCTATGAGGGGCAGGCTGTGAGGCAGCTGAGGGGTGAGAGAGCCAAGGGGGCGAGGGAGCTGAGGGTGAGGGGGCCGAGGGGTGAGGGAGCCGAGGGGCGGGTTGCGAGGGAGCCGAGGGCGAGGGAGCCGAGGGGCGGGCTGCGAGGGAGCCGAGGGGCGAGGGAGCTGAGGGTGAGGGGGCCGAGGGGCGGGCTGCAAGGGAGCCAAGGGTGAGGGAGCCGAGGGGTAAGGGAGCTGAGTGTGAGGGAGCCGAGGGGTGGGCTGTGAGAGGGCCGAGGGGCGCTCCACACAAGTTGCTCATGCACCCGCTGTCTTGGCTTTCTGGGAGCGCGTAGCGATCCTTCACGGCGCGGCCCAGGGGATGCTGGGGGGGGGGGGGAACTTGTCCCCACGGAGCCCGGGAAGGGGAGAGCTGAGCGAGGGGGAGAACAGGTTCAAAGGCCGCTTGCCGAGGGATTCCCCGGCGTTTGGGCCCTGCCTGTGTTGCTCCCCGCCGGCTAGCCAAGGCCTGGTGGCTGGGGGGGGGGGTTTATTTAAGTAACGAAAAATTCTGCTGCTTGGTTTTGCTTTTCCCCTGGGAAGCGCCGCTGAGGCCTCGCCTGGGCTCCCGACCCGGCGCAGGGGCAGCGCCGTTTGCCTCGCCCGAAATGCAGAGCCCGCCCGGCCTCTGGCCATAGACAGTCAGAGAACCAGGGAACCTGACATCACCGGCGCCTGGAGCGGCGGAGCTCTGCACGGTTCACCTTTCCTCCGGCGTGCCGGGCGCTTTAATGACTGTTTGATAACAAAGGGCAGTGACCCTTTCCCCAAGCCAGCTTCCCCCGAACACACGCAGGCTAGGCTAGCAGGGTGGATTTTTCACACCCCTGGGCAAAGCGGCCGGCTCAGTCTCATTTTCTACTGTAGACCGGCCCGGTCGCACCAGAGACATGATTTCAAACCCACGTAGTTAAAGAGGGGCCGCTCTGGGGGTGGACACTGCAGTGGATTTAACCCAGGCTTAGCTCAGTTTCAAGAGCAAGCTAACCAGTTTTAAAGGGATATAAAGCATCCACAGGCAGCGGGGGTCGCCTCAGTTTGTAAATTAAAGCAGGATGTGTGCGTGCGTGGGGGTGTGTGTGGGGGGCGTGTGTGCATGGGGGGGTGCGCGTGGGGACATGCATGCAAGGGGGGTGCGTGCATGTGGGGTGCATGTGTGGGGCGTGCATGGGAGGGTGTACATGGGGGTGCGTGCGTGGGGGGCGTGAGTGTGTGTGCATGGGGGGGTGCGCGCGGGGGCATGCATGCAAGGGGGGTGCGTGCATGTGGGGTGCATGTGGGGGGGCGTGCATGGAAGGGTGTACATGGGGGTGCGTGCGTGGGGGGCGTGAGTGTGTGTGCATAGGGGGGGTGCGCCCGGGGGCATGCATGCAAGGGGGTGCGTGCATGGGGGACGTGCACGTGGGGGGGGCGTGCGTGGGAGGGTGTACATGGGGGCGCGTGCGTGGGGGGCGGGCGGGCATGCAGAAGCCCAGAGTACGCGTTTCAGGCCGGCTCTGTGTTCCCTGTGAATGCAAAGGGCTCGGAAGGGGGGACATCGGGGACCAGCCGGGGCTCTGTGGGGAGAACGCAGGTGGCCCATTCACGTACTTTCACAAGGGCCCTGGAATCCACCCTGACGAGAAAAGTTGGGAGCCCCCCAGATCTCACAACTAACCTGGTCAGGGGCCAAGCTTCGAGCAGCAGCGACCGCCCGTAGGCTGGCGGAAGGAAATAACCCAGAGCCCCTTTCCCATCTGCCTCCCTACGCCATGCCCGAGTGACTCTGGGCCACTCCCCAAGCTCCCAGTGTAACCAATGCTCCCTCTCATTTTTCCATCCACATGAGGAATACATGTTGGCCATGTGCACCAGGCGTGTGCGGATGTGCACCCCCAGGAGACACAGGCAGGCAGCTGTGGGGCTGTGCTAGTCAGCGGGGCGGCGCTGGAATCTCTCCGGGGGCCGCCCGGCGAATAGGGAACGCTGTCGAGAGCCAGGAGCCGTGTTCTCCCCTGGGAGCTATTTCCTGGGCGTGCTCCCGCACTCTCTGGTTTTCCAGCAGTTGACAGTTGTAAACAGTGACAGCAATGACTCTGTCAACCAGCCATCTTCCCCCCACGCTGCCGGGGGCGGCCGAGCCCAGACCCAGAGCCCTGCCCGCCCCCGGCCGAAGGGAGCCTTACCTCCTGTTCCCTAGAGCGCGCTCAGCTTGGCTTCCACTCCGCCGCTGTCTCCGGAGAGCTCCCAGCCGCAAGCGTGGGCAGTGCGACTCTCCACTCGCGGTTCCCGGCTCCTTACATAAACCCTTCTGCTCACATGCCAGCTGCTGGGAGTGTCAGATTACTGCTGTCACGCACTCCACCCCGGTCACTGGAGAAGAAGTCGCATACACAGTGGCACATGCCGTCTGCTTTGGGGACAGCCGCTCCGCACACCCGGCCTATCCCAGAGAGACACCGGTGCACGAGGGGCTGGAACTGGGGGCAGACCCCCAGCCTTTCATTAACAGGCTGTCCCTGCAGATGGCAACCTGTAACCAGTGTTCCCTCTCATTAGTTCCATCCACTGAAGAATCAATTTTGTCATGTGCACCGAGGCACGCGTGGATATACACCACCTGCAGGCTGTAAACGTCAGACCTCAGCACCAGCCTGACATTTGCCAGCCCGCTGCCAGCCCAGCACGTGTTCGCCAAGAGGGGAGAGCGGCAATCGCCGTCGTCCCTGTCCTCAGCCCTCAGCCCCACCCAGGAGATGGCGGGGCCTGCGGGGGACAGGCGGGCTGTGCCCTGCCCTGAAGGACTTCCACCGAGACCGACTTAGCTGGGAGGGGGCCGAGGATCAGGCTGGCTCAGGCTACCCAAGGGGTGAGTCACTAGATGCTGCTCCCCGGCCCTGGGCTGGCCCACCACAGCGAATGGGTCCCTGCCCGGGGTCGCTCAGAGCCCAGCACGGCGCTAGACTCTAGCCTTGCACTGGAGATGCCACCTCCCCCTCCCCGAGACGCAGAATCCGGGTTCCGTCTGGCCGGGGCCCCTCGGCAGCTCCCACCACTCTTTGGCTACATCGGCCCCAAATACCTTCTGCCCCCTGGAGTTCCGCTTATTCCCGAGTCCTTTTCCTACTCAGCAATTGCCAGGCTCTGCCCCAGAGGTGGCTGCATTTCCCAGGTGGATGAAGTGATCTTTGTATGCAGATTGGAGAGCAGCTTAAGTACTTTGGGATGAAAGGTGCTAGGGGACCAAGGAGAGGAGGGATGTGCATGTGGGTCTGTGTGCGCGTGGGTCTGTGCGCGCGTGGGTCTGTGTGCGCGTGGGTCTGTGCGCGTGGGTCTGTGTGCGTGTGGGTCCGTGTGCGTGCAGGTCTGTGCACGTGGGTCTGTGTGCGTGCGGGTCTGTGCACGTGGGTCTGTGTGCGTGCGGGTCTGTGCACGTGGGTCCGTGTGCGTGCGGGTCCATGCGCATGCGGGTCTGTGTGCACGTGGGTCTGTGTGCGTGTGGGTCTGTGTGCGTGCGGGTCTGTGCACGTGGGTCTGTGTGCGTGTGGGTCCGTGTGCGTGCAGGTCTGTGCACGTGGGTCCATGTGCGTGCAGGTCTGTGCACATGGGTCTGTGTGCGTGTGGGTCCATGTGCGTGCGGGTCTGTGCACATGGGTCTGTGTGCGTGCGGGTCCATGTGCGTGCAGGTCTGTGCATGTGGGTCCATGTGCGTGCGGGTCTGTGCACGTGGGTCCGTGTGCATGCGGGTCCATGCGCGTGCGGGTCTGTGTGCACGTGAGTCTGTGTGCGTGCGGGTCCGTGTGCGCGTGGGTCTGTGCGCGTGCGGGTCCGTGTGCGTGCGGGTCTGTGCACGTGGGTCTGTGTGCGTGTGGGTCCATGCGCGTGCGGGTCCGTGTGCGTGCGGGTCTGTGCACGTGGGTCTGTGTGCGTGCGGGTCCGTGAGCGTGCGGGTCTGTGCACGTGGGTCTGTGTGCGTGCGGGTCCGTGTGTGCGTGGGTCTGTGCACGTGCGGGTCCGTGTGCGTGCGGGTCTGTGCACGTGGGTCTGTGCGCGTGCGGGTCCGTGAGCGTGCGGGTCTGTGCACGTGGGCCTGTGCGCGTGCGGGTCCGTGAGCGTGCGGGTCTGTGCACGTGGGCCTGTGCGCGTGCGGGTCCGTGTGCGTGCGGGTCTGTGCACGTGGGTCTGTGTGCGTGCGGGTCCGTGTGCGTGTGGGTCTGTGCACGTGGGTCTGTGTGCGTGAGGGTCTGTGTGCGTGTGGGTCTGTGCGCATCTCTGGACTTTGCTGGAGCTGTGCTTCCAGGTATGGCGTTGTCTCCACTCAGCAAAACGGCGCCGTGCTGTATGTGGAAGGCACCGACCTTTCCCGGGGGGGTCAGTTTGGCTCCCACATCCTCCCAGAACGGCTCCGTCTCTGCTTGTTCCGTCATTTCCACTGGCTCCTGCACGTCGCCCCAAGGCCACGTCTACGCTCGGAGCATTTTGCCAGCAAAGCGATGCCAGCATCTGTCCAGCCCCTGCCCCAGCCCCGCCCCGCCAGCCGGCTAGGGGCTCCTCCCCAGCAGAGCTGGGCTGGTCGGGGTTGCCCCTTGCCCCAGGGAGCTTGGCCAGCAGAAGCCAGAGCGGGCGCTTGCTCTTGCTTGCACCGCTTGTGCCCCAAGGCGACTCGCCTCCTGCCACCTTCACTGTTGCCTTGGGCTCCCTTTGGCCTGGGCCTGCACCCGCACCATCCCCTCTGTCCTGCCTCGCCCTCCATCTGCTCCTCACTGCTCTGGGGCCTGGTCCCTGGCCGGAGGGCTGGCGTCCTCTGCAGCTGCCACCACTGGCCTGGGGGGCTGGTGTAGGGGGTGGGCGTGTGCTGGAGTTTATGCAGGGGGAAGCCGACTGGCTGAATGGGGCTCAAGGCCTTTTAAAGCGCCAAGGTGCCTGGGGGCGTCCATGCCGCTTGTTTCCCCTTCTTTCACTTTTCCCAGTGCACAGAAGTGGGGAGGCAGAGGGTTCAGTTTCACTTGGGAGTCTGGTCAGTTTCAGCTCCCCTCGTCCATGCTCAGGGGGCTGAGGGTCCCAGGTGGCAGGGGAAGCTCCTGCCTTTGGGAACGCACCGTTTGCTCCCCGAGGATCCCTGCCACATGCTCCTTTCCCCGGAATGATCCAGGTTCCGAGCCACTGCCACCAGCGGTGGTGTGATTGCCGGGCAGCGGCCCCCGCCCAAAGGTGCTTGCTTGGCTCCCTCCCACCGCCAGCCTGCAGACTCAGCCTGAGCCGCGAGAAACAAGCCAGGGCTTTCTCCCTGTCCCACGTCCTGTGGTCAGCGCTGCCTCTGCCCCTTCCCCGGCTGCAGCCACGCACAGAGCCCACGCTGCTGAGGCCCAGGCGGGGGCAGGCGCCAGTCCCCTGCCCGCAGTGCAGAGCAGGAAAGACTCATTTCCCACCTCACTGAGCTCAGCAGCCCTGGGAGCCGGATTGCTGAGTCAGGTTCATTTTCACAGTCGCCCTCCAGGGCAGAGCTGCCTTTCCACTTGCTCCGGGTTCTGCTTGTGACCTGGCTTCCTCTTTCCACTGGCAACTGAAGTTCATCACCCCAGGGTTTCCTCCAGAGATGCATGTCAGCTGGGGAGCCTTCCAAACCCGCGCAGCACGTGGCCCTCTCTGCCCCCAAGTCACATCCTGAGCCCCTTCCTGGCCTTGCACAAGACCGAGGCAGCCGCGCACGTGTGTGTGTGTGTGTGCACATGTGCACATGGGCGTGCGTGCGTCTGTGTCCGAGGCCCTGCAGGCTGCATGGCTTGCTGAAGTGAGCGGGATTAGGCCCTGCTAATTGTCCGTCACTGCTGTTCCCCCAGACTCTGGCACTAGGTGGACGGTTGCTCCTACGCAGAGCCCCACAAGCTGCAGTGGAGATGGGATGAGAAGTAGCTGGGACAGGCCCCTTGTATTCTGAGCTTGCTGGCCATGGGCCTCACCCCGGGCCACCGGGAGGTGGGAAGGAAGCCGACCTCCCCGTCATCTGGTTCTGGCTGCAGACGGGCTCCCCCCGCAGCTCCTCACCTCCCATCCCCCAGCCTGGCCCTGACTGAACTCCAACCCCCCCCTCTTGTCAGCTGGGCAGTGGTGCCGGGCTTGAGGAGGATCCAGGCGTCTCCCGGTGAGCTTGGCACGGCAGAAGCCCCTGGCGCTAGGTGCTGTGCAAATGTGGAACAGATGTTCCCTGCCCGGGTGCGCGGTGCAGTCACGCAGGGAGAGACAGAGTCTGCCCCAAGGAGCTTCCAGCCAGATCCGCCCTGGCATTTAGGCACCTAACTCCCATGGCAAGGTGTCCCCCTCCCTGTCTAGATGGGGGCCGTGCCATCTGGCAGACGAGGCCAAGAAGGGCGGGGTGGGCCCAGACACGCAGAGCAGGGCACTCACTGGCCCATGGTCACATGTAGGGAAGCGTGCCCAGGTCTCCTGCCTCCCAGGCAGTGCCCCTCCCACTAGGCCTCACTGCCGCTAGCCCTTGTGAGAGTTTTTCTCATGGCTTCCCAAGGGAAGTGCTGCGGGCGCCGGACACGGGGGCAGAGCCGCGTCATGGAGGCAAGGTAGCCCCAGACAGCGCCCTGCCTGGAGGCTCTGCATGCCGCGAGCGGGCTTGGGCGGGCCCACGTTTCGTGCCAGCAGAGCCCCGGGGGCTCCACACGGGTTCGGCTGCGGGGCTGTTCACAGGGCTGCAGGTTTCCTCTCGCCCCAGGCACATCCTTGGCTCAGGCTCACCCGCTGGGTGTGAGTGTTGACACATCACGCAAGGTTACCGCTTGTGTAACCCTCCTGTCCGGGGCAAAGTGCACCTGGCCCTGCCGCGGCTCCCAGGGACCCACCCTCCCCGCCTTGTGTAACAGCCGCTTGGCGGCCGGCGTCGGGGCAGAGCTGGAAGGAAGGGGCTCTGCCCTGCCGGGACGGAGGAAGGGACCTGCGCCCACCCCGCCGCAGCCTCGCCTGCCCGGAGAACACAAGAGCGGCCACACTGGGTCAGGGCAGCGGCCCCGTGGCTGGCGCCGGGGCAGAGCCGGAAGGAAGGGGCTGAACGGGGCTGTTACTGGGCGAGCTGGCCAGGGCAGGTGCCATTAGGGACACCCAGAGCCTGGGCCTGCACCCTGCCCAGGCCTGGCCTCCGGGGATGTCTCGCGTTGGGTCTGTGATGCCTGGTCTAACCCCCACGGCGGCTGTACGACGGCGCTGGGGCCCAGCATGGGAGCAGGAGGCCGTGCAGGCACTCAGCTGGTGGGGCTCTGGCTGGTCTCACCCCGCTGCAATGACTTTCCCCGCCTGGGCCACGCTGCGCCGCCACGGCTGGAGGCCCCACGTGGGGATGAGCCGTGGAAGGGCAGAAAGGACGTGAGCCCACCTGGGGCTGCCGAGGGGTGGTCACTTCCTCCGGCCGGCGCTCCTGGCTGCCTCCAGGCTCTGCAGGCTGCAGGTCGGGTCAGTCAGTCTCGGCTTTTCGGAAACAAAAGACAGGACTATGAAGCACTGTAAAGACTAACAAGATGGTTTATTAGGTGATGAGCTCTCGTGGGCCAGACCCACTTCCTCAGATCAAATTGTGGAAGAGAATTGGCACGACCGTATATACCAAAGGGTTACAATAAAAAAAGTGAACACATATAAAAAGGACAAATCAAATTTCAGAACAGAGGGGGGATGAGGGGGGGAGGTTAATGTCTGTGAGCTAATGATATTAAAGGTGCTAATTGGGGAAGCTATCTTTGTAATGGGTAAGATAATTAGCATCTTTGTTAAGCCCCAAAGCTTGCAACCCGGTTTGTTGCAAGGGAAAGTTCCAGGGTTGGTATTAGTGTGGTATGTCCTGTGGGTGTTGGTAAGAATCATCCTGAGGTTAGGTGGTTGTCTATAGGGGTACGTCTACACTACAGCACTAATTCGAACTAACTTAATTCGAATTAGTTAAATCGAACTAAGCTAATTCGAATTAGTGCATCTAGACCTAAAAACTAATTCGAATTAGCGTTTTGCTAATTCGAAATAGCATGTCCACATTGAGTGGACCCTGAACCGAAGTTAAGGCTGGCCGGAACCAGTGCCGGCAGGGCATCAGGTTAGGACTTAGAGCGTGGAGCTGCTGCCTCAGGCTAGCTGAGGGCTGTGCTTAAAGGGACCCGACCCCCACCCCGGACAGACAGTTCTCAGGGTTCCCCGCTTGCTTGTCTGCCTCGATGAGGGACAGCAAAGCAGTCCTGTCTTGGAGTGCCCTGCATGCCCACCCTCGGCACATCACAGCACTCGGCCATCAGCCCGGCTGCACTTGCCGCAGGCTGCCATCCGGGGGCGTCAATCGGGGGGCTGTCAGGATCCCCTGCAGGAGAGCTTCCACCCCGAGGAGCCCGCAGAGCCACCCCTGTCCTCCCCATCGGGGGCTCGTGCCCCATTCCTCCCTCACCTCCTTCCACTTACTCCTCCCCAGCCCCCCTTCCTGATGTAAAAAATAAAGGACACGTGTGTTCAAAAATAGAAACTCTCTTTATTTAACAAAACTGCGGGTGGGGGGATTAACCTCTGGGGAGACTGGGAAAAGGAGGTGGGAGAGGGGAAGAGAGAGGGTGGGAGAGGGGAGGTGGAAACCTGGGAGGAGGGAGCTGGAAGGGGGAAGCCAGGGGAAGAAGGAGAAGGGGAAGTATAAAACTATGGTACGCCATATCTTCAGTACTGTGTACAGATGTGGTCTCCTCACCTCAAAAAAGATATTTTGGCCTTGGAAAGGGTTCAGAAAAGGGCAACTACAATGATTAGGGGTTTGGAACAGGTCCCATATGAAGAGAGGCTAAAGAGACTGGGACTTTTCAGCTTAGAAAAGAGGAGACCGAGGGGGGATATGATAGAGGTCTATAAAAGCATGAGTGGTGTGGAGAGGGTGCATAAAGAAAAGTTCTTCATTAGTTCCCATAATATAAGGACTAGAGGACACCAAATGAAATGAATGGACAGCGGGTTTAAAACTAATAAGCGAAAGTTCTTCTTCACAAAGCAAATAGTCAACCTGTGGAACTCCTTGCCACAGGAGGCTGTGAAGGCTAGAACTATAACAGAGTTTAAAGAGAAGGTAGATAAATTCATGGAGGTTGGGTCCATGGAGTGCTATTAGCCAGGGGGTAGGAACGGTGTCCCTGGCCTCTGTTTGTGGAAGGCTGGAGATGGATGGCACGAGACAAATTGCTTGGTCATTGTCTTCGGTCCATCCCCTCCGGGGTACCTGGTGTTGGCCGCTGTCGGCAGACAGGCTACTGGGCTAGATGGACCTTTGGTCTGACCCAGTACGGCCGTTCTTATGTTCTTATGTTCTAAGCTGAGGGCTTAGGGTCAGGGGGGTCTCACTGGACCAACTTGATTTTCATGCAAAGCTGCTCCAGGGTTCGCATGTGGCCTTTGGTGGCCAGGTTGGCAGCTATCCTGCCCTAGACGGCCACATTCCTGTGCCTAGTGCAGAGGTCGTGGACGTTGGAGGTCTCCCCCCAAACCTCAATGAGGTCTATGATCTCCGCACTAGACCAGGCGGGCACCCACCTCTTGTGGCCCTGGGCAGGCTCCTAGGAGCCGCCAGCCTGGTTCTGGGAACAGGCGGAGGGCTGGGTGGCAGCGGGTGGCTGGCTCATGCCGTGCCAGGCGCAGGGTCTGCTGGCTGGGTGCTGGCAGGCTTGCACCTGGCCTGGGTACTTTAGCCAGACCGTGCCCCTTTAAGGGCTCCGGGGCCGGGAAGGGGGCAGAAGAGTTTCCCTGGTTTGGACCAGAGTGGCCACCAGGGCAAGCTGGGAAGGGCTAGTCTCCACCTAGTTTGAATTAAGTGGCTACACAGCCCTTAATTCGAACTACTTAATTCGAACTAGGCGTTACTCCTCGTAGAATGAGGTTTATCTAGTTCGAATTAAGCGCTCCGCTAGTTCGAATTAAGTTTGAACTAGCGGTTTGTATGTATAGACGCTATGAAAGTTAATTCGAACTAACAGCTGTTAGTTCGACTTAACTTTGTAGTGTAGACATACCCTAGGAGACCATGGGTCTGAGACTGTGGGTCCTATAGACGACCACCTAACCTCAGGATGATTCTTACCAACACCCACAGGCAATACCACACTAACACCAACCCTGGAACTTTCCCTTGCAACAAACCCCGTTGCCAGCTTTGTCCACATATTCACTCTGCTGACACCATCATTGGACCTAACCAATTCAGTTATAAGATCAAGAACACATATTCCTGCTCATCCAGAAATATAATCTATGTCATCATGTGCCGACAGTGTCCATCTGCTATGTACATTGGACAAACGTCTCAGACACTTCGCCAAAGAATCCATGCGCACAAAACGGATATCAGACAGTGTCACAAAGAAAAAACAGTTTCTTGCCATTTCAGCCAGAAAGGGCATCGTCTCAACGACTTGACTACCTGCATCCTGCTTCAAAGACATTTAACACAAGACTTCAAAGAGAAACCTCTGAACTGGCATTCATGCTTAAATTTGACACTTTACGACTGGGGCTTAACAAAGATGCTAATTATCTTACCCATTACAAAAATAGCTTCCCCAATTATCACCTCTAATATCATTAGCTCACAGACATTAACCTCCCCCCCCATCCCCCCTCTGTTCTGAAATTTGATTTGTCCTTTTTATATGTGTTCACTTTTTTTTGATTGTTTCCCTTTGGTATATACGGTCGTGCCAATTCTCTTCCACAATTTGATCTGAGGAAGTGGGTCTGGCCCACGAAAGCTCATCACCTAATAAACCATCTTGTTAGTCTTTAACGTGCTGCATAGTCCTGGCTTTTGTTTCGGCAAGACCAGACTAACAGGGCTGCATCTCTATTACTATTCAGCTTTTCGCGGTTCCCCGGTCCCTGTGGCTGGAGCAGCCTCCATAAAGCCATTGCCAGATCCTGGCCCTGCTCCAGCCTTGCACCACGGCACCCCAACTGGCCCCCCCGCCGCCACAACCACCAAGAGCCTTTACACTGGGGCCGGACTGGACCTGCTGGGGGGGCTGCTGCCCCCCGGCCCTGTGTCAGCGTGGGGGGCCCTGCGTCAGCATGGGGGGCCCTGTGTCAGCGTGGGGGGCCCTGCGTCAGCATGGGGCTACTGACCCCCCCGGCCCTCTGTCAGCGTGAGGCTACCGATCCCTCTCCCGACCCTGTGTCAGCGTGGGGATGCCGACCCCCACCCCGGCCCTGCATCAGCTTGGGGCTGCCGACCCCCCCCCGCCCTGTGTCAGCGTGGGGCTACCGACCCCCCTGCCCTGCGTCAGCGTGGGGCTGCCGACCCCCCTGCCCTGTGTCAGCGTGGGGCTGCTGACCCCCCCGGCCCTGTGTCAGCGTGGGGCTGCCGACCCCCCCGGCCCTGCATCAGCGTGGGGCTACCGACCCCCCTGCCCTGTGTCAGCGTGGGGCTACCGACCCCCCCCCGGCCCTGTGTCAGCGTGGGGCTGCCGACCCCGCCCGGCCCTGCATCAGCGTGGGGCTACTGACCCCCCGGCCCTGTGTCAGCGTGGAGGCTACCGATCCCTCTCCTGCCCTGTGTCAGCGTGGGGCTACCGACCCCCCCCGGCCCTGTGTCAGCGTGGGGCTACCGACCCCCCCCGCCCTGCGTCAGCGTGGGGCTACCGACCCCCCCCGGCCCTCTGTCAGCGTGAGGCTACCGATCCCTCTCCCGCCCTGTGTCAGCGTGGGGATGCCGACCCCCACCCCCCGCCCTGTGTCAGCGTGGGGCTGCCGACCCCCCCGGCCCTGTGTCAGCTGGGGCTGCCACCCCCCCCCGCCCTGTGTCAGCGTGGGGCTCCGACCCCCGCCTGTGTCAGCGTGGGGCTCCGACCCCCTGCCCTGTGTCAGCGTGGGGCTGCCGACCCCCCCGGCCCTGTGTCAGCGTGGGGCTGCCGACCCCCCCGGCCCTGTGTCAGCGTGGGGCTGCCGACCCCTCCCGGCCCTTGCATCAGCGTGGGGCTCACCCCCCCCGCCCTGTGTCAGCGTGGGGCTACCGACCCCCCCCGCCCTGCGTCAGCATGGGGCTACTGACCCCCCCGGCCCTCTGTCAGCGTGAGGCTACCGATCCCTCTCCTGACCCTGTGTCAGCGTGGGGATGCCGACCCCCCCCCCCCGGCCCTGCGTCAGCGTGGGGCTACCGACCCCCCCCGGCCCTGTGTCAGCGTGGGGCTGACCCCCCGCCCTTGTCAGCGTGAGGCTACCACCCCCCCGCCCTGTGTCAGCGTGGGGCTACCGACCGCCCCTGCCCTGCCTGTCAGCGTGGGGCTGCCGACCCCCCGCCCTGCCCTGTGTCAGCGTGGGGCTGCCGACCCCCCCCGCCCTGTGTCAGCGTGGGGCTGCCGACCCCCCCCGGCCCTGTGTCAGCGTGGGGCTGCCGACCCCCCCGGCCCTGTGTCAGCGTGGGGCTGCCGACCCCTGCCCGGCCCTGCATCAGCGTGGGGCTACCGACCCCCCTGCCCTGTGTCAGCGTGAGGCTACCGACCCCCCCCGCCCTGCGTCAGCATGGGGCTACTGACCCCCCCGGCCCTCTGTCAGCGTGAGGCTACCGATCCCTCTCCCGACCCTGTGTCAGCGTGGGGATGCCGACCCCCCCCCCCCGGCCCTGCATCAGCTTGGGGCTGCCGACCCCCCCCCGGCCCTGTGTCAGCGTGGGGCTGCCAACCCCCCCCCCGCCCTGTGTCAGCGTGGGGCTACCGACCGCCCTGCCCTGTGTCAGCGTGGGGCTGCCGACCCCCGTGCCCTGTGTCAGCGTGGGGCTGCCGACCCCCCCGGCCCTGTGTCAGCGTGGGGCTGCCGACCCCCCCCGGCCCTGTGTCAGCGTGGGGCTGCCGACCCCCCCGGCCCTGTGTCAGCGTGGGGCTGCCGACCCCCGCCCGGCCCTGCATCAGCGTGGGGCTACAGACCCCCCTGCCCTGTGTCAGCGTGAGGCTACCGACCCCCCCCGGCCCTGTGTCAGTGTGGGGCTACCGACCCCTCTTGGGCCTTTGGGAAATATCTCCCCCATCCCTGAGGGTATGTCTACACTACAAAGTTAATTCGAACTAACAGCTGTTAGTTCGAATTAACTTTCATAGGCGCTACACACGCAAACCGCTAGTTCGAACTTAATTCGAACTAGCGGAGCGCTTAATTCGAACTAGGTAAACCTCATTCTACAAGGACTAACGCCTAGTTCGAATTAAGAAGTTCGAATTAAGGGCTGTATAGCCACTCAATTCGAACTAGTTGGAGGCTAGCTCTTCCCAGCTTGCCCTGGTGGCCACTGTGGGCCAAGCCAGGGAAACTCTTCTGCCCCCTTCCTGGCCCTGGAGCCCTTACAGGGCCACGGTCTGGCTACAGTGCCCATGCCAGGTGCAAGCCTGCCAGCACCCAGCCAGCAGACCCTGCGCCTGGCACAGCATGAGCCAGCCACCCGCTGCCACCCAGCCCTCCGCCTCTTCCCAGAACCAGGCTGGCGGCTCCTAGGAGCCTGCCCAGGGCCACAAGAGGTGGGCGCCCGCCTGGTCTAGTGCGGAGATCGTGGACCTTATCGAGGTTTGGGGGGAGACCTCCAACGTCCACAATCTCCGCACTAGGCACAGGAATGCAGCCGTCTAGGGCAGGATAGCTGCCAGCCTGGCCACCAAAGGCCACATGCCAACCCAGGAGCAGCTTTGCATGAAAATCAAGTTGGTCCAGTGAGACCCCCGACCCTGAGCCCTGAGCTTAGAACATAAGAACATAAGAACGGCCGTACTGGGTCAGACCAAAGGTCCATCCAGCCCAGTATCCTGTCTGCCGACAGCGGCCAACACCAGGTACCCCGGAGGGGATGGACCGAAGACAATGACCAAGCCATTTGTCTCATGCCATCCATCTCCAGCCTTCCACAAACAGAGGCCAGGGACACCGTTCCTACCCCCTGGCTAATAGCACTCCATGGTCGCAACCTCCATGACTTTATCTAAATTCTCTTTAAACTCTGTTATAGTTCTAGCCTTCACAGCCTCCTGTGGCAAGGAGTTCCACAGGTTGACTATTTGCTTTGTGAAGAAGAACTTTCGCTTATTAGTTTGAAGCCTGCTACCCATTCATTTCATTTGGTGTCCTCTAGTCCTTATATTATGGAAACGAATGAAGAACTTTTCTTTATGCACCCTCTCCACACCACTCATGCTTTTATAGACCTCTATCATATCCCCCCTCGGTCTCCTCTTTTCTAAGCTGAAAAGTCCCAGTCTCTTTAGCCTCTCTTCATATGGGACCTGTTCCAAACCCCTAATCATTGTAGTTGCCCTTTTCTGAACCCTTTCCAAGGCCAAAATATCTTTTTTGAGGTGAGGAGACCACATCTGTACACAATACTGAAGATATGGCGTACCATAGTTTTATACTTCCCCTCCTGCTTCTTCCCCTGGCTTCCCCCTTCCAGCTCCCTCCTCCCAGGTTTCCCCCTCCCCTCTCCCACCCTCTCTCTTCCCCTCTCCCACCTCCTTTTCCCAGTCTCCCCAGAGGTTAATCCCCCCACCTGCAGTTTTGTTAAATAAAGAGAGTTTCCATTTTTGAACACACGTGTCCTTTATTTTTTACATCAGGAAGGGGGGCTGGGGAGGGGTAAGTGGAAGGAGGTGAGGGAGGAATGGGGCACGAGCCCCCGATGGGGAGGACTGGGGTGGCTCTGCGGGCTCCTCGGGGTGGAAGCTCTCCTGCAGGGCCTCCTGGATCCTGACAGCCCCCTGAATGACCCCCCCCGGATGGCAGCCTGCGGCAAGTGCAGCCGGGCTGATGGCCGAGTGCTGTGATGTGCCGAGTGTGGGCACTCAGGGCACTCCAAGACAGGACTGCTTTGCTGTCCCTCATCGAGGTAGACAAGCAAGCGGGGAACCCTGAGAACTGTCTGTCCGGGGTGGGGGTCGGGTCCCTTTAAGCACAGCCCTCGGCTAGCCTGAGGCAGCAGCTCCACGCTCTAAGTCCTGGTTCCGGCCAGCCTTAACTTCGGTTCAGGGTCCGCTCAATGTGGACATGCTAGTTCCCATTAGCAAACTGCTAATTCGAATTAGTTTTTAGGTCTAGATGCACTAGTTCGAATTAGCTTAGTTCGAATTAACTAATTCGAATTAAGTTAGTTGGAATTAGTTCTGTAGTGTAGACATACCCTGAGGGACCTGCAGATGCAGCTACTAAGCCAGGTCTGCAGCCCAGGCACGAGGGACCCAGCCCCGAGTGACTCAGCCACTGTGGGCCGGGATCCAGGCTGCGGGGTTATTGGCGGCTCCGCAGCGGGGTCCCGGCTCTGGTTCTCCAGGGCTGCGTGTCTGGCCCGTCCCAGCAGCGGCCGGGAGGCCCCAGGGCGGGGGAAGAGCAGCCCCCCGACTAATGCACCCTGCGGCGCCGCGGCCCAGCTCACGCCCCGGCATGGCTGGCTGTTGGCAGGCAGCCCCCGTCACAGCTGCACTTCCGCGTCTCTGCTTTGGGACGTTCCCCTCCTGCATGGCTGCCCCTTGTCTGCCCAGGGCGCTGGGCCTGGCCCTGCACGAGCCGGGGGCAGTGGGGGCACATTGCTGAGCTGGGCTAGGGCGGGGCGGGGCTCGCGTGGGGAGACACACAAAGCCAGGACACTTCCTGAGTCACGGTGATTAATTATACAAAACAACCTGCCGCCTGTAGCCCTTGGGGGTGGGGCTGGCGTGGATCGGACAGACCGCCCGGACAGACACACTTCCTGAGTCACCCCCCCGAAACGCAGCCCTCGGGGGTGGGGCTGGTGTGGATCGGACAGACCGCCCGGACAGACACACTTCCTGAGTCACCCCCCCGAAACGCAGCCCTCGGGGGTGGGGCTGGTGTGGATCAGACAGACCGCCCGGACAGACATTCTTCCTGAGTCACCCCCCCCCCCGAAAGGCAGCCCTTGGGGGGGGGGCGGGGCTGGCGTGGATCGGACAGACCGCCCGGACAGACACACTTCCTGAGTCACCCCCGTGAAACACAGCCCTCGGGGGTGGGGCTGGCGTGGAGCGGACAGACCGCCTGGACAGACACACTTCCTGAATCACCCCCCCCCCGAAACGTAGCCCTTGCGGGCGGGGCTGGCATGGATCGGACAGACCGCCCGGACAGACACACTTCCTGAGTCACCCCCCCGAAAGGCAGCCCTCGGGGATGGGGCTGGGGTGGATCAGACAGACCGCCCGGACAGACATTCTTCCTGAGTCACCCCCCCCCGAAAGGCAGCCCTTGGGGGGGGGGGGCGGGGCTGGCGTGGATTGGACAGACCGCCCGGACAGACACACTTCCTGAGTCACCCCCCCGAAACGCAGCCCTCGGGGGTGGGGCTGGCGTGGAGTGGACAGACCGCCCGGACAGACACTCTTCCTGAGTCACCCCCCCAAAAGGCAGCCCTCGGGGGGGGCGGGGCTGGGGTGGATCAGACAGACCGCCCGGACAGACATTCTTCCTGAGTCACCCCCCCAAAAGGCAGCCCTTGGGGGGGCGGGGCTGGGGTGGATCAGACAGACCGCCCGGACAGACATTCTTCCTGAGTCACCCCCCCCCCCGAAAGGCAGCCCTTGGGGGGGGGGCGGGGCTGGCGTGGATCGGACAGACCGCCCGGACAGACACACTTCCTGAGTCACCCCCGTGAAACACAGCCCTCGGGGGTGGGGCTGGCGTGGAGCGGACAGACCGCCTGGACAGACACACTTCCTGAATCACCCCCCCCCCCGAAACGTAGCCCTTGCGGGCGGGGCTGGCATGGATCGGACAGACCGCCCAGACAGACACTCTTCCTGAGCCACCCCCCCGAAAGGCAGCCCTTGGGGGGGCGGGGCTGGGGTGGATCAGACAGACCGCCCGGACAGACATTCTTCCTGAGTCACCCCCCCCGAAAGGCAGCCCTTAGGGGGGGGGGGGCGGGGCTGGCGTGGATCGGACAGACCGCCCGGACAGACACACTTCCTGAGTCACCCTCCCGAAACGCAGCCCTCGGGGGTGGGGCTGGCGTGGATCGGACAGACCGCCTGGACAGACACACTTCCTGAGTCAACCCCCTGAAAGGCAGCCCTCGGGGGGGCGGGGCTGGGGTGGATCAGACAGACCGCCCGGACAGACATTCTTCCTGAGTCACCCCCCCCCGAAAGGCAGCCCTTGGGGGGGGGGCGGGGCTGGCGTGGATCGGACAGACCGCCCGGACAGACACACTTCCTGAGTCACCCCCGTGAAACGCAGCCCTCGGGGGTGGGGCTGGCGTGGAGCGGACAGACCGCCCGGACAGACACACTTCCTGAGTCACCCCCCCCGAAACGTAGCCCTTGGGGGCGGGGCTGGCATGGATCGGACAGACCGCCCGGACAGACACACTTCCTGAGTCACCCCCCCGAAAGGCAGCCCTCGGGGATGGGGCTGGCGTGGATCGGACAGACCGCCCGGACAGACACTCTTCCTGAGTCACCCCCCCCGAAAGGCAGCCCTTGGGGGGGGGGGGCGGGGCTGGCGTGGATCGGACAGACCGCCCGGACAGACACTCTTCCTGAGTCACCCCCCCCGAAAGGCAGCCCTTGGGGGAGGGGGGCGCGGCTGCCGTGGATCAGACAGACCGCCCGGACAGACGCTCCTGCTGGAGCTACTCTGGGGAACTGGACGGGGAGGTGGGGGGGGGGGGTGTTATTGCCCACGCTGGGATTTGCCTCCTGCCCGAGGTCAGACACACACCTGAGAGCGGATCGTCACTAACCGCCGGCGTCCTGGCCCTAGTGTCCCAGCCAGCGCCGGCAGGCCCCAGCTCCAGCCTGGGCTGTGCCGCTTCTGGCCTGGCGGGTGGGCACCCAAGTCACTAGCGCCATGTCCTTCTGCGGGGGGTTCCTTGGGGCCTGCGTGGCTTGGCAGAGCTGGCAGGAGCCCAGCTGGAAAGGGCGGCAGCCTGCAGCCCCGTCCCACGACAGCTCTGTGGCACCAGCTGGCCTCCGTGAGACTCACGGGCGGGCTGCAAATCACACTGCCGGCACGGCTGGGTCCTTCGGCAACACCGGCTGCACCATGGCTCACCCAGGGGATGCCCTGGGCTGGCTGGCACCAGCTCCTGGCCCAGAGCTGCTGAGTGCTGCAGGCCTCGGGCCCTCACTCTGCCACCTGGGGGCTGGCTGAGCCCTGCAGCGTGGGGCAGCCGCCGTGGGCAGCAGCAGGGCTCCGGCCTGGCACAGGATGTGGTGCTGGTGGCTCCGGGGTTGCGTCTGTGGGTTGTGAGCCCTGAATATTCCCTGCTCTTCAGTGGGGCCCTCTGCCAAGGTGGGGCAGCGCTAGGGGCCCTCTTTGTGCCCGGTAGCTGCCAGCAGGCCCCAGGGGATAGGATGGTGTGCCGTGGTGGCACTGGAGGCTGGTTCTTTGCCTTGCGGCCTGGGGCCGGTCACCAAACCCAGGCGCTTCCCTCACTCCCTGGCTCCAGCACAAGGACGCAGCCGCCCAGGGTGGGCACCGCACCCATCCGGACAGCACCTGCCCCGCGCTGGAGGACCCGGCCACCACCTGCGGCAGCCACTCACGGGAGACACGCTGCCACCACAGCAAGGTCAGCAATGTGTGTGCATCAGCCCCCACGTGGAGCAAGTCCGCACTGCCTGTGGCTGGGGCTGCAGGGACCAGCACGAGCCCGGGCCCTGGTTCAAGAGCAAGCACAAGCTGGGGCTCCCAGGGATCGGCATGAGCCGGGGTCCTGGTCCACACTACCGCCCCACGTGGGTACCGCTAGGCACTAGAATCATGCACCCCTGAGTGGCCACACTACCGCCCCACGTGGGTACCGCTAGGCACTAGAATCATGCACCCCTGAGTGGCCACACTACCGCCCCACGTGGGTACCGCTAGGCACTAGAATCATGCACCCCTGAGTGGCCACACTACCGCCCCACGTGGGTACCGCTAGGCACTAGAATCATGCACCCTGGCATGGCCACGCTACCGCCCCACGTGGGTACCGCTAGGCACTAGAATCATGCACCCTGGCATGGCCACACTACCGCCCCACGTGGGTACCGCTAGGCACTAGAATCATGCACCCTGAGTGGCCACACTACCGCCCCACGTGGGTACCGCTAGGCACTAGAATCATGCACCCCTGAGTGGCCACACTACCGCCCCACGTGGGTACCGCTAGGCACTAGAATCATGCACCCTGGCATGGCCACACTACCGCCCCACGTGGGTACCGCTAGGCACTAGAATCATGCACCCCTGAGTGGCCACACTACCGCCCCACGTGGGTACCGCTAGGCACTAGAATCATGCACCCTGGCATGGCCACACTACCGCCCCACGTGGGTACCGCTAGGCACTAGAATCATGCACCCCTGAGTGGCCACACTACCGCCCCACGTGGGTACCGCTAGGCACTAGAATCATGCACCCTGGCATGGCCACGCTACCGCCCCACGTGGGTACCGCTAGGCACTAGAATCATGCGCCCCTGAGTGGCCACACTACCGCCCCACGTGGGTACCGCTAGGCACTAGAATCATGCACCCTGGCATGGCCACACTACCGCCCCACGTGGGTACCGCTAGGCACTAGAATCATGCGCCCCTGAGTGGCCACACTACCGCCCCACGTGGGTACCGCTAGGCACTAGAATCATGCACCCTGGCATGGCCACGCTACCGCCCCACGTGGGTACCGCTAAGCACTAGAATCATGCACCCTGGCATGGCCACACTACCGCCCCACGTGGGTACCGCTAGGCACTAGAATCATGCACCCTGGCATGGCCACACTACCGCCCCACGTGGGTACCGCTAGGCACTAGAATCATGCACCCCTGAGTGGCCACACTACCGCCCCACGTGGGTACCGCTAGGCACTAGAATCATGCACCCCTGAGTGGCCACACTACCGCCCCACGTGGGTACCGCTAGGCACTAGAATCATGCACCCTGGCATGGCCACACTACCGCCCCACGTGGGTACCGCTAGGCACTAGAATCATGCACCCCTGAGTGGCCACACTACCGCCCCACGTGGGTACCGCTAGGCACTAGAATCATGCACCCTGGCATGGCCACGCTACCGCCCCACGTGGGTACCGCTAGGCACTAGAATCATGCGCCCCTGAGTGGCCACACTACCGCCCCACGTGGGTACCGCTAGGCACTAGAATCATGCACCCTGGCATGGCCACACTACCGCCCCACGTGGGTACCGCTAGGCACTAGAATCATGCGCCCCTGAGTGGCCACACTACCGCCCCACGTGGGTACCGCTAGGCACTAGAATCATGCACCCTGGCATGGCCACACTACCGCCCCACGTGGGTACCGCTAGGCACTAGAATCATGCACCCTGGCATGGCCACACTACCGCCCCACGTGGGTACCGCTAGGCACTAGAATCATGCGCCCCTGAGTGGCCACACTACCGCCCCACGTGGGTACCGCTAGGCACTAGAATCATGCACCCTGGCATGGCCACGCTACCGCCCCACGTGGGTACCGCTAGGCACTAGAATCATGCACCCTGGCATGGCCATGCTACAGCCCCATGTTGGTACCATAAGGTGGTAGAACCATGTGCTGGACCCGGTGCGGCCACGCTACAGCCCCACGTCAGTACTGCTAGGCACTAGAACCATGCGCCCTGGTGCGGCCACGCTACAGCCCCATGTCGGTGCCGCTAGGTCACCAGGTGTGAAAATGTCATGCCCTAAGCGACACAGCTCCCCCGCGTGTCCCCCACCGCACCCCCTGCAGAAAGGTCTGTGCCAGGGGAACGCGTCTCCTGCACCAAGCCTTCTGCCTCTCGCAGAGGTGGGCTGTGAGGTGGCGGGGAGCTCACGCCCGCGCCACCAGACGCACGGAGCAGCGCCAGGTGTGTTTGTTCTGGAGACCTGCTCTGGAGAGAGATGCAATCTGTGATCTGCTCGGATGCAGCCCTTCCTGCGGCACAGCTGTACCCCACACCTGCCACTGCCAGGAGTCCCACGTCGCCGCCCTTGGCCAGAGGGGTGAGCCCCCCAGGAACTCCCCAGGGATGGTGGGGGCTCTATCGGCGGGGTGAGCCCCCCCAGAAACTCCCCAGGGACAGCGGGGGGCTCTATCGGTGGGGTGAGCCCCCCCCAGAAACTCCCCAGGGACAGCGGGGGTCTCTATCAGTGGGGTGAGCCCCCCCCAGGAACTCCCCAGGGACAGCGGGGCTCTGTTGGCTAGGTGAGCCCCCCCAGGAACTCCCCAGGGACGGTGGGGCTCTGTTGGCGGGGTGAGCCCCCCCAGGAACTCCCCAGGGACGGCGGGGCTCTGTTGGCGGGGTGAGCCCCCCCCAGGGACGGCAGGGCTCTGTTGGTGAGCTGAGCCCCCCCAGGAACTCCCCAGGGACGGCGGGGCTCTGTTGGAGAGGTGAGCCCCCCCCAGGAACTCCCCAGGAATGGTGGGGGCTCTGTTGGCCGGAGAGCCTGTCCTGCTGTCCTCAGCGAAACTGACATCGGTCTGGCTGAGCGGCCAAAGCTTTGGAGAAGAGCTCTGTGTCGCTCGGGGCCTGTGTCGCTCGGGGCCACCAGTGGAAGATGGTCCCACACAAGGTTTTGACCCCTCCCCCCCCATCTCACACCTTTTGGAGTTCTCCTTCCTCATCCGATCAAGCATGTCTCCAATTAGCCAGGCAGTGTCACCAAAACACCGCCCAGCTCTACACACCCGTCCGGCCAGGCCAGGCCTGCTCTGGGTTAGCATCTTTGTACCAGCAATACTAGACAGGTTAGTATCACTGTCCCTACTATACTGATGGGTAAACTGAGGCGGCAGGGCTGGGGGCGGGCGTTGACTTGGCCAAGGCCCTCAACAGCGGAGCTGGACATGTCACTGACTATTCTGTTCCCGGGCTGAACAGAAAAATGAAACGTAACTAAAATCCTTGTGGGATCGTGAACGGAAAACTCCAGGCACCCCCAGGAAAAGGCAGCAGGAAGCGGGGTGTGGTGTTGTTCGGATTCAAGGGGCTGTGTCCCCTGCCAGCCTATGCCTGCAAGCCCTTCCCTCCCCATCAGGCGGGGAAAACCCACCACAGGTGCCAACGGCGCAGGAGTGGCCTGGCCACGGAGCGTAGCTAAGGGATGCTGTTCCACGGCCAGCCAGCAGATGCCATCCGCACATCGGACACAGACAGGCCAAGTCAGGGCCGAGGACGCCAGCCTCTTGGAGAGCAGTTTATCACGTGTCACATACATGAGTGCGTGTTCAGCGAAGCTGCCTACAGACATTGCATGGAGCGGTACAGGGGGCAGGGGAAGCATCGGTGCAGACAGAGAGTGCTTTGCACGGGGGTGAGAAACCAGCCCCTGGCCAGACTAGGCATTACACAGGGGCAGGGGAATGGGGCATCCGTCTTCCAGCTGACAGCGGGGCAGAGGGAACCGGGCGGCAGCCCTGCTGGGGTCAAGACTCCAGTCCTGGGTTGAGACAGGAGCCAGGGTTCCCAGCAGACCCGTCTGATTTTGGACCCACGGGCCCCACCATGATCCTGCGTGCCCCACCCCTCTGTGGTGCTCTACCATGGGAAGAGTGTGGGGGTCCCTGCCCCCCCATGCCCCGAGCACAACAGGGCTATGGCTGCGTTGCTGTCCTGGGGGGTCTTTTCTATCCCCCCACTGCTGGGTGGATTCCCCTGCAATGAACCCCCAGGCACCCGAATGAAAGGCCCCTAGAAGGTAACGGGGAAGCACCAGGCAGGCGCCGAAGAAGCTCAGAACAACCCTCGCAAACCCCAAGCTGGCTTCATTCCCCGCTGGGGGCAGAGTCCTGCTCCCCCAGGAGCCAACGGCCCAGCTCCACTACTCGATACAGGCCTTGGAGCCGTCAGAGTGCGTGGGGCTCGGTGGACGGGGGCCCTGCCAGCGCTGGCACCCCCCGCGCTGCACTGGAGCAGGAGAGCCGGGCCAGGCTCTAAGCCAGGGGCCTGAATTCTGGGGAGCGGAGGCAGCGCAAACGCTCTTCTAAAGGCAGAACCTGGGTTCCAGTGACGCCTGCGCGCCCCAGCACCTGAGCCAACGCCAGCGGCACACGCTATTCGCGAGGGGCTGGTCCCGGCCCCACAGCGCCAGGGGCCTCGGCGGGCTTGTGTGCTCAACATTAGGGGCCTGCTCTTGTTGGCGGGGCTCGCCGGGGCATCCCTCGTCTGCGGCAGCCAGCTCCCTGCCCAGGGCCCTGGGCAGTAACCACAGCGTGTGCTCCACGTTACAGGGCCGGGTAACGGGTCTACAGCGCCCCCGTCCGTCAGAGACCTTTCCTGTGCAGGGACGTGGGCATCGAATACACGTCAGCCGTTGGGATGCAGCCGCGATTCGGATATTGCACCTGTTTTACTGCCCCCGCCTGGAACGTTTCTATGGCACTGCTGTGAATCAGCGGCCGGCTTCTGCCCCAGAGGTGGCTGCATTTCAGTGGTGCGGGAGCCATCTTTTGTCTGACCCATTCACATTACACTGGCCACAGGAGTACTTTGGGTGGGCGTTGCTACCGCCTCTCTGAACTCTCAAATCTCACACTGGCTGGCTTCTCTGAGCCATCTCCTGCCAGGTGGCGCCTCAGAGATCCGTAATTGCTGGGGCCAGCATGCACGTCTGTGGGCAGAAACATGCCAGCCGATGAACCTGGCGCTCGGGAATGTAGAAACACCTGGATTCTTAAGTGGTGTGAACGCACCCCACCCAGTTCACTGCCAGTCGTACCAGCTGAGAATCCAGCCCAGCCCCTCCCTCAAGTGCGGAGGCCCAAGCGGAGAACGCTCGACAGGCGCGTTTCACGCGGCACTGAGACGTCACCAGTGGTTCCGTGGCACGGCCCTTCTCAACCCCAGATTACTCCCCTGGCCAGAGCTAGTGCCACGGGACCGCACGACCGGCCGGCCTCGTGAAACGGCCCCTCTGCCGCTGGGGCGGGAAAATGGGCAGGCCGAGGCAGCTGAGAACCGTAGCCTCAACAGGTGAGTTGGAAGCAGCCTGGCCATAGGACTCTTGCCGCCCGTGCTGATGGGCGGGGGTCTGAAAAGGGGGCGGAGGGCCTGTCCGATTGCAGGGCAGCAGCTTTGGGAGGAAATTGCTGACAGTTGCCCCTCAGTGACCCAGCTCAATCGGCAATCCCCCCTTTCAACACTGCCGTCAGCAGCACAGCCTCCAAGCCCCAGACTGCAGCCAGACCCCTCGGCAGGGCTGCCGGCCAGGGACAGAGGGCAAGTGGAGGGGACCAATGAGGTGAACTAGCAAATTTCTCCTGGCAGCTTCAGTAGACGCATGCAAGGGTGGTACATGCATCCCGTCGTGTGTGTGTGTGCGCGCGTGTAAGGGTGGTGCATACATCCCATCGTGTGTGTGTGTGTGCGCACGTGTAAGGGTGGTGCATACATCCCATCATGTGTGCGCGCGTGCGTGTGTGTGTGTATAAGGGTGGTGTATGCATCCCATCATGTGTGTGTGTGTGTGTGTGTGTGTGTGTGCGTGCGCACGCGTGTGTAAGGGTGGCGCATGCATCCCGTCGTGTGTGTGTGTGTGTGTGTGTAAGGGTGGTGCATGCATCCCGTCGTGTGTGTGTGTGCGTGTATGTGTGTGTGAGATGTAGTGCGGGGGTGCTGTCCATTCGGGCATTCACTGGTCACTATGCTTGGGCTGTGGGCTGTGGGTGACCCCTACTGGCCTGCATCTGTAAGCACTGCCCGGGGTGGGGTGGGGGGGGGCGCCCTGAGGACCCTCAGGTCACGTAGACAATGGCCCAACCTGTTCTTACCTGTCCAGGGAAGGGTCTGAACAAAGGGAGGGGGTGGCTTGGGGAAGGGGCAGTTTTGGCTGGGAAAACATGAAGAGACGAGACTAGGCTGAGTACTGAGGGGTCAGGGGCCGGTGGACCCCTCCCCAAGGGGTCTGAGGCTGCCTGGCCTGGACTCCTGTAACCACATCACGTCTGTGTTGAGCCGTATCCTGGAGAAGCAATAAACCCCTGTTCTACTGGCTGGCAGAGTCTCATCTTGCTGCGGACGGGGTGCAGGATCAGGGGGTACCTGACACGTCACCACAGTGTGTGTGTAAGGGTGGTGCAGGCATCTCGTCGTGTGTGTGTGTGTGGGGGGTGCATGCATCCTGTCGTGTGTGTGTGTGTACGCGCACGTGCAAGGGTGGTGCATGCATCCCATCTTGTGTGCGTGCATGCATGTGTGCGTGCGTGTGTGTGCATGCGATCCGCTCTGGATCAGATTTCCTCAGAGTTCAGGTGTGTCAGATCTTGGGGAGATGAGGTGGGGGATGGGACAAGTTCAGCCCATGTAGAGACTTTGGAGCCAGCAGCAAAATCTGACTGGAGGCCTGGACACTCCCTTTCAGCCCGGAGGTGTGTGAGCCTGGAGACCTAGATCTACGGAGTTACACAAGCTGGCAATGAACACAAGACAATCCATGATTCCACACCGCGCCAGCTGGGACAGGCGTCTCTGGTACAGCCTGTGTCTTTGCAGCTAGTCTAACAAGGGGGGATCAGCTGAGACTGACTCCGGGCCCTGGGATCCCGGGGGAGCTTTCTGCTGGGGGTCAGAAGTGCACGCTGGGCTGGGGCCGGCTGTTCTTGGGCGCCAGGGTGCCCAGCAGACCCGCCGTGGGCAGGCTGGGGTAGATGCTGTTGCCGGTCTGGGGACAGCTTCCCGGCATGTGCTCTGTCTCCCGGCCGTCCTGGCTCTCCTGCGCCAGCGGGTCTAGGTTCCGATGGAGCAGGTCTCCCTGGCTGGGCTCCTCCTGTTACCGAGGGGGAGAAACGCCCGTTTGCACCACGGAAGCTACCAAAGGTTCCGCCTACGGTGATGGGGAGGTCCCGGCGGGCGGGGCCACGGGTGTCGGGCTGCACGCTCCCGCTGGGGTCTCCTCTCCAAGCCCTGGAGACCTGCCAGGCCCACCAGGGCTGGCAAGAGCGCTTGAATAGGGGCTCAAAGTCCTTGTGCCAAGCCAGGGCTGCTCCTTGCTGCTTGCAAGCCTGTCTGGCAAAGGCCGGTTTCCAAGGCCTGCTCAGCAGAGCTCTGTGCACGCGGCGCGGCCGTGGGGGCTCTGGCAGCGGCTCTGAACGGTGTCCGCACAGAGCTGGCCATTAATCAGCCTGGCCCACTAGACAGCGCCACGAATCCACCACCGTGGCCCTGGACTTTGTGGAACGGCATCCAGGGAGCTGCTCTTAGCAAGGCCTGGGAGTCATGGCGCAGACACGGGAGCACGTGGTTTAGGCGAGCAATCAGCACTGCAGAGAACAACGGGCACAGCCCTCGCTCTGGGCAGCGCATTGGCAGCACAGAGCCGCTCGGCCAGCAGTCGCAAACAGCCCGTCCGAGCGCAGACGCGGTCTGCAGGCGACGTGCAGCCCGAAGAGGGGGCTAGTGCTGCCCGCCACCGTGAACCCACATCTCACACCACTTCCCCAGCGCGACAAGCTGAACCCTTCCAGCGCCCCTAGTCACTGCCCCGATTTTGCAATGGGGGAAAGGAAAGCCAGAGACACCAGGGGTGTGTCTACACTGCAGCCACAGGGCCCAGCTGCAGCTCCCGGAGATGTGGCCAAGCCGCCTTTGGTCTCATCAGCCTGGGTGCTGCAGCAGGGAAGCTTCATCGTGGGCAGCCCCACAAGAAATTACCCAGCATCTCGGGCAGGCTGGCACAGGCCGAGCTGAAGCCTGCGATGATGTGCAGCCTCGCTGCTGTGGTACCCAAGCTGGCTAGCTCCTGCACGTCTCCATGTGCTGCAGAGACATCCCGTGGTTGCAGGGCAGACACCCCAGGAGGAGTGGCCAGCGTCACTGGAGGGCTGGTGTCAGCAGTGGGATTAGAACACAGGTGGTCCAAGCCCGTGTTCTATGCTCTGACCAAGCTGTTCATTTCAACCCTTGTCAAACAACAGGGATGGCCTATGAGGCTCTCTGCAGGAAGGTTGGAGCGCAGCCCCACCACCAGGAAGACCTCTGACCTCCAGCAACGTCTGCCCTCCCTGAGAGGAAGGACAGAGGCCTTCTTGCTGTCCTAGGGCAACCTCAAACCTGGGCCAGCAGGCGCAGATCTGCTGCCGTCTGTTGGGTGACATCGACCGAGCCCCGGCTGTTTGAGGGACGCGCTGTGCTCCGGGGGGGGGGGGCCTGGACAAAGCGGCGGCTGTAGCCCGGGCTGGGCAGACGAGAGGTCTGGCGTGGCAGTGACCCTTAAGACAAAAGGCTCGGTCCTGCATGGCATCGAGCACCCTCGGGCTGCTGGCCTGGCCAAGCCGGGCCTGGAGAACAAGGCGCTCGCGGACACAGCCTGCTGGCCGGGGCCGGGGCCGGGGCTGCCCCAGGACGACTGACCTTGCTGATGTTGTGGAGCAGCTTGCCCACCAGGTCCTTCCGCTGCTGCTTGTTTCTCTCCAGCGCCTCCAGCTTGCTCACCACCGCGTCGATCTTGGGCACGAGGCTGGCGAGGGCACGCTCCAGCGGCAGGACCCGGCGCAGGAGGCTGCGAAAGAGAGCGCGAGCCCTGCTCAGCCTTCCCCCGCGACACAGGGCAGGGGCAGCCACCGCGAAGGCGCGCCAGGCCAGATCCCTGCCAAGGCGGCTGGCCAAGCGCCGCTCTGCCCAACCCAAGGATCTGGGCCCCGGCCGTGCTTACAGCTGTGGCCAAGGACCACGCGTGAAACAGGCGGGGTGGATGGAGCCACTCTCTCTTCCCATAGGGTTTAGCTGCCCCCAGCCCCGCGCTGCCTTGCCCTGCCCCAAGTGCATATCAGTGCCTGGCCGAGGGCCCTGAGGTGAGTTGGTGGCAGACCGGACTCTCTGGACTCGCAGTGCTGTGCGCTCAGCCCAGACATGCTCCCTGGGGAAGTTGTCCTGTGCTGCCTGCCTCCTCGTGCCCAGAGAACAGGGGCCAGCCGCTCAGCGGGCGCAAATCAGGGTGACTCCGATACTCAGACTTCTGCCATGCGTCAGCTGCCCGCTCTGCCCTCTGGCCTGCCCACGGCCTGTAGCATGGCCCCTCCCTGGCAGCAGCGGCTGGCGAGACGATTCCAGGCTCCCTTATGGCAGGTGTGAAGCAGGGGGGGCTGTTCACTCTAGCGGCCCTGGGCCCACTCTGGCTGGGCAGTCACCGGTTGCTGTGTGGGCTGGGGGTGACCCCTACTGGCCTGTGTCTGTAGCACTGCCCAGCGGGGGCACCCTGAGGCCCTCATCCACCGCCCAGCCCGTTCCCACCTGATGAGAAAAGGGGTCTGAACAAGGGAGGGGGGGGCTGGGAGAAGGGCAGTCTGGGCTGGGAAAACATGAAGAGAGGAGACTAGGCTGAGAACTGGGGGTTGAGGGGCCGGTGGACCACCACCCCAAAGGGTCTGAGGCTGCCTGGCCATGACTCCTGTACCCACGTCACGTCTGTGCTGGGCTGTATCCTGGAGAAGCAATAAACCCCTGTTCTACTGGCTGGCGGGGTCTCATCTTGCTGTGGACGGGGGTGCAGGATTGGGGGATACCTGACACACCACCACAGGGGCTGGACATGGCCCTGCCTGGCAGGGTGTCATGTTACTGGATTTTAAGGGGATCAGACAGGTCACTGCTGCACCCGTGGGGGGGGTTGCCCCAAAAGTTGGTAAAAAGGGGCCATGTGAGGTGTCGAATGAGAGCTTCTGTTCTACTGACTCTGTGTGCTATTCATGTCCTGGGGTGCCTGAGGGGTTTTGCTCGTGAGGCTTCTGGCTGGCTGGATTGGAAGCTGAAGCGCTCGGTGGGACTGGCTTGTGGCCTATTTGGGAAGGTCTCCAGTCAGGGGTGTAAGGAGCCCCAAGTTTGGGCAATTCGCCCTGAGCGGACGCCCTCAGCGGTGCCCAGACCCGGCCCAGCCCGTCACACGGAGTGCGGGGGGCCAGGACCAGGTCATGCCCGCAAGGCCCAGGTGGGCATGGCTCCGCGAGGGGGTGGGACAGCAGGAAATCATGCCCTTTGCTTTCAGGCGCTGGCCCAGCCCCCGCAGTGACCCACCTTTGGAATTCCTCCTCGGACACCCAGGCGGCCTTGTTGGCGCGATTGTTCTTTGCATCCACAAGGCTCAGCTTCTCCCCGGGACTGTCGTCACCGTAGGACTTCCCCAAGTTTTCAATCTCGGCGCTCAAGGCAACCTGGAAGGCAGAGAGTGTCGGCTGGACGGTGGCGACCAGGCCTAGTTCACTCATACCAAGCCAGGCTGTCAAAATGGCACCTTCCCATCCCCGGCAGCGCGTGCAGGGATGCAGGCACGGCAGGGCCGACGGCACTTTGGAGGGGGAGCTCCCTTCTCAGCCCCCGCCTTTACCCTTTTCTCCTCTAGGTCATTCCTCATGCGCTTCTGCTCCTCTTCGTCCAGGATCTGGTTCCCGTCGGTGTCAAACCTGGAGAAGGCGGCTGTGATCTCGTGCTCGGCATGGCCCAGCCTGCAACAGGAGGCAAAGAGGACCCAAGGCAGGTGACTAGGTTCGGCACCATTAGTGACTTGCCGCGGCATGAGAGCAGTGCATCGGGGGCTAGAAAACCCGAGGTGGGTGACATTTGATGGCAGGTGTGTTTGGTTTCGGCAGATCCCCCCCAGATCGGCAACACACAAAACGTTTTGAGAATTCACAGCTGCTTGGCCAAATAGTGGTGGAGAACACAACCCGCACAGCCGGCTGTACTTTGGTTTGACACGGTCCAGAGGAAGCGTTTTGATATTGTGAGTCAAAACGGCTGTTTGGAGAGCCACGGTACAAAGGTCAAAAATGCAAAAGCCAAGCCAAAGTTTCTTCAACTTTGCTGAAAAAATTCAAGTTTTGGGTCACCCCAAACAGTCACCTGGCCCCAGTTTTTCGGAACTGCCGGGGTACCGAACAATCCCGTGTTGCCACACCTCAGATGGGAGCCACCACCCAAAGTCACCGGCACAGGAATGAGCCTTCTTACTGAGTGGCGTTAAATGGAGGGGAAGGGCGGGTTGCTGGAGGAACTGTCCTGCCAGCCTTTCCCAGCACCCGCAAGGATCTAACCGCTTCCTGGGAGCAGGCCGGAGACCGGAGGGTCTAGATCCATCGCTCTAGTGAGCGGAAGCAGAGCGCGCCCCAGCTGGGGGGAGAGACCACGACACAGCGCTGCCTCCCGCCCAGTGTGGAGAGCCAGGGAAAGCCAAGGCAAGTGGGGGCAGGAACTCAGGCTGGTGGGTTGAAAGCAACCCAGTGGCTCCGTGTCCTGCCCCTACGATGCAGTAGGTGGTTCTCTGCCTAGCTGTGCTGCCCACTGCGGAAAGCAGGGCTTGGGCAGGGCCCGTCTGCGCACGGCAGCAGGAAGGGCCCGCCCGCCCGCGGGGGCAGCCCCCGAAGAGGGAAGCAGGGGCGTTCGGGGACACGGGGGCCGCTAACCGGCCAACTTACTCTCTCAAACTGTTCTTAAAATCTTCAAACTCCAGCTCCCTGGCACCGCTCTGGAGCGCTTTCTGCACGTCCGAGATCCGCTCCTTCTTCAGCTTCAGCCTCGCCAGTGTCCTGTGGTAGCCCTGGGCCGTGGTGCACAGGGGTCACTGGAGAAGCAGGGCAGGCCGGGGCAAAGCCGGCGCCCGGGCCAGGCCTTGCCTGCGACACTTTCTTCGCTGACTCAGGCCCCTCGAGCCTCACTGCAATGGGCAGACCCCCCGCGGCGCCTGCCCCTACCCCGACTGCGCTGGGGGTGCGGGGCGAGGCCGGCGCCTCGGGCTGAGCTCACTCCCGGGGGCCGCCCCGGCAGAGACAGGCTCCACTTCGGGGCTCTGCCCAGGGGGGCTCTGCATGGGGAGCTCAGGATTCACCCCGGGGAGAGCCCAGTTCACGTCAGCTGTGTGGGCTCTGCCCCGCCCCAGGCACCGATCCGGGGGCCTGGCCTCCAGCTGGCTGCGGCTGGGCCTGGAGGGACGGGGGCTTGGGAGAGCGCCACTGCCCGTGGCTTGGTCCCTCCCCAGCTCCCCCTGCTTTGCTTCCACTGCCCCGCGCCTTGGGGGGGGGCACCCTCTCCTGGCATGGACCGGGGCCAGACAGGGGGGAGCAGCCGTCTCTGGCGTGGGAGGCTGGGAGAGGGCTCTGCCCCACAGCGCAGGCCCAGGGCGGTGGGCTCCGGAGGTGGCGCTCCCCTGCCCTTGGGCCGGGCTGTGGGGCGGGTGCTTGGCCCTGGCTCCTGGGTGCGTTAGGACAAAGCTGGGGGGGCGGGGGGGGCTCTACAACCTGCTTCAGGATGTCCGAGAGCTGCAGCTCGTTCTTCTGGCTGGACAGCTCCTCCTTCACCTCCGAGTAGGTGTCGTTGATGATGGCCAGGAACATGTTCTAGCAAGAGGAGCGACGGGCTGGAGCAGACGCAGCCCACACCGGCCCAGTCCCACCCTTCACCTGGCCCCCACCGGCCCCCAGCCGCCGCCCGCCCCCAGCCCCACCGCCCTTCTCCCGGCCCCCACCGGCCCAGTCCCTCCCTACGCCTGGCCGCGGGGCGGGAAGAGGCCGTGTGTGGGCGCAGGCGGCAGCACTCTGCAGTGTCTGTCACAGGGATCGAGCAGGCGCCTGCCCCCCAGTGACGCTGCCCCTGACAACCCGGGGCGAGGGAGGGCACCCTAGAGGGGCACAGAGCTCTCAGAGGTGCGGGGCGGCTCACCGCACTGGGCTGGGGCAAAGCCTGACTCTGCAGGAACCCCCCTGGCCCCATGCCCCACGAACCCCCTGGGCTCCGTGCCCCATGAACGCCTCGGCCCCGCACCCCAAGAACCCCCTGGGCCCCATGCCACAGGAACCCCCTAGGCCCAATGCCCCACAAAGCCCCTCAGCCCCTTGCCCCACGAACCCTCTGGGCCCTGTGCCACAGGAACCCCCTAGGCCCCGTGCCCCACGAAGCCCCTGCGCCCCGTGCCACAGGAACCCCCTCGGCCCCATGCCCCACGAACCCCTGCGCCCCGTGCCACAGGAACCCCCTCGGCCCCATGCCCCACGAAGCCCCTGCGCCCCGTGCCACAGGAACCCCCTCGGCCCCGCACCCCAAGAACCCCCTGGGCCCCATGCCACAGGAACCCCCTAGGACCAATGCCCCACAAAGCCCCTCAGCCCCTTGCCCCACGAACCCTCTGGGCCCTGTGCCCCACAAACCCCTCGGCCCCGCGCCCCACGAACCCCTTTGGCCCCGCGCCTCCCGAACCCCCTTCGGCCCCGTGCCCCACAAACCCCCTGCGCCCCGTGCCACAGGAACCCCCTCGGCCCCATGCCCCACGAACCCCCTGCACCCCGTGCCCCACGAACCCCCTGCGCCCCGTGCCACAGGAACCCCCTCGGCCCCGCACCCCAAGAACCCCCTGGGCCCCATGCCACAGGAACCCCCTAGGCCCAATGCCCCACAAAGCCCCTCAGCCCCTTGCCCCACGAACCCTCTGGGCCCCGTGCCCCACAAACCCCTCGGCCCCGCGCCCCACGAACCCCTTTGGCCCCGCGCCTCCCACACCCCCTTCGGCCCCGTGCCCCACGAACCCCCTGCGCCCCGTGCCACAGGAACCCCCTCGGCCCCATGCCCCACGAACCCCCTGCGCCCCGTGCCACAGGAACCCCCTCGGCCCCATGCCCCACGAACCCCCTGCGCCCCGTGCCACAGGAACCCCCTCGGCCCCATGCCCCACGAACCCCCTGCGCCCCGTGCCACAGGAACCCCCTCGGCCCCATGCCCCACGAACCCCCTGCGCCCCGTGCCACAGGAACCCCCTGGACCCCACGCCGCAGGAACCCAACCCTGCTGCTCCCACGGCTCTGCCTCCGGAGCCGAGAACGCAGCTCTGCCAATCCCTCGGGTCGGTGGGCATGGCCCGAGCCTGCCTCACCCCCCTCTGCACAGGGACCCGGGGGCAGCAACCTCCCCTAGCACAGTCAGCCCAGGGGCGGGAGCCACCCTAGTTCAATCCCCCTTTCCCTGCTGGGAGAAGGGCTCTCTCCCCCCAGTCCCTGCGCGTCTGACTCTCCTGGCCCGGCGGGGCCCTGGCTCCTCGGCCCGGCCCTGGGCGATCACTTACCAGCAGCACAAAGAACACGAAGAACACGTAGGTGACGAAGTAGATGGGCCCCAGCACCCTGTTGGCATTGTCGATGGCGTTGTAGTCAAAGTCCCCAAGGATGATGCGAAACTGGGTGAAGCTGGGAGCAGAGAGGGCCCGAGGTCAGCAGTGTGCCAGCAGCCCAGCCCCGCAGCCCAGCCCCGCAGCCCAGCCCAGCAGCGCGCCCCCAGCCCAGCGCCAGCCCCGCAGCGCGCCCCCAGCCCAGCGCCAGCCCCGCAGCCCAGCCCAGCAGCCCAGCGCCAGCCCCGCAGCGCACCTCTAGCCCAGCGCCAGCCCCGCAGCGTGCCCCTAGCCCAGCGCCAGCTGCGCAGCGTGCCCACAGCCCGGCGCCAGCCCCACAGCGTGCCCCTAGCCCAGCGCCAGCTGCGCAGCGTGCCCACAGCCCGGCGCCAGCCCCACAGCGTGCCCCTAGCCCAGCGCCAGCCCCTAGCCCAGCGCCAGCCGCGCAGCGTGCCCACAGCCCGGCGCCAGCCCCACAGCGTGCCCCTAGCCCAGCGCCAGCCCCTAGCCCAGCGCCAGCCGCGCAGCGTGCCCACAGCCCGGCGCCAGCCCCACAGCGTACCTGCAGCCCAGCGCCAGCCCCTAGCCCAGCGCCAGCCCCACAGCGTACCTGCAGCCCAGCGCCAGCCCCTAGCCCAGCGCCAGCCCCGCAGTGCGCCCTTAGCCCAGCGCCAGCCCCGCAGTGTGCCCACAACCCAGCGCCAGCCGCGCAGCCCAGCCCAGCCCAGCAGTGCACCCCAGCCCAGCGCCAGCCCAGCATCGCACCCGCAGCCCAGCGCCAGCCCCGCAGTGCGCCCCAGCCCAGCGCCAGCCCCGCAGCGTGCCCATAGCCCAGCGCCAGCCCAGCAATGCGCCCCTAGCCCAGCGCCAGCCCAGCATCGCACCCGCAGCCCAGCGCCAGCCCCGCAGCGTGCCCATAGCCCAGCGCCAGCCCAGCAGCACACCTGCAGCCCAGCACCAGCCCAGCAGCCCAGTGGCAGCCCAGCAGCGCTCCCACAGCCCAGCACCAGCCCAGCGCCAGCCCCACAGCTGAGCACCAGCCCAGCAGTGCGCCCACAGCCTAGCACCAGCCCAGCAGCCCAGCACCAGCCCAGCAGCCCAGCGCCAGCCCAGTGCCTCTTCCACCAGGCAACACAGTCTCCCCCTGCTTTTCCAGGTGGCTTTGAAATGTCATCCAGCGTGCTCGTGTGCAACTCTCATGCCTCTGGCACGGTGCCCTGGGTGCCAAAGGGGGTGGGGAGCAGCTAAGTGACAGAGAAGGATTTTGCCTCCCTTGAGGGGTGTGGAATAAAACTCGGCTCCGCGCCCCGCCGGGGGCATCCCCACAGTGTTTGGCTGGCCTGGCTCTGATGAGCCTCCTGCCTACCATTTCGGCCACAGCAGGGGGCTGCTGTTCACTGGGCGCTAGTGTTCGCACACAGCCTCGGGGGTCAGGTGGAGAAACGCCCCTCACGTGCAATTGCACCCAGTCTGGCACTGGGCCCGCTGCTCCGGGGTAAGGCTGGAGCCAGGGCTAAGCAATGCCAGACACCTCCCCAGCGATCCCACCAGCCCAGAGCCCGCGAGTAAACGCGCCGAGCTCATGTTCCAGCTCCGCCTCCCGCGCTGGCCCTGCCGCCCCAGAGCCGCAGGGACGCCGTGCAAATCCGCTGGGGGTTCTCCCGGGGCCGTTTGGCCATGTGGGACGGAGGCCCCCCACTCAGGTCATGCCGCTGGGAGAGGGACGGCTGGCCCAGCCAGGGCCGAGGAGGCTGTGACTTTTGCTTTCAGCTAGAGTGGCAGGAGGGGAGGTAGAAAAGGCAGCCGCGGAAGAATCCCTTTGCGGGGCTCGTTTCCCCGAGATCAGCCAAAGCGCCACTTCCTGCCTCCTTTCCTGAGCAACTTTATGGGGCTTCGCCCCTGGATTTCCAGCCCTCGCATGGCGGTTTCAGCTCCCCGCTTCTGCGGGGTGGAAGGGGGATTTCATAGACTCCCAGGCGAGAACAGAGTCACCAAGTCCAGGCCCTGCCCTCCCGGCAGGACCCAGCACCGTCCCCGAGGTGTCTGTCCAACCTGCTCTTCCAGATCTCCAGGGATGGCTGGCTCTGCTTCTCCCCTGCCTCCCTGCCCAGTCCCTGCGGTGATCGTCCACACACCGAGCTGCAGACTGTGGTCACTTGCACGCTCCCGGGCTCACAACAGGGCTAGGTTCAGGGCCAGGGTCAGGGTCTGTGTCAGGAGTGGGGTCAGGGTCAGGGCCTGGGTCCGGGCTAGGGTCAGGGCTGGAGTCAGGGTCAGGATGTAACAGCTGGCTGTGCCAGAGCGGCCGCTGTGCAGACAGACCATCCTGCTGGCAGGGCGGTGTGACGTAGTGGGGGGCTGTCTGCTCTGTACCCCGGGTTCCCCCGCGCTGTGCTGTGGGATTCCCACTGACTCAGCCACATGTGGATTGGCCCAGACACCTAGGCCCAGCCTGGGCAGATAACAAGGCTCTTCCCAGGGAGAGACAAAGGGAGGGAGGTGGAGACGGCTGCCTGGCTGGGGGCAGGGTCTGGGAGTGAGGCAGTTCCTGGCTGGGAAACATGAAGGGAACAGACTAAGCTGGGTGCTGAGGGTTGAGGGGCGATGGACCCCCTAACCCAAGGGGTCTGAGGCATCCTGGCCCTGACTCCTGTAGCCACGTCACGTCTGTGCTGGGCTGTATCCTGGAGAAGCAATAACCCCTCTGTTCTACTGGCTGGCGGAGTCTCCTTTTGCTGCTACGGGGGTGCAGGGTCGGGGGGAACCCGACGCGCCGTCAGTCGGGAGGGGCCCCGCTTTGAGTCAGGGCCGATAGATCATTCTCTGACAGCCTCACCTGCAGCCCTTGGAACTCAACAGGCGTTTCCACAGGTGTCTGTGGATCAGGCAAAGCCGGTCCCCACTGGACCTAGGCAAGCGGCACTCGCCGTGCAGACCGAGGGCGGGCTGGGGTTCCCGTCCCCTGGGAGTCAGGCGGCGAGATGCCGGGTTTCACTCGGCACGGAATCGCGGAGACGCCGTTTCCCAAAGAACGAAAAGGGCCAACGGCCCCAGCCCAGCCCCCGGAGCCCTCCCTTAGCAGAAGGCAAAGATGTGCTTCGTTTCTGTTACACGTGCCGTCACAACCAGGGTATTTCACTAACAGCAGCCGCTGGGACCCCAAGCCAGACCGGGCCAAGCCGGCTGAAATGCGACTGCCTGTTGTGTCTTCCTGGAGAAGGATGGCTGCTCCTGGCAGAGGCGGCGGGAGAGGGAAGGAGGAGAGAGGTGCACTTACATGCATTTAATAAAGGTGCTAAAGTTCTCCACTTGCGTCCCAAAGAGAAGGTAGCCCAGCTGGGCGTAGGCGAAGAACACAATGAAGAACATGATGGCAAAGCCCAGGATGTCCTTGGCGCAGCGAGCCAGCGTGGAGGAAAGCTGGGTCATTGTTTTGTTAAAGCTGATGTACTTGAATATCTAGGAGAAAAAAGCCGGGGGGTGAGGTAAGTTGTGGACACCTCCCATACAGATGCACACACCGAGGGAATCGTATGACAGCAGGAAACGCTGCGGCAGGGCAGAGGAGAAGGTAAAGAAGAAAGGATGTCCAATAGCTCGGGTGTCCAGGAGGTAGAGTAGGTACAATTCTTGCCACAGACTTCCTGTGTGACCTTGGGTGAGTCACTTAGTCACCCAGTGCCTCAGTTTCCCCATCTGTATAAGGCGATACCAGCACTGCCCTGCCTCCCAGAGGGCTAGGGAGGATAAAAGCATTGCAGGCTAAGGACACGAGGGCCAGAGACGCGTAGGATACCACGTAAAACCTGGTGGCTTTGTACCAAAGGCCAGTCGCTGCCTGAGCCCAAAAGGGTCTCAGCAGGCCCAGCACGGACTGGTGGCTGTTGCCAGCTGCTGGGTGGCCTATGGGAAAGAAGCCGACTGTCTGAGCCCGGGGCGGCCTTGGCTAGCGAGAGCGTCTCATGAGTCACCCTCCTTCACCAAAGCCGGCTGTGAGTTTGTAACCTCAGCGCTCTGCGGGCCAAGGCGGTTTGGCTCCCGGCACGGGCGGGCCTAGAATGGGGTGGGGGGGGGGATGATGGCACCGCAGCAGCGCTGGACTGGACACCCAGGGAGTGCCGGTTCTCATAGCCAGCGCTGGGCAGTCAGCGCCCCCCCAGCCCCGTTGTGTGGGCCCTGGCTCTACAGGCATGTCGCCTTCGCCAGGCTGGCAGGGAAACCTGCACCCATGGACACCAGCAGTAAACAAAGCGTCTCGCGGGCCACCCGATGGGCTGCCGGGCTGCCCACCACCGCCCCAGCGGGTCCACGCCAGGAAAAGCACCACCCAAATCAGCTCCAGCTGTCACCCCTCTGGGCCAAGGTCCAGCGGGTCTGGAAAGTGACCTTCCCATCAGCCCTAGAGCGTCCGGGCAGGGCAGGGCTGGGCTGCCGGGACACTCCCTGTGTGGCGCGGCGCGGTGGCTGAGCAACCGGGTTTGGAGGTCTGCCGCTGCTGGGCTGTGGAGACGGACTTTGCTAGGTGCCTGTACGCAGAGGGCTGGGCTCTGATTTCACCTGCGGGATTGGCTTTTCCAATGGGCAGACTTGGGGGGGGGGGGAACTGAAGGGCATTTCAAAAGGAAACGTTATTTGATTGAGCCACAAACTACGTGGCCACGTGGGCGATTGTTTTGGGTAGTGGCTGGGGAGAACCACGCGAGGCTCCACGTCACAGGCCACAGCTCGGGCGCGCCCGGGCTCCCTGGAGCACAGAGCCCATGGGGCAGAGCGGCTGTGCGGAGGGGGGAGCCCCGAAGGGAGATTCCCCTCCCCTATCCTGCGCCTGCCCTCGGTGCGCAGCGGCGGGGAGAGAGGAGCCCGGTACAGCGGCTGGCCGGCAGGCGCACCTTGATCCAGGCAAAGAAGAGGTTGACGGCGTTCATGTTGTTGTACTGAGTCTGCCAGAAAGCCAGGAACTCAAAGTCCGCGTAGATGTCAGGGTGCCGCAGCAGCTCCCCCATCAGCCGGTTTACCTCAATGGTGCGGAAGATGTGGAACACGATGGCGACCACGGAGAGCTGGAACGAGGAGGGACCAGGTTACTGCGGGGCTGCAGGTTCCCTGGGGCTAGAGATGTCAGCAAGTCCAGGGGGCTACACGGGGTGGCAGCGAGGCTCTGGGTTAGCCCCGTGTGCCGTAGTGGGGGGCTGTCTGCTCTGTAACCTGGGGTTCCCCCACGCTGGGCTGTGGGACTCCCACTGACTCACCCACGTGTGGATTGGCCCAGACACTAGGCCCAGCCTGAGCAGATAACAAGGCTCTTCCCAGGGGAGAGACAAAGGGAGGGGGGTGGAGGCGGCCACCTGGCTGGGGGGCAGGGCTGGGAGCTGGGCAGTTTGGCTGGGAAAACATGAAGAGAGGAGACTAAGCAGAGTACTGGGGGTTCAGGGGCCTGGGGACCCCTCCCCAAGGGGTCTGAGGCTGCCGGGCCCTGACTCCTGTACCCACGTCTCGTCTGTGCTGGGCCGTACCCTGGAGAAGCAATAAACCCCTGTTCTACTGGCTGGCGGAACCTGTTCTTGCTGCTACGGGGCTGCAGGATCGGGGGGAACCCGACGCGCCGTCACACCCCTCCCCAGCCAAGTACTCAGGTGTGCGCAAGTCACAGCCGTAGCGCCTGCCACCGTCTCCCGCTCGCCCCCAGCGCCGGGACCAGGGCCCCGCCCCCCTCACCAGGATGACCACCACGTCCAGGACGTTCCAGACGCTGGCGAAGTACTGCAGGCGGTGGATGCGCAGCTCCAGGGTCTCCTCCACCACGTAGTAGAAGATGAAGACGCAGAAGACGACCTCGCAGGCCACGATGAAGAAGTCCCAGGTGCTGACGTAGCGGATTAGCTTCACCGTGCGGATTTGCCAGGAGGGGATTGCACCGCCGGTGGCGGGAAATTCAACCACCAACCTGGGCGGGGAGAAGGAAACGCCCGGGGGAGGGGAGGAGAGTGTTGCACGTTCGTGCGAGGCCTCCAAAGGAGGGGGGAGCCCCGAGCCTCAGCGGCCCCCCCCGCGGCAGGCAGATGGGACCAGCGAGACGCCGTGTTCTCATGGGGCAACGAAGGCTCCTTTTGAGGTGGGTGGTGGCCGCCGACAGGCTGAGTCAGCTCCAGGGCTGGGGTCTCACTGATTTCCCTAATGCCCTCCCCTCGCAAAACTGCTCCACCGGCAGCCGCTGCTGTGGGACGTACAGCGCCTTGCACAGCAGCGCCCGGGCTCAGCAGGGCCTCTGAGAGGCAACGTGGAGCTGTGGGCCGGGGGAGGAAGTGGGCTTGGGGAACGTCACAGGAGTTGATCTGGGTGGTGTCCACTTTTCGTCGGCGTAACAGCCTGGCTAGCCACTGCTGGCCCGGGAGCCCTCCCCCAACCGTGCTCCGTGCCAGCGTGCGAGGCTCTCCTTTGCACGCAAATCAGCATGCCCCGGGCATGGCCGCTGTGATGCACTGTGCTCACAGGGACCCGCCGCCACTCTCTAGTGCTGGAATCAGGCCGTGGCTAGCACCGGGGTGACGTGGCTCTGCTCGGGGATTCACCCCTCCTCCAAAGTCAGAGCTCACTCCCCGCATCCCCTCTGGCTAGAGGTGCCTGGGAGCCAGGGTGCCTGGGTTCTCACCCCACCCGCCAAACAGCTCCTTACGGGCCGGGGGCAAGTCTGTCAGGACAGCCAGGGCCGCCCTGATGGGGCGCAGGGCTGAGATCACAAGGGCAGGGCAGTGCTGGGCAAGGTGCTGAGGCCAGGCAGGGGCTGAGTGCACTGGGGGGGGGGCGCATGGGGGCCAGGCCGGCCAGGCTGAGTGTGCCGTGGGGGAGGGGCCGCACAGGGGCCGGGCAGGCCAGGCTGAGTGCGCCATGGGGGGGACATGGAGGGGCCAGGCTGAGTGTGCCGTGGGGGAGGGGCTGCGCAGGGGCTGGGCAGGCCAGGCTGAGTGCGCCATGGGGGGGCATGTGGGGGCCAGACTGAGTGCACCATGGGGGGCATGTGGGGGCCAGGCCAGCCAGTCTGAGTGTGCCATGGGAGGGGCCGTGCGGGGGCCGGGCAGGCCAGGCTGAGTGCGCCATGGGGGGGACATGGAGGGGCCAGGCTGAGTGTGCCGTGGGGGAGGGGCTGCGCAGGGGCTGGGCAGGCCAGGCTGAGTGCGCCATGGGGGGGCATGTGGGGGCCAGACTGAGTGCACCATGGGGGGCATGTGGGGGCCAGGCCAGCCAGTCTGAGTGTGCCGTGGGAGGGGCCGGGCAGGCCAGGCTGAGTGCGCCATGGGGGGGACACAGAGGGGCCAGGCTGAGTGTGCCGTGGGGGGTGGGCAGGACACGCTGAGTGCGCCATGGGGGGGGCACGTGGGGCCCAGGCTGAGTGCACCATGGGGGGCATGTGGGGGCCAGGCCAGCCAGTCTGAGTGTGCCGTGGGAGGGGCCGTGCGGGGGCCGGGCAGGCCAGGCTGAGTGCACCATGGGGGGCATGTGGGGGCCAGGCCAGCCAGTCCGAGTGTGCCGTGGGAGGGGCCGCATGGGGACCAGGCAGTCCACACTGAGTGCACCATGGGGGGGGGCGGTTTGGCTGCACAGGGGCCAGGCAGGCCAGGCCGCCTACCTGAGCACGCAGAACAGGTTGATGTTGGCATTGTACACGGAGAAGTCAGTGAAGACCACGCGGGTGCCACGGTCCAGCCACAGATTCTCCTTCAGGACTTGCAGGGCGCCGGCGCTCTCCTCCCGGGTCAGCTTGAGGTCGATGTAGTAGCCTCCCCCACTGTAGCTGGTCAATCGGCCCCAGTGGGACGAGCCGCCCAGCTCCTGCTCCGAGTGGTACCGCCACCTGCCCAGGGAGAGCCCACGCCAGTGACTTGGGCCCAGGATGGGCCTGGAACAAAGCAGGTCTCCTCCTGCCCCTGCCACGGAGCGGAGGAGTGTTGACACCAGCGCTCCAGGGCTCAGGCTGCCACGTGGTGTCTCCAGTGACTAGGCCTCGCCACTGGGCCTGTGGCCGCTCCCAGGGCAGAGCCACGCCACAGCAGGCCTGCTGTCTCGGTCCCCCCACGGCCCAGACAGCTTCTCTGGCACAAGGCCTGCGCCAGGCAGAGCTACAGCACTAGAGAGACCAGACCCAAACCAGCCCACCGCCGATGCACATGTCCCGTGTAGTGGGGTCTGTCCATCTCTGGAGCGGGGCAGAGCTAAGCCTCCAGCAAAGCCACCCAAGGCTGTCCAGGTGTGCGTGGAGGACTCTTCCTGTAGGTCACAAGCTAGTCCTCCCCCGACCAACGTTCCCGCGATTGTTTCCATCCATGTGCAGAATACATTTTGTTATAATGCATGTGCAGATGTGCACCACCAAGAGAAACGCAGGCTGCCGGCTGTGGGCGCTCTGCCAATCTCTCCGGGGTGGCCACCCGGCGTCCAGGGAACACTGCCCGGCCCTTCCCCTTAGAGAGTTCCCTTTAATGCCTCTTCGGTCGTTTTGCTCACCCTGCTTCCAAAGCCCCAGCGACTGTGGTTTTAGCTGTGTCTGGCCCGCGCCAGCCGAGCAAACCTTGCACCTGCTGCCAACAGGATGGAAACTCCCCAAACTATCCGGCCCCCGTGTCTTGTAACTGCCCTGTGAGTGCTCACTCAGTGGCTGCCTGCCGGCTCCATTGTGTGGCTTCCCCCAGCCTTAAGCTAGAACGAGCGTTTGGAGAGGCGAGTCTCCTTGCTGGAGTGCCGCAAGCCCCCTCCCGAGCTAGCCTCTCGCACTGAGGACCGCGGGTTGCAGCTCCGCGTTCCAGGGTCCTGCCCATGGCAGCCCCACTCACCTCCAGCGTGGGCCCAGGTCCAACAGCAAGCAGCTCATAGCCCAACGGCCTTAGCATCTGGGGCCGGGCTGAAAACAGCCATGGGGCCAGGAGCCAGGGAAGCTGGCGCGTTGGGCCCGTGCTAGGCCTGGTGCAAACTTCCCCCCAGGGCCGGGTCGCCAGCAACTCGAACACAGACACAAGCTCTCCTGGGCGTGGCCGATCCCCCAGCAGGAGCCGCCTCGGAGTCGCTGAAGCTTTTGGGAGCCCTGGGCTGGGGCGGGCAGGAGGCTGGGGGAGTTCTGCAGGCCCCCCCCCATCTGCTCACCCCTGGGACTAGCCTTCCCCACTCATTCCTGCAGACGCCAGTCACGGCCCCTTGGGGCGCCCAGGGCCAGGGCGTGAGGCCGGAGGGGCACTTACGCGGTCCCGTTGAGGAGCCCAAAGGGGACCCGCTCTTCCTTGTCCTGGGCGTAGGCGTCGTAGCAGCCGGCAATGTCTGCCTTGAAGGTGTTGTGCACCACGCAGGAGTTGTTCTGCACCTTCAGCTGGCGCACGCGTGGCACGCCCAGCAGCAGGTTCTCGTAGTAGATGTAGGACTGGGCGTTGTGCGCCAGCGACTCGTTGTTGTACCACTTGGTCCAGTAGAGGCTGTCCAGCAGCGGGCCTTGGGTGTACTGCAGAGCAAGAGGCGGCAGGCCCTTGGCTCCAGCGGGCCCCAATGGGATGCCCTGGGGGGTCTTCCCTGGGGGCTGCAGTCAGGCGCAACTGGCCTTGCCCCATTGCTAAGGAGTGGCCCTGGCTGCACGGTGGCTAGGCGGGGGGGAGGCCTTTGGACGCGGGGAGGATGGTAGGGGAAGGTGAACCGATGCAGGGGCAGCAGGAGAAAGCCAAAGCCCATGGCTGGTTGCAGGCTGCTGCTGGCAGAGACAGACAAAGCAGCTCTTGGCACGCTGTTCCTAGCTGTCTGAGCCGCACGGGGCGGGGGTCGCACGAGCATTTGCACGAGCACTGCTCAGCATGTTCTTCAGTAGCAGCCCAAAGGCTCCTGTGCACCTGTCCCACCCTTAGCCATGGCTCTGGTGAAATGGCCCGACTAGCACTCCGGGGAGCTCCCACACTGCCTGCCAGGCGGGGATCCTGGGCCTGGTGTTCCCACGAGGATTAGGGTTAGGCAGGAGGCTGTCACACCGATATCAGAACGCCCGGGAGAGGGACGCAGAGCGCTGGGCCCCGGGCCCGGCTCTGCCAGGATTTGCTGCGGGACTCAGGGGAGCCTCTCTGCCCCGGGGTTCTGTAAAATGGGCATACGCGCTATTCCTGCCTCCCAGCGTGGGCCTGCCTTGTCTTTGGCACCCGGGGCCTGTACAGCGCTCAACACCCCAGGAACAGGAGTCACCCCGGACCCAAAGAGCCCGTTAGAAACAGGACAACTGGGACGTCCCTACCAGTCCCACAGGCAGGGAAGTCAAGCGGACAGCCAGAGGAGCCGGTCACAGGCGGAAGCAAAGGGAGCAAGCCCCCGCGGGTCCACCTGGGTATGGGCTACATAGCTTCAGCCGTGCCTGGCTGTACTCACCGCCCAGAACTCAGCCATGCTGCTGATGGACTGGAAGGAGACGCCGCTGTCGGAGGGGGTGTGCAGGAACAGGTCGGACATCACCTTGGTGTAGTAATAGGCATTGGTGCTGGTCATCCCGTACGTCACTGGGGGGAGCAGAGAGAGGGGCTGTTCCCCGGCACAGGAATGCTGGAGACCCGCGGTTCTCAGATGCGGGCTTGGGGCCCAGTCTGGGGCTGGCTTGGACGAGCTGGGGCCTGAGGCCAAAGTCTGAGGCCTTCAGCCCTGGGTACCAGGACTCTAGCTACGGGCCCCCCGCTTGGAGCTGAAACCCTTGGAGCTCGGGCTGGTGGCGTCGCTTTTACTGTCCCGGGGTCACGGGGCGGAGAGGTGGGACCCCTGGGGGAGCCGAGCAGGAGCCGGTGTGATGTAGTGGGGGGCTGTCTGCTCTGTAACCCGGGGTCCCCCTGCTCTGTGCTGTGGGATTCCCACTGACTCACCCACATGTGGATTGGCCCAGACACCCAGGCCCAGCCTGAGCAGATAACAAGGCTATTCGCAGGGGAGAGACAAAGGGAGGGGGGCGGAGACGCCACCTGGCTGGGGGCAGGGCCTGGGAGCTGGGCAGTTTTGGGCTGGGGTGATGTGAAGAGAGGAGACTGAGCCGAGTGCTGGGAGTTTGGGGGGGCTATGCACCCTGCCCAAGGGGTCTAGGGCTGCCAGCCCCTGACTGCTTGTGTCCACATCATGCCTGTGCTGTATCCTGGAGGGGCAAGAACCCCTCTGTTCTACTGGCTGGTGGCATCTCATCTTGTTGCTACGGGGGTGCAGGGTCGGGGGGCTCCCCGATGTGCCGTCACAGCCTACAGGAACCTGCCTCGAACTCCATCCCCGGGGCCCATCCACTCAAGCCCTCAGAGCCAGGAGCGCCGAGATGCCCGGCCATGCACGCGGCTGGTCCAGTGGCTCTCAGCCCGCAGGCCTTGGGCCAGGCACAGTCGCTGCTCCGAGCCGTGGGTCTGGGCCTCTCGTGGCCCGCTCGGCACAGCTGTGGCCCCTGCGACGGCCCGAGGGCCGTGCCCACGCTGGGAGCCACTGACCTCGCCGCACCTCCCGGCCAGTGAGTCACCCTGTTGCCCCTATGCCGGGCTTGGCTGGGGGCCCCAGCCTGGACGGGAGGCCTCCGAGGGCCTTGCCTGGGTGGGAAGCTCACTCAGCAGGGCGCTGGCCTTCCAGGGGGAGCTGCAGCGGGGACACACGCTTGCGCCCCGCCCAGCAGACCCCGGCCCCTGGGAAGCAGCCGCCCCGAGTCCCGCGTGCCGCAGATGGGTTGGGTGCCTGAGCGATAGCCGCCCCGTGCGCTGCCGCTGCGCAGCCGGCCTGCCAGGGGGGCATGAAATATAACCCGCTGCGCCAGGCAACGCACAGGTGCGCCGTGGAGATAACAATGAGCCTTCCCCAAGCAAACAGTCATTGTTCTGCCCACACAAAGCCCGGGCGTCTTCGGGACAGAGCTGCACTAAATCCTCCCCCGAGGACAATGCGAGCTGCCAGCCCGGTTATCTCCCGCCCCTTTCCCGCGCGGCCTGACGTCCACCAGGCAGGGCTGAAAGCAGCCGACGCCGAGTCCCCCAGAGCAAAGGGCTGGTGCTGACGTCTCAGGGCCACGTGTCCCCTTAAGTGGGGTTGTCGTGGGCCCGGGGCGTCACCAAGCCGTGCCCCGGACACCGTGTCCCCAGGGGCTTGCTCCCCGGGGTGAGTCGCCGGCACGTCTGTGCGCACAGCCCTGGCTTAGCCTGCAGTTGTCTGAGCCGCTCCGGCTCTGTCCCAGAGAATCGTGGGAGAACGTGGCAGGGGCTGCAGGGCATTGTGGGAAGGCATTGTGGGACTGTAGCATTGCCGTGGCGTAGCTGGCATGCACACTGCGAAGCGGGTGGGTGACCACCCACAGGAAAGCACCCCTGGGCTTTTAGCCCAGAGCCCTGGCTGGGGCAGTTAGCTTGGGCTGAAAGCCCCATGCAAGCCGGGTATGAGGGTTTTGCGTGTAGACGGGGGCAGGGGAGACTCGTGCAGGAGCTGTTCCCTTCTGCTTATCGTGTGTGGGTCTCCCCTGGGATGTGCAGGTGTCTCCTGGGATGTGCGGGTCTCCCCCGGGATGTGCGCGTGTCTCCTGGGATGTGCGGGTCTCCCCCGGGATGTGCGGGTGTCTCCTGGGATGTGCGGGTCTCCCCCGGGATGTGCGGGTGTCTCCTGGGATGTGCGTGTCTCCCCTGGGATGTGCGGGTGTCTCCCCCGGGATGTGCGGGACTCTCTCCTGGGATGTGCGGGTGTCTCCCAGCCAGCTGCAGGGTGACTTCTCTGACAAACCCACAAAGAAGCATCAGGGAGCACAGTGGAGCTGTTAGAGGGTGGCCCCTGGGGCCCCTGCCCTCCATTTGCTGTCTGGACTCACAGCCAGGGCATTAGGCGCTGTTCAGAGACCCAAGCAAACGCTGCTGCTGCAGAGGCCAAATGGAGATGTGCGGCTCGGCCCTTCGAAGTGCAGAGCCCTGAGCCCTCCCCGGCACCTGGGAGCTGGGCTGGCACACGGATCCCCCTTGCAGGGAGCTGGGGAGGTGGCACCTGTCTGCAGAGCCGCCGGGGCCAGGGGATCCCAGAGACTCACCCCTCAAGCTGGGCAAGAATGTCCTCCCCCCACCCCAGGGGAAATGGAACATTTTCCATTTCCCCCCAACTTTTCCACGAACTTTTGTCCGTGAATAACTGAGTCGGGCAGCCCCTAACTGGGAAGCTTTTAAAAACGTGGCTTTTTTTTTTTAAACCAAAAATGTTTCCTCCCCCGCCGCAATCCCTGGGGGTCGCTGCGCTGAGTGTGGGCCAGACAGCCAAGTGGAGGCTGCTCTGCGGCTCCCCAGGCCTGGCTTTGATCAGCTGTTTAGCGCATCCGAGCACTTTCCTTGAGGTCGATATGCTGCTGCCGGCGTCGTGCGCGAGCTCGCCAGCGCTCCGGGTGTGCCGGCGCATCGTTACACAGCCCTGACCGGGAGCCACATTGCCCGCGTGCAGACCCTGCCAAGCACAGCCCCCAGCCCCGCACGGCTACTCACGGAGGCAGATGTCCACCAGGAAGACGACGTAGACCAGCAGCTCCCGCAGCGTGGTCTTCACGTACAGCTCCCGGTCGCCGGCCGTGTTCTCCGTCAGCGTCGTTCCCCAGAGACCTGGGGAGCACAGAGCAGCACCAGGTCGACGGAGGGAGGGGCTGCCCGAGGAGGGAGGTGCTGGCATCCCAGCCCCGCTGAGGCAGGGTGCAGGCCTTTGCCCTCAGCTAGCCACTGGGCCCGCAGAAAAGGACAAGAGTCTACTACAGGCGCCAGCTGCGGGGGCTGCTCCATTAGCTCAAGAGGTGGAGGGTGGAGAAAGCCATCGCACAAGCCTGCCACCCATGCTGGCAGCATCCCCCGCCCTGCTCCGGCGGGACACGTCTGTCCGGTCCCCCCGCCCCGCCGGTAACCGCGCCCTCCGCACCACCCCCGGCCTCAGCTGTGCCCCCCGGTGCTCCCCATCGGCCTCCACCAGACCCATCGAGTCCCTCCTCCTGCTCCAGCCTTCCCATCCGGCTCTGCAAAGGCCCCGGGAGAGGAGACTCCGGGGGTGAGGCCAGGGCCGGGCCGTGGGTGTGCAGTGACTGGCCAGGTGGGGGAAGAACAGCTGGCAGGCAGCCGCCCTGGCTATGTGATGACACTGGCCGTCCAGGCCAGGTGCTCCAGGGTCAGCAGGGGCCTTCCTGCGCCTCCGCGACCCACAGGCCCTTGGGCATGGCGATTCCCAATCCCCCAGGAGCCCCTAGCATCTGGGCTCCAAAGCCTGGGGCTGCCCTGTCAGAGGAAGTGGATGGACTGACTTCAGTGCAGCCCCACGCAGCTCCCTTGGGGTCGGCGCCCGGGTGCACGTGCTGTGATTCACACCCGCACGCTGCAGCGGGCGCCGTGGTACCAGGGCGGCAGTGGGGACCCCGACTAGCTTGCATGGCCAACACATTGGCTACCCAGGGGGTTGCCCTGTGGGTTAATGCATCCTGCAGCCTGGGGTCCATTTCTCAAGCCAGGGGACCGCCGAGACTCTGCCATCGGCTACAGCCACTGCTGGGACTGCCCCCCGACGCAGCCTGAATCAGTGTTTTTGTTAGCCCCCTCCTCTTCCATCCAGCCCCATGCCAGCCTGAACACTCCCCTCCCCGTGTCCCGGCCACCAGCCCCCACAGCTCTCTTTCCCCAGAGCCTGGCCACACGGGGAATCCCAGGCACAGCCACTAGTGGGGGGCGGGGGCTTTGCAGCTTCCCGCGTTACAGGCGTCTCGCTAGTGGAAGTGCTGACCCCTCCTCGACTCACTGCCCGAGAGCGTTGTTCTCACGCCTAGAGCAGGGTTTGGAGCCAGGACGCCTAGATTCAGTGTGGCCTCAAGCAAGCCCCTTAGCCCTTCAGTGCCTCGGTGTTCCCATCTGTGAAATGGGGCAATGGCTCCCTCCCAGATGAGGCCAAAGGCGGGAACAGGACTCCGGGCTCCTGTCGCTGGAGCTGCCCCAGCCTCGCTGGAGGGTGCAGACGCCCAGGTTCCGCAGTGCGCCCGGCTCGGGCCGTGCCTCCCGCAGGTTTATAAACCCACCCAGACTGGAGCCGTAGGTTTTACCTCGGATGCCTTTGAAGACGTGGAGACAGCATCTGGACCAGGGTCTCTTGGTCCCGCCCTCAGCCTCTCGCCTCTCCTGCGGGTAGGGAAGGGGGTCCCCCGGCTGCTCCACGCTCTCGTAGGGGTTCTCCAGAATGGCCTTGGGGTTGTAGATGGCTCGGATCTTCAGGGAGGTGGCGGGGGAGCCGGTGTAACCAGGGTTGTCCCAGGCTCTCTTCCCCAGGGCCTCCAGCTCGTGCTCCTCCTGGGCTCGGAAGTGGCTCTCGGCGCGGTTGTTCAGCCGGGAGGAGCTCATGGCGTTTGCCCGGGGAGCGCTGGGCTTTCAGCGTGCTGGCCGGGCGAGCCGCCTGCAGGCAGCCGCGCGGGGCTGGGGGCTGTCAGAGGCAGGGGCGTGCAGAGAGGCTGAGACGGATGCATGCAGGCTCTCTCTCCCTCCCTTTTATACGCGCCGGCTGGTGGCCTGGCTCCGAGGGCGGCGCAGCCCGGGTGGGGAGCGGCTGCAGGGCTGCTCTCTGGGAGTGCAGCTGAACCCTCCCCGCCCAGCCAGCAGCACGGTGTGGCACGGCCGGGAGAGACTGCCAGGGACCGGCTCTCACTGCGGGAGCTGGAGGGTGGGGAGCTAACAGGGCACCTCCGGCTGCCGGCGGCTCAGCCGAGCACCTGGTGCTTTCCAAGTGGTACGGGCGGCGCTGCAGGGCCGGCGGGAGTTTCGAGGGACTCCGGGGCAGACAGGGCCAGGAAGGAGCCACAGGGGCGGGGCAGCTCCCTGGGGCAAGGCAGGGAGCAGTGACCATGGAGATCCGTGGAGTTTCAAATGCTCAGTGAGCTGTCAGGGCCGGGCAGCTGAGACAAAGCGGCCAGGCCCGTGTGTCTCAAAGCCTCTGGGGTCTCGTCACTGCGCGCCCCGCACGGTGCGGTCCCAGAGGGCCCGTTGACAATGCTCGCGGCCCGCTGTGGTGCAGTTCTAGGTGACGGTGTATTTGCACCCAACGGCCCGACCTGCGGGAGAAAGCTTTGCTGGCCCCAGTGTAGTGCTAGATACTATACCGCACTAGTTACTCGGGGAACAGCCCCAGTGGGGATGCGCTAGTCCGGCGGGTGTGAGCGACATGTACGGGACAGCGCTACCCGCACCACAGCCCCTGTGACACCACGAGCCCAGCTTGCAGCGTAAAAGCCTGGGCTGAGTCATTCCCAAATGTGCGGGCTGCAGGCAGGAGCCGCACAAAGCAGGCCGAGGCCCGGGCGTTTAATGAGGCACATCGCCCCGGACCCTCCCCCCGGCGGAAGCTGCTCAAAGCACGCCCCAAAGTGCAGCCATCGATTTATTGGGCAGGCGCGGCGGCCTGATGGGCCATTAGCGTGTGATGTTAGGGACATGAAAGGAGCTCTGCCCCTCCTGCCACCAGGCACCCTGCCTCGCTGCTGACAAAGCAACCTGGGCGGTTTGATCAAGGGCATCTCTGGATCGAGCGCACTCAGCTCCCTGGTGCATTACTTCCCCCTTGCTGTGCAGCTGAGGAAGCCGTCAAGTGCAGAGCTGCACCGGGCAGGGCACCCCCCCGTGCGGGCCAGCTGCTCCCCCGGGAAGTCTCCCATGCACTTGCATAACCCTCTGGTGACCCCCCATCAGCTCTCGCCCCATGGACACCCGCTCCTGGTCCAACGGCACGTCCCCGCCCCAGGGCTCCGGTGGCTGACGGGAGGACCCTGGAATTGACTTTGACAGGAGCTTGGTCCAGCCTCCAGCACGACCCGCTAGAGGAGCTGGTCGGGAGCCAGAAGGTCCATCTCCAGGAAGTGCCAGCCTTGGTGCTCGTGCTGACCTGGGACAGGAGTTGAAGTTCGGAAACTTTCACAAGACAGAAACCCCTCCTCCCATGTGACCCAGAAAGACTGAAGAGTTGAATTGGGATAATGCTGAGACATTGGATTCAATAACATTGAATCTACATGTTATGTTTACAGTTAAACATCTCCGATATAGTGTAGACGTCTGTGCATCTGCCTGTCCGTCTGGCCGTCCGGGGCTCCATTGGTTCAAGAACCCCTAACTGGTCCGCCACCAAACACAGCAGGCAGCTCCCTCTTACCCTAACTTACAGCAAGGTCAAGGGTGGGTTGCGCCAGGACAATGGGACGTGCCGGGAGTGGGACTGGTTCTCAACACCCTACAGAAAAGAGACAGGATCACCAGGCAGATGAAAGGGGCTGGCTGGGGGGTGCCCCTCCTCTGGGACTGCCCCAGCCCTGAGCCTCCTCCCTTAGGGAGGGCGGAGGGGCTAAAACTCCCTCCCCCTGATTTGTATGGGAATATTGCTGGCTGGTCCCATGGGCGCAAGTGCCCAGTTTGCTGCATCCCTCCCCCTGGCTGGGGAGCGCAGGGGGCAGACGAACCTGGACCTGCCCCAGCTGGGGGACATGCCCCCCGCCTCCGGCTGTGCCCGCTGGCGCTGCAGCGGCCATGAAGAGGCGCTTCTCACCTGGCCCCAGGCTGCTGTGGGGAGAGCGCTGGGGCTGTCCCCTCTCCCTGGGGCAGTCGGCACCTGACCCCTCCGCCCCAGCCCTACCCCAGAGCAACAACTGAAAGGAAGAAAAACCAAAAGGAATGGAGTTACGGACCCGTGCAAGGCCGGGCAAGCCTGGAAACAGAGTTAGGATTCGTACCTGGATCCGCGCCCGGCCTCGCATCTCGGGCGGCAGTTACTAGCCTGCCCCAGTCGCGCGGATGTAAACCCGGGGGAAGTCAGAGCGTGTTTCGCTCATTGAAGAGAAGGTGGAAAGGAGCCCCTGGGACATGGAGAGGCATTGCCCCCCGCAGCGTGCCTCTGGGACCGGCACGGCCACCCCGCTCCCCCCCCTCCCCGCAGAAACACTGCCCAGCACACCGCCCGGGGCTCCCAGCGGCTGGGCGGAGCAGGGTGGAACGGGCTGTTCAGGGCAAGACGGGCCCTGCAGGGTTTGCAGGGATGCGCCTGGCAGGAGCCGCCCGGGGCTCAGGGAGCTGAGCTCACTGCAGGGGGGCCTCCCTGCGGAGCAGGAATGAACACAACCCAGCTGCCCCCGGCCCCCCAGCTCCCGGGAGGCAGGAGCAGGAGGCGGTTACCAGTAGGCCGGGCCCCTGCTCTGCTCTAGCGTGGCTGCCACGGGTGCTGAGGGGAGTTTTCCCCCCCTCTAACCCTGGGCCTGCCCGGCCTCGCCCAGAGACTGGGGTGCTCAGTCCTGTGCCCCCGGCAGGGCGACCAGGCGCTGGGCCAGCTTGGCGCTGCCCCCATGGGCATGTGCGGCCTGGCAGTGCCCGCTAGGCCAGCCCCTGCCAGTGACTGAGCTGCCCCCAGCCTCCCCATGCCTGTTGCTGGCCCTTTCGCACAGGCGTTATCGCGGCCGGCCGGGCAGCATGGCCCATTGTCCACGGAGCCCGGGCCTGCGTATCGGCCACTGGCATCTGACAGCTCCCAGGGCCGCACAAAGAGTGAGTCAGCGAGGGGGGCACCCCCCAGCCCAGCTATCTGGACCACACAGCTGGCTGGCTGCATAATGCCTGCAGGAGCCCGGCGGGGGGAGGGGGGGGGGAGCCGGGCGTTTTGTGCCCCAAATGCGTCATTTCCCTGGGGGAGAAACGTGGGTTTGGTTTTTGCAGACCCCTCCTCTGCACCCCACGCCCTGGTCGAGCTCCTCGGCTGGGCTCCCCACAGGAAGCGGGCCTGATTTCTGCAGGCAGCTTTCATCCCATGCAGCTGAGCAGGAGGCTAACAAGGCAGGACTGTATTTAGCAGCCTGCCCGAGACCCGGACCACAGGTACGAGCCATGTTACAGTGGATTAGAGGTCCTGCCTTTGATGGCTCCTCCTTGAGCGCCCTCCTGGGGCAGGCTACAGCAGAACAGGTGTGCCTGCCTCAGTTTCCCCTCTGCTGACCCATGAAAGAAGCACAGTCTCACAGCACCCATCACAACCTCCCACCTTTGGGCACAATGGATTCATCTCCTCCAGCACAGCTGTTCCCCCAAGCCCTGGTAGTAAAACCAGACTCCAGTTCCCATCACAACCCCTCCCCCCCCAAGCGGAGAGAGCCCAGGAGTGGTCCTGACAGAGCGTGTGCGTGTGCGTGTGCGTGTCTCTTGCCCTGTACAGCTGGGAACAAAGCAAGAACTTACCTTACCGTGTTCAGACTAACCAGGGGCCACAAGATGTCAGAACACGGCAGCATTGGAGCTGGGGGCCTAAGATTTCTGTTTTTTCTATAGGATTGGATCCAGGGCTCCGGCCGGCTAACTGCTGAGCTATCTGCCAAGCCCCTGGAGTTTGCCAGTGGTCCCTGGAAAGATGTGATGTGTGTTTGGGGGCATGTGGGGGAAAACAGGGTCTGTCCCCCCCCCACGATTTGCTGCTTGGCTTGTACTGAGCATGCTCGGTAACACTGCTGGGGCCACTGTGCCAGGCTGCCCCCTCCCCGCTACTGCCCCATGCACAGGTCAGCCCTGCTGCACAAGGCTGCAGTGGCGCTGCGGGCCCCAGGAGCTACAAAGTCCATCCTGGTCTGGGTCCCGTGTCGCTTGGGGCAAGGTTGCACTGCAGCCGTGGGGACCCTCCTGCACCAGCCACGACAGCCTAGCCCCCAGGGTGCAGCAGTGCTGGGGGCTGAGGCGAGCTACCAAAGGACAAACTCCAGGGACGTAGGCCTGGCCTTCTGCCCCGGCACTGGCTACCCTGGGCTCTCGAGCACCAGCTTGATTGGTGCTAGGGCTGGGCCTTTGCCCAGGTGGAAATGCCACCTCCTGCAGCAGAGCAGGTCACCTCTTCACACCTCCTGTGAACACCCACCGGCCGCTGCAGTCTCTTGGGGTCCTGCAGGGTCAGAGTCTTCTGACTGTGCTGCGCAGTGTACTCGTGCGAGCACGCGGTGTACTCGTGCGAGCGCGCGGGCGTTCACAGGCTCTGTGCTTAGCTGCACCCGTGGTCAGTGAATGACTCCCATGAGACTGGCGGGGGAATGCTGCCTGCCCCTCTGCTCTGTCCAGCAGGGGAAGGGCTCAGTGGACAGGCTTCCTGGGGCCCAGAGCACTGCACCGGGCTGGCAACAGAGGTTTGCTCGGGCTTTCCCAGCTGCCTTCACTGTGAATTTTTCTCTCTGATCCCAGCAGTTAACGGCCTGGCCTGCACCTGGCGCTTGGCCCCTCTGGCTGCGCTGCTCGGGTGTGAAGCACCCCCGGGAACGGTGGCTGAGCCGAGCCCCAGGCTGATGGAGGATGCACCCGTCCCTCTGGCTCCCGCCGCTCGGGGAGGTGGGTTACACACGGCCGGGAGGACCCTGTGGCGAGGGCCTCCCCAGAGGGCACAGGCCGCCCGAGGGCCTCTGAGCCAGCCTGGCGCTGCAGGGCTTAACGCAGCCAGGAGTCCCCAGCGGGGGCAGTCACACTACACCGCACACCCACTCAGCCAGAGCCCGGTTCTAGTCCCAGGCCTGTGGAGCCTGGGGCAGGGGACTGGAGGGAAGGGAGCAATCGGGGTGGGGGGAGCTTGGAGAAAGAGGGCGGAGCAGGGCAGGGGCAGAGGGGAGGGCTTGTCCCAGGCCCCAGTCTCCCTCGGGATGGCCTTGCTGGGTGCACCCATGGGGGGGGGGGAGCTGTGGGCTGGGGCTGGCTGTGAAGCCCACGACGCTGCAGGCAGCTGCCTATGGCCCCACGAAGTCTGGGGCACTGTGGTGCCCCAATCCAGCGGCGCCCTGGCAGCTGGGTGTTTTGCTCCAGCAGCAAGGGCAGAGTGGGGGGTGGGGGAGGTGCCGCTTGTCGCTCGGGGGGCGCGCAGAGTGTCTGAGCACAGTGTTGCTAGGCCTCGGGGAGCTGCCAGCCCCACAGGGCCAGGAGCTGCAGCGGGATGGCCTGGACACTGCAAAGCTGTTGCAAACCAGAGATTCAGAATCGGCAGGGCCCCCGAGAGGCATCGAGTCCAGTCGCCTGCCCCCACGGCAGGACCCAGCCCCGTCTCGACCATCCCCGACTGGTTTAAATATCTCCAGGGATGGAGATTCCACAGCCCCCAGGCAACTTAGTCCAGTGTGTCACCACCTGGCCAGGCAGGACGTTTTCCCTAATGTCCAACCTCAACCTCCCTTGCTGCAGTTTCAGCCCATTGCTGCTTGTCCTGTCCTCAGAGGCCAAGGGGAACAATTTTTCTCCCTCCTCCTTGTGTCACCCTTTTAGATCCCTGAAAACCGCTCTCATGTCCCCTCTCAGTCTTCTCCTTTCCAAACTAGACAAGCCCAATTCCTTCAGCCTCCCCTCCTAGCTCCTGTTCTCTAGACCTTTCATCATTCTTGTTGCTCTTCTCTGGACTCTCTCCAATTTCTCCACATCCTTCTTGAAATGTGGTGCCCAGAACTGGACACTGAGGCCCAATCAGCGCAGAGCAGAGCTCACAACACTCCTGTTCACGCAGCCCAGAATCACGTTTGTTGTTTTTGCAACAGTCACACTGTTGACTCATGTTTAACTTGTGGTCCACTGTGACCCCTAGATCCCTTTCTGCAGGACTCCTGCCTAGACAGTCGCTTCCCCTTCTGTGTGTGTGACACGGATCGTTCCTTCCTAAGTGCAGCACTTTGCATTTGTCCTTGTTAAGCTTCATCCTGTTTGCCTCAGACCAGTTCTCCAGCTTGTCCAGATGCTCCCATGCTGCTGCCAGAGCCGGTGGGGGCTCGGGGTCCTTGAGGATGTGCTGGTCAACGGGGCTCCGGTCCCTGCCCTTAGCATGCCCTGCGGCTGGCTGCCCTGGCCGTTCCGCAGCTGGTGGCTGCAATGGGATGGCCAAAGGCAGCAGGGGAGGGGCAGGTTTGCCACAAGCCGTGCCAGGCCAGCCCTGGCACTGGGACAAGGGCAGCACTGCTCTGCCACTGTCATTGCCCTGGCCCTGCCCATCCCTGCCCCATGGATACAGATGGGGAACCTCCCTGCTAAGGTCTCAACAGCCATGGCCTGCAGGGGCGCACACCCTGCGCTCCCCCACAGCCTCAGCGGGGAGCCTCACTGCAGGGAAAGTGCACGAGCTGTCTCAGAGCTAGGGGACAAACGCACAGCTAGCTCTCCAGACACCTCCCCCACCAGCAGAGGGATGCAGCCCTTCCAGGAGGGCCCATGACAAGGCACCCCCGCAGCAGCAGCCAGGCATGCCTGCCTCAGTTTCCCCCTCACACACAAGGCAAGTGTCTGATACTAAGCCCCCCTCTCACAGCATAATTTATTCTGCGCTGCCCCCAAACCCTTGTGGTGCAGCCCCTCACATCCCCGCAGTGTGGGGAGATGCGGCACGGTTTCCTATTTCCCCCCGTAGGGAGTCAATGGGAGCCCTGCAAATCCCAGCTCCAGCCCCTCCTGCCCGGCTCCCAGGCCATCCTGTCCCTGCTCTGGGGGATCCACTCTGCCCCAGCCCACCCCCAGCTTCTGGGCATGGCACCCCTGCCCCTCGAGGGCCTTGGCCTTGGCCTCGGCCTCCCACTTATCCGGGCTCCCCGGGCCTAGGCATTTCTCTCCCACTGAGGCTCTCCTTGGGCGGGTTCACTTGGCCAGCTCTGCTGAGCCCAGCCTCCGGCCCAGCTGCCCTCTCTTAACCCCAGCTGGGGCCATCAGCTGGCCGGTCACGGTGCACCGGCCTCCTCCCCTTAAAGGGCCAGGTGCCAGCCTGTGACAAGCCCCGGGACAGCCCAGGGCCCCACTGTGCCTGGTGTTGTGCAGACCCATGGCAAGAGGGGCCCTGCCCCACGGAGCTTCCAATCAGTCAGTTGCCCCGACATGCTACAGAGCCTCTCCCACGGGCTGTAACATGCAGAGATGGGCTGCCACCTGCCGGGAGCTGGGCAATAACCAGAGCTCGGGCCACCTGCTGGGAGCTGGGCAATAACCAGAGCTCGGGCCGCCCGCCGGGAGCTGGGCAATAACCAGAGCTCGGGCCGCCCGCCAGGAGCTGGGCAATAACCAGAGCTCGGCCGCCCTTTGCTGCTGCACTTTCCCTGGCCAGCGACCCAGCCCTGGTGCCGTGCTCCCCTCACCCCTGCTCCGGCGGCTCCATTTGCAGCTCTCCCTCCCCTGGGCCGCGGCGCTCTCGTGACTGATCACAGGCCCGGGAGCCGGGCGCTCTGGCCCCCTTCGCGCCTTGTGCAAGTCACTTGACCCGGGGTGAATGCGAGTCCCGCCCCGCCTGCCGGGAGACTCATCGTCTGCAGCGCTTGGAGAAGTGTCAGGCGTGGGGCACGTCCCATGGGAGGAGGGAAGCGCCCTGTGGGTTGGCTGCTGCAGCAACAGCCAAGCTACCTCCACCCTTGGCGAGGCCCAGGGGAGTCACACCAGGAATGAACGGGGCCCAGAGTTGTGGGGTCTTTCTTAGGGAGGTTGCCTAGTGGTTAGAACAGAGACCTGGAACCTAGGATTCCTGGGCCCGCCCACTGGCTTGTAAGTCTGGAAGGGCCCTTGAGAGTCCCCCTAACCCACCCCCGTCCCGCGCTGAGGCAGGCCCAAACACACCAAGCCCATCCCCGCTCTGTGTGTGCCAGGCCAGGCTTTTACACCCTCCCAGGCTGGGTTTCCAGCACCAGCAGTGAGAACCTGTTCCACCGCTCGAGTCGTCCCCAGGACCAGCCTACATCTGCTTCTTGCTTCATCTTCTGTCGCCCGTGGCACGGAGAACAAGGGCTCCCAGCCCTCTCCCAGCTCTTCAGATACCCTCCGGCGTCCGTCTCCAGCCGGGTGCGTCCTTTGTCTCTAGCCGTTCCTCAGTGGCCGAGTTCTCCAGCCCAGGGTGTCATTTCTCTTGCTCTCCCCTGGACTCACTCCGCTTTGGCCCATCTTCCCTAGCGTGGTGCCAGGCCTGCAGCCGAAAGCTCGGCTGTGCGGCGGGGAGCAGGCAGGGTGCCCGCGGCTGACTGACGACACTCCTGTGTGCGTGGCATTGCCTCTTTGATCCACTCTCGGCCCGGGCTGCGTGGAGGAGGGTGCGCCTGCCCCGCCAGCTGCCTTCCGCCGCCGTGCATTCGATTCCTCCCCTCGTGAAGCACTTGGCGCTTGACTTGCTGAGTTCCATTGGGCTGGTTTCAAACCAATTCTCCGCTTTGTCAACGTCGCCTTGAGTTAAACCCTGCCCCCCCCCCCCCAGCCACTGGCCGCCCCATCACGCATGCCGGTAAGGAAAGCGTTGCATGGCCCCAGGCCCAGGACGTAGCCCCACGGGACCCCACTGGACACGCCTGCCCCACTGGATATTTACTCTTGCAGCCGGTTGTGCACCCTCTTGGTCGTGCATCAGCCAGGCTCACCTTTTCACGAGTGGCCTCTAATTCTGCGGACTGGTCTGCAGGAAGGGCTGATCCCACAGACCTTGTCACCTCTGGAGACCCAGCCACGAGGGTTGGGGTGGCCAAGGCCGGGCACTCATACTCAGGAGGCACTTGTGAAAGGTTGGGCCGTGGGTGCCCGTGTGGCAGTCCTTACTCGCACACTGCGGGGGGGGGAGGAAGGAGAGGGGGCGGTTTGTGAAGTGCTGAGAGGCACTGGCTGCCCCCCCCACCCCGGCAGGCCAAGCTTCCCCTTATCGGAGGCCCGGCACGGCCTGGAAGCCAGGACCCCCACTACAATCATGGCTGTGACCCTGACTTTCCCTACAGCCCTGGGCAAGTCACTTTGCCGCGCTCTGCCTCTCGCGCCCGTGCACAGGATGGGGAGGGTGCGCGTGAGCTGGCTCCCGGGTGCTTGGATGGATCAGGCGATGGGCAGAGGGCTCTAACATGCCAGCTGACACCCCGCTGTGTTTGGTAGCCAGCTGCTCGCAGCTAGGGAATGAGCTGCCCACAGAGCCCCCGGCCCCGACCAGACATCTGCGTGGCCACAGAGCTGCAGCGAGCCCAGCCTTCCTCCAGACCCAGCTGCCTCCACACCCGCCTGGCCGGGCCTGCCAGGCCCTCGGCTGCGGCTACCCTGGGTGGCGCGTGAGAAACGAAACGCTGCGTTTGCTAAGCTGCCTGCTTCCCGCGGGGCTCAGGGCTTCCCTCCCACTTGCCACCCATGCTGGGCGGGGCCCAGCTCCCCAGGGAGTCCTCTCCAGGGCGCTGGAGGGCGGGGTGGGCGCCGAACAGGCACCCACCCGAACACGCCTTGTCAGCTGGAGTTAGGAACTTCCCCTGCGCCCCTCCCTGCCCGGCCCCGCCTGGGGGGCTGCTCCCCTCCCCTCCCAGCCCCGCCTGGGGGCTGCTTCCCTCCCTGCCCGGCCCCGCCTGGGGTCTGCTCCCCTCCCCGCCCGCCCGCCCGCCTGGGGTCTGCTCCCCTCCCTGCCCGGCCCCTCCTGGGGTCTGCTCCCCTCTCAGGCTGGCCCCGCCTGGGGTCTGCTCCCCTCCCCTCCCCGCCTGGCCCCGCCTGTGGGCTGCTCCCCTCTCAGGCTGGCCCCGCCTGGGGTCTGCTCCCCTCCCTGCCCGGCCCCGCCTGGGGTCTGCTCCCCTCCCTGCCCGGCCCCGCCTGGGGTCTGCTCCCCTCCCCTCCCCGCCTGGCCCCGCCTGTGGGCTGCTCCCCTCCCTGCCCGGCCCCGCCTGGGGTCTGCTCCCCTCCCTGCCCGGCCCCGCCTGTGGGCTGCTCCCCTCTCTGGCTGGCCCCGCCTGGGGTCTGCTCCCCTCCCTGCCCGGCCCCGCCTGTGGGCTGCTCCCCTCTCTGGCTGGCCCCGCCTGGGGTCTGCTCCCCTCCCTGCCCGGCCCCGCCTGGGGTCTGCTCCCCTCTCAGGCTGGCCCCGCCTGGGGTCTGCTCCCCTCCCTGCCCGGCCCCGCCTGGGGTCTGCTCCCCTCCCTGCCCGGCCCCGCCTGTGGGCTGCTCCCCTCCCTGCCCGGCCCCGCCTGGGGTCTGCTCCCCTCTCAGGCTGGCCCCGCCTGGGGTCTGCTCCCCTCCCTGCCCGGCCCCGCCTGGGGTCTGCTCCCCTCCCTGCCCGGCCCCGCCTGTGGGCTGCTCCCCTCCCTGCCCGGCCCCGCCTGTGGGCTGCTCCCCTCTCTGGCTGGCCCCGCCTGTGGGCTGCTCCCCTCCCCACCTGGCCCCGCCTGGGGTCTGCTCCCCTCCCTGCCCGGCCCCGCCTGGGGTCTGCTCCCCTCCCTGCCCGGCCCCGCCTGGGGTCTGCTCCCCGCTCTGGCTGGCCCCGCCTGGGGTCTGCTCCCCTCCCTGCCCGGCCCCGCCTGGGGTCTGCTCCCCTCCCTGCCCGGCCCCGCCTGGGGTCTGCTCCCCTCCCTGCCCGGCCCCGCCTGTGGGCTGCTCCCCTCCCTGCCCGGCCCCGCCTGTGGGCTGCTCCCCTCTCAGGCTGGCCCCGCCTGTGGGCTGCTCCCCTCCCCACCTGGCCCCGCCTGGGGTCTGCTCCCCTCCCTGCCCGGCCCCGCCTGGGGTCTGCTCCCCTCCCTGCCCGGCCCCGCCTGGGGTCTGCTCCCCTCCCTGCCCGGCCCCGCCTGTGGGCTGCTCCCCTCCCTGCCCGGCCCCGCCTGTGGGCTGCTCCCCTCTCAGGCTGGCCCCGCCTGTGGGCTGCTCCCCTCCCCGCCTGGCCCCGCCTGGGGTCTGCTCCCCTCCCTGCCCGGCCCCGCCTGGGGTCTGCTCCCCTCCCTGCCCGGCCCCGCCTGGGGTCTGCTCCCCTCCCCGCCTGGCCCCGCCTGTGGGCTGCTCCCCTCTCAGGCTGGCCCCGCCTGGGGTCTGCTCCCCTCCCTGCCCGGCCCCGCCTGGGGTCTGCTCCCCTCCCTGCCCGGCCCCGCCTGTGGGCTGCTCCCCTCTCTGGCTGGCCCCGCCTGGGGTCTGCTCCCCTCCCTGCCCGGCCCCGCCTGGGGTCTGCTCCCCTCCCTGCCCGGCCCCGCCTGTGGGCTGCTCCCCTCTCAGGCTGGCCCCGCCTGTGGGCTGCTCCCCTCCCCACCTGGCCCCGCCTGGGGTCTGCTCCCCTCCCTGCCCGGCCCCGCCTGGGGTCTGCTCCCCTCCCTGCCCGGCCCCGCCTGGGGTCTGCTCCCCTCCCTGCCCGGCCCCGCCTGTGGGCTGCTCCCCGCTCTGGCTGGCCCCGCCTGGGGTCTGCTCCCCTCCCTCCTTGCCCGCTCGCCTGGGGGCTGCTCCCCTCCCCGCCCGCCCGCCCGCCTGGGGGCTGAGCCCCTCTCTGGCAGGCCCCACCTGGGGTCTGCTCCCCTCCCTGCCCGGCCCCGCCTGTGGGCTGCTCCCCTCTCAGGCTGGCCCCGCCTGGGGTCTGCTCCCCTCCCTGCCCGGCCCCGCCTGTGGGCTGCTCCCCGCTCTGGCTGGCCCCGCCTGGGGTCTGCTCCCCTCCCTCCTTGCCCGCTCGCCTGGGGGCTGCTCCCCTCCCTGCCTGGCCCCGCCTGGGGTCTGCTCCCCTCCCTCCTTGCCCGCTCGCCTGGGGGCTGCTCCCCTCCCTGCCTGGCCCCGCCTGGGGTCTGCTCCCCTCCCTGCCCGGCCCCGCCTGTGGGCTGCTCCCCGCTCTGGCTGGCCCCGCCTGGGGTCTGCTCCCCTCCCCGCCCGCCCGCCTGTGGGCTGCTCCCCTCTCAGGCTGGCCCCGCCTGGGGTCTGCTCCCCTCCCTGCCCGGCCCCGCCTGTGGGCTGCTCCCCTCTCTGGCTGGCCCCGCCTGGGGTCTGCTCCCCTCCCTCCTTGCCCGCTCGCCTGGGGGCTGCTCCCCTCCCCGCCCGCCCGCCCGCCTGGGGGCTGAGCCCCTCCCCGCCCGGCCCCGCCTGGGGGCTGCTCCCCTCCCCGCCCGCCCGCCTGGGGGCTGAACTCCTCCCCGCCTGGCCCCGCCTGGGGACCTCGGCAGGCGCAGTCCATGCAATGTGGGTTCCCAGCGGGGGCCGAGGCCCTTGGGAGCTGTCCCAGTGCACATGCTGGGGCTAGGGAGGTGCCGGCGCTGGGTCCCCGGATGCCCAGAGCCAGGCACTACAAAGGGGCCCTGTTCCCCTGGGACTCAGGCTACAGGCGAAGGCTGTGCTGCGGGCGGGGCGCTGAGCTCATCCCGGGCGAGAGCTGCACCGCGGCGACAACAATGCGCCCTTGTGCGGCCGTGCTTGTTCTGTTCCCAGCACAGGGCTGGGCGCCAGGCCGGCGGGGGAGGGGAGGCAGCAGCGGGGCCTGGGATGAGCTGGGGGAGAGCAGGCGCGCAAGGGCCTTTCTGATAACCTGCTGGGGCCGGACTGCGGGGATGTCAGGTGGGGGGAGCCTGGCCCCTGGCCAGAGCTACTCCCCCTGATCCATCCCCCTCAGTCAGCCCGTGTCTCCCTGCCATGGGGGCCGTGGGCTGCACCCCAGGCCAGGCTGGGGGAGACGGGCACCAGCCCTACGGAGCCCTTCACAGGCAGCTTCTGCTTGGGGCGCCTCGGTGAGGGGCGGTGTCTGCAGGGGAAGCCCTGATAACAGCTCCGGCCAGAGTGAAGGGGGCTGGTGGGAGCCCAGTGGGTCGGTGGGACCCAGGGTGGTCTGGCTTGCGGAGGGAGCATGCAGGTGGGGAGACAGAGGCGGGAGCCAAACTCCTGCGACTTGACAGGCAATCTCCTCGGAGTTGGTGTTTCCCCAGAGTCCCGAGGTCCCGGAGCATCTCGGCTCTGATTGAAAAGTCAGTCTCGAGCCCTCGTGGCTGCAGAGAAAACTGGGGAAATGGAACCAACATTTCCCCGAAGGCTCAAAAGCTCGGATGGCCATAAACCGACCCCAGCCTGGCAGCGTGTTTAAGAAGCTTGTGACTTTCGTGGGGCTTGGCTTGTGAGGGTTGAACGGGTGAGCTGGCCGGACCGGAGGTTAGCCATCGCTGCATGTGCCTGGCGTGTGCATAGGGATGAGCTGCTCGTAGAACGGATCAGTTATTGAGTGTCAATATTGCCATGAAACCTCAGACAGGGAAGCCAGGAACTTTTGGGGTTTGAGGCCAGTTCCGCCACTGACTCAGTGTGTGGCCTGGGGCAAATCACTTCAGCTCTCTGGGCCTCAGGGAAAAGAGGCACCAGGAACAGGCTGGATGCATTGGGTACTGTGCCCTGTAAACCAGCCAGTCGATGAACTCCAGCCGGCCAGTATGTGACCAGATCCATGAGCCAAAGGGCAGTCATGTGCCGTGGGGATGACAGAACACAGCAAGGGCAGAGAGCTGCAGTCAGCTGGCACTTGGAGGGCTGGGTGGAATGAATCCGTGGGGCTCGGCGCGTCTCTTAGCTTAGTACCTCTGAGGTGTGATGAAACCCAGGGGCATTTTCAGAAGAAACAAACGAAAAACGTTGAAAATTTTCTATGGAGATTTTGGGGGGGGGTTGTTTTCAGTTCCCACTCCCCTTCTCGTCTCTCCCCCTGGCCTTTTTCCCATTTCCACTGACAACATGGAAATGAGGAAAGATGGGAAAGGGGGGGGGCAAACCAAACCTCAACAACCAACATTGTTTCAGTCCTCAGCTACTTCCGACTCTGCCAGGGGAGGGGTCACTGAAGACTCCAAAATGTCAGGGCAAATGAACACGTTCCCGCAGGAAGTTTGGTTTAATTAACTTTTTTGATGAACATTTTTCAACCAAGCCTAGATGAGTCTCTCCCGGGCAGAGTGGGGTATGTCGCTGGGGCAGCAGGGGGCACTGGACTGGACCTCTGAAAGCCTGATTCCTAATCCCAGCTCTGCCACTGGTCTACTGCGTGGCACTGGGCAAGTCACTTTGTCTCCTGTGCGTCGGTTTCCCCAGGTGTTAACCAGAGCGCATGGCCCTGACCGCCTGTGTAAAGTGCCTGCAAGCTGCTGCTGACAGGTGCCATGCCATTCCCCTTGCCTGGGGCCAGGCCCACTCTGGCTTTCAGTTTCCAGGCCAGCTTGGAGCACGCTGAGCTCAGAGGAGGAATGTGGCTACAGGCCGCCTGCCCAGGCAGACGAGGTGGATGAGGCATTTTCAAACAACTCACCAAACCATCCAAAGCGCAGGACTGGTGGTGAGGGGAGACGTCAACTAGCCAGACATCTGTTGGGAAACTAACCCAGCAGGGCCCAGATTGCCCAGCACCTCCCTGGACGGCATTGGAGGCGATTTCTTGTTTCGAAGGTGGAGATGGCTCCTGGGGGAGGCTGGTCGAGGCTGGATTCTAACGAGCAGGAGGAACGGGCTGAGAACTGGCCTTGGAAGGCAGCTGGGTGAGAGCAGTAGGAGCGCATGATGCTAAGGAATGGCAGGAGGGAGAACAGCAGAGCAGAGACACTGGTGTTCGGAAAGGCAGGCCTCAGGGAGTGGGTAGGTAAGCCTCCAGGAGAAGCAAGTCTAAGGGGAAAACAACTCAAGACATTGGCTGTTTTTCACTGGACATTATTATGGGCCCAAGAGCAAATTTTCCCACTGCACAGGAATGAGAGGACGTTTGGCAAGAGACCTCCCTGGCTTTTAGATCATCTTCAATGATCTTAACAAAAATAAGAGTCCTATGAAAAGTGGAAACTAGGCCAAAGTACAAGGGATGAATAGGAACAAATAACACAAGAATGCAGGAACAAAATTAGAAAGGCCAAGGCACAAAACGAGATCAAACTAGCTAGGGACATAAAGAGTAACAAGAAAACATTCTACAACTACATTGGAAGGAAGAGAAGACAGAACTATGTAACACTTTAAAGACTAACAAGATGGTTTATTAGGTGATGAGCTTTCGTGGGCCAGACCCACTTCCTCAGATCAAATTGTGGAAGAAATTGATCTGAGGAAGTGGGTCTGGCCCACGAAAGCTCATCACCTAATAAACCATCTTGTTAGTCTTTAAAGTGCTGCAAAGTCCTGTCTTTTGTTTCAGCTACACCAGACTAACACGGCTGCATCTCTATCACTATTGGAAGGAAGAGAAGACCAAGGACAGGGTAGGACTGTCACTCAGTTGGAGGCGGGGCAGGGATGTGGAAATGGCAGAGGTGCTTAATGACTTCTGTGTTTGGGTTCTCACCAGAAAGGTTTGAGGTGATTGGGTGTCTAACATCGGGAGTGCAAGTGCAAGTGAGGTAGAATCCCAGGCTAACATAGGCAAAGAACAAGTATCTTAGCTGCATTAAATGTCCTCAAGCAGAGCTGGTCTTAGTGGTAGGCAAGCCGGGCGGTCGCCTGGGGCCACCATCTTCAAGGGGCTGCCGCCAGAGCCGGTCTTAGGAGTGGGCCGCAACCACATTTCGGCCCGACCTCCTGAATCCTCCCCCAGGTTTCCCTGGTTACTCTCCCCAGCCCCTTTTTCCCGTTTTTTTTTGCTTGACAGCCCGGGGCTGCCAATTGGTGCCATCAGGAGCTGAGTGAGGCACTGTCTGAGCCCTTAGTGATTATCTTTGAAAAGTCATGGAAGTCAGAAGAGATCCCAGGGGGCTGGAACAGGGCAAATCTAACCTCAGTCTCTAAAAAGGGAAATTAGATCAGCCCAGGGAATTACAGACCAGTCAGCTTCACTTCTGTACCTGGAAAGATAATGGAGCAAATAATTAAGCAACCAGTTTACAAACATGGAGAAGATAATGAGGTGATAAGTAACAGCATGGATTTGCCAAGAACAAATTGTGCCAAACCAACCTGGTAGGTTTCTTGGCCAAGGTAACAAGCCTTGCGGACAGGGAGGTAGCGGTAGCCATGGTATATCTTAAAAAGTCTCCGAGGGGCAACCGTGATAGTCTGTAACCTTAAAAATGATGTGTGGCCCTATTGCACCTTAGCGACTGATCTTTTTGTTAGTCTTTACGGTGCCACAGGACTACTCGTGGTAGATCTTGGTCACATGACCTTCCCATGAACAAACCAGGGAAGTGCAACCTAGACGGAGCTGCTATAAAATGGGGGCAAAACTGGTTGGAAAACTACAGTAGTCCCAGAGAGTACTTAGCAATGGTTCAGTCATGCTGGAAGGGCAGAATGAGTGGGGCCCCCAGGGATCAGTTTTGGGACCAGTTCTGGTCAATATTTTCATCAACAACTTAGATATTGGCATAGAGAGGACACTTATAAAGTGTGCAGATGATCCCAAGCCAGGAGGGGTGGCAAGTCCTTTGGAGGATGGGGCAGAATTCAAATTGATCTGGACAAACTAGAGCAGGGCTACTCAACACACGGCCCACAGGCCACATGCAGCCCACGGCCTGTTTGTTTGTGGCCTGTAGGTGGGAGCCAGCACAAAAAAGGAGTCAATATAATGGTCTTTGGTTGAGATGCATTTTAGTAGTTACATTCCTGTCATTGCTCATTACAAGTGCTGTCCTGTGGATGGAAATCGGGTAAATGTTGCATTTTATGAATATCAGCAGAACTGACTTAAATAGGGCCTGCGTGTTGTGTAGTCTTGCCTCAATCTTTGTATTCATGCCCATCAGTGTGAAAGAAGCTATTTGCATATATTTGCATATATATTTGCATGCCTATACAACCACACTTAAGTGGCGGCCCTCGGCATGTGTTGTGAGTATCATTGTGGCCCCCGGGGCTTCCGAAATTGAGTAGCCCTGACCTAGAGAAATGGTCTGAGGTCAATAGGATGAAGTTTCACAAGGACCCATGCAAAGGGCTCCGCTTAGGGAGGAACAATCCGGGTCACACACGCAGAACGGGAAGCGACTGTCTAGGCCAGTGGTCTCCAACCTTTTTAAGCACAAGATCACTTTCTGTGTTTAAGTCAGTCCAGGATCTACCTCAGATCCCAATTACCCTGCCCCGCCTCTTCTCCAAGGCCCTGCCCCACCCCTTCTCTGAGGCTTCACCCTCCTCATTCTGTGAAGATGGGATGCAGGAGAGTGACATCAGTGACATCACCACTCCCTGCCTCCTGCCTCTGTCTCCCCCACCCTGCACAACAAGCAGGAGGCTCCCAGGGAGCAGCTCTGAGCCTCTGGGCAAGAGCAGCAGGGCAGTGTGGGGAGGGGCAGCTGAAGTGCTGGCACTTGATGGCCTCCTAGCCAAACCAGTCAGGATCCCCTGTCAGAGGCTCCAAGATCTACTGGTAGATCCTGATCTACTGGTTGGTGACCCCTGGTCTAGGCAGGAGCCCTGCAGAAAGGATAAAATGGTGTCCTTGGCCTCTGTTTGACAGAGGCTGGAGAGGGATGGCAGGAGACAAAGCGCTTGATCATTGTCTTCGGTCCACCCGCTCTGGGGCACCTGGTGCTGGCCACTGTCGGCAGACAGGATACTGGGCTAGATGGACCTTTGGTCTGACCCGGTACGGCCGTTCTTATGTTCTTATGTTCTTATGAATCGAGGGGTCAGAGTGAACCACAAGCTGAACATGAGTCAATAGTGTGACACGTGCAAAAAAGCAAATGTGATTCTGGGCTGCGTGAACAGGCGTGTTGTGAGCAAGACACGAGGAGTCATTCTCCCGCTCTGCTCTGCGCTGGTTAGGCCTCAGCTGGAGTCTTGTGTCCAGGTCTGGGCAGCACGTTTCGAGAAGGATGTGGAGAAACTGGAGAGGGTCCAGAGAAGAGCAACGAGAATGATGAAAGGTCTAGAGAACATGGGCTAGGAGGCAAGGCTGAAAGAACTGGGTTTGTTAATTTAGAAAGGAGCAGACTGAGAGGGGACATGATAACAGCTTTCAAGTGTCTAAAAGGGTGTCTGTGGCGGTGTGTCGGGTACCCCCCGACCCTGCACCCCGTCTACAGCAAGATGAGATTCCGCCAGCCAGTCGAACAGGGAGGGTTTATTGCTTCTGCGAGATACAGCCCAGCCCGGGTTCTATGTGTGTATCGAAGTGAGGGGCCAGGCAGCCTCAGACCCCTTGGGGTGGGGTCCACAGGCCCCCGAACTCCCAGTACTCAGCTTAGTCTCTTCTCTCCATGTTTTCCCAGCCCAGACTGACTCTTTCCCCAACCACCCCCTTCCTTTGTTCCAACTCCTTCCCTCTCAGGGGTGACATGAGGGTCCCCAGGGCGACCCCCTGCTGGGCAGCGCTTACAGACACAGGCCAGTAGGAGTCACCCACAGCCCACAGCCCAAGCATAGCGCCCAGCAAGTGGACCGTACCCCCACTACATCACAGTGTGACAAAGAGGAGGGAGAAAAATTGTTCTCCTTGGCCTCTGAAGTTAGGACAAGAAGCAATGGGCTTAAACTGCAGCCAGGAGGTAAAAGCTCCCTGTCCGGGGGGGTGAAACACTGGAATAAATCCTCTAGGGAGGTCATGGAATCTCCATCCCTGGAGATATTGAAGAGCAGATTGGACAGTCAGGGATGGTCTAGAGGGTGCTTGGTCCCGCCGAGGGCAGGGGACTGGACTCCATAAGCTCTCGGGGTCCCTTCCAGTGCTAGGATTCTAAAATACCAGACGGGCCTCTGGACTCTAAAGCCAGTGGGGGACAGGACTGGGGGTTTGGGAAGCAGCAACACTGGTACCCAGCTGACTACGCAGCTGGGCTCTTTGGGCAATCGGGCTTCAGACGTCCCAGCCAGGCCAGCTTGAGGACCTTGCCCAGGGGGCCCGTCGCCCATGTGGGGCGCAGGCTGGGAGCGGGCAGGAGGCAGTGCTTTGCAAAGCAGCCCCAGAGAGGAGCCAGCCCTAGCTGGGCTTTGTGGGGGGCGGCAGCAGCAGGCGACAGCCCAGGCGCAGGGAGCAGCTGTGGACGGGGCCCCCCAAGGGGAGAGGGAGGCGGGGGGGGCTGCAAATTGCCGTGCGTAGGAGGGAGAGGCCCCCTGGCCCATGTGCACCGGGCCGGCTGTGGCCCAGCTCCTGGAAGGCTTAGCCCGGACCCCCCCCCCCCAACTGCCCACCAGCTGTTTCCTGGTGACCCCCCCAGGGAAACCCCCGGCACGAGCCGCGCCCTCCGCAGCTCCCTCCCCGCCGGCTTCTCGGAGAGCGGCGCTAGGACCCGGCGCGGCCAGACCTCCTGACCCACTTTCCACGGCAAGGTAACTCTCGGGCAGCGCAGCGAGCGCAGCGCAGGGCCGGTCCTGCGCGGGGCGCAGCGCAGCGCAGCGAACAGCAGATTGCGGGCAGCCAATGGCGAGGGCAGCCTGAGGTGGCACCAAATTTCCGCCAGCCAATCGGGCGCCCTCGGCGAGTCTAAAGGCATCATTAGCCTTGCTCCGAGCGCACCGGCCTCTTCGGCATCCGCCCGCTGCAGCACCGCGCCCCGATGCCCGCCCGCGGGCTCCCGGAGCAGGTAGGGCCCTGCCCGACTCCTCGCGAGCGGGGGCCGGGGCCTGTGCCGGTGCCGCTCGGCCCCCCCTCCTACCCCCCCCCCCGGGCCGGGAGCGAGCGGACAGCGCGGGGGGCGTGGGGAGGGGAGCGACTCGAAGCGCGGGGCTGGGGGAGAACAAAGCCTCCAGCCCCACGGGGAGAGCTCCGGGACGGGGGGGGGCTGAGCAAAGCCTCCAGCCCCACGGGGAGAGCTCCGGGACGGGGGGGGGCTGAGCAAAGCCTCCAGCCCCACGGGGAGAGCTCCGGGACGGGGGGGGGGGGGCTGAGCCAAGCCTCCAGCCCCACGGGGAGAGCTCCGGGACGGGGGGGGGGGGGCTGAGCCAAGCCTCCAGCCCCACGGGGAGAGCTCCGGGACGGGGGGGGGGGGGGGCTGAGCCAAGCCTCCAGCCCCACGGGGAGAGCTCCGGGACGGGGGGGGGGGGGCTGAGCCAAGCCTCCAGCCCCACGGGGAGAGCTCCGGGACGGGGGGGGGGGGCGGGGGCCTGAGCCAAGCCTCCAGCCCCACGGGGAGAGCTCCGGGACGGGGGGGGGGGGGGGCCTGAGCCAAGCCTCCAGCCCCACGGGGAGAGCTCCGGGACGGGGGGGGGGCGGGGGCCTGAGCCAAGCCTCCAGCCCCACGGGGAGAGCTCCGGGACGGGGGGGGGGGGCTGAGCCAAGCCTCCAGCCCCACGGGGAGAGCTCCGGGACGGGGGGGGGGGCTGAGCCAAGCCTCCAGCCCCGCTGTGGGGGGAGGGCCTCCTGGCAGTGACGGATGCGGTTTTATTGACGCTCCCCAGGAAAAGCTGCTTCTGTTCCTTCCCAGGCTGCGCAGCTCCAGGTGCCAGGGACCCTGCCGGTGCCTGCCCCCACCGGTACGGGAGAGGCTGCAAAGGGCCCCCGCCCTCGGCTCTCCTGGGAACAGGACTCTGCTGTGGCCCTGCTGCCAAGGGGCTGAGGTGCCCTGCTCAGAAGGGCCTGGCTGGGGTGGGAAGGACTGGCGGGGGCCCTCTCGGCAGCCTGGGCTGCTGCCTTGCTTTCTTCATTAGTCTCTGTAGGGACCAGCTGGGACGGGCCCATCACCTGCCTTCTGGGCTGCGTGGGGCGCTGGCGTGGCCCGGCTGGGCTCTGGCCCTGCCTCCTGCCCTGGGGACTGGCTGTACCCGGGTGAACCTCCTGGTGTGGGGAGAAGCATCTGTCCTCCCCTGGGGAGCTGCAGCCTGAACAGGGGCGCTCATGGAGCTGCCCCCCACCCCAAGGCAGCCCTAGTCCAGTCCCATCCTCGCAGGGCAGCCAGCCAGCCGGGACTGAGTGAGCCCCCGTCACTGCGCTCGGGGGGGCCCAGCGTGGCTCCTTAGATCCAGGGCCATGAAAGCCCTCGTGGGGCCAGTCCAGGACAAGCGTGTCCCTGCAGTATCCAGCTGACTCTGCAGCTGGGCTCTCTGGGCAATCGGGCTTCAGACATCCCAGCCAGGCCGGCTTGAGGACCTTGCCCGGGGGGGCCCGTCGCCCATGTGGGGCGCAGGCTGGGAGCTGGCAGGAGGTGCCGGCTGGTGCGTGTCCCTGTGTAGACAAGCCCTGAGCCTCCTGTGAACTGTTGCTCAGCAGGGAAGTGCATCCCGCCTGCTGGGGGCAGCTGGGCCGGGCAGACCCCTGGGCTGCCTGCTGAGAGCTGTTGCTCGAGTCTCCGGTCTGCTCCGAGCCCTCTGGCTTGGCAGCGGTGTGGCCTAGGAGAGTGGGGAGCGGAGCCCCCAAGCGGGCCGCAGAGAGGGCAACAGCCTCCCACTGCTGGCAGCCCAGGGCCAACCCAGCTCCTCCATGGCCGTGGGAACGGCTGCAGGAGACCCTCCGGGGGACTTCTCTGCTGCAGTCCCTGCGGGAGGGGAGCTGGCCCTCTGACCCCGCCCCCGGTGGGCACCCAGCATGGAAAGCACCTACGGCCTCCCTCAAGGATGGGGCGCGGTGGTGCCCTCTGACCAGGAGGAACGTCTGTGTGAACCCGCTGCTGGTGCCCTGCCACCGGGGTCCCCCAGTCTTTGGAGAGGCAGGGCCACCTGCCCAGTGTGTCCCGAGAGGTCAGGCCTGATTCGGCTGCTGTCCAGCCAGCGTGCACAGGTGGAGAGGAGGGAGCCGGCGCAGCCCAGGACGGCCCGGGGGGATTCTCAGAGGTCAGGCTCCCACAACCCCTCTGAAAAGCAAGCCCAGACTCAGGCCTGAGGGACCTGCTGATGCACCGACACAAAGCGACCGTGCCTGCCTGAGAGGAGGCTCAGTTACTCCGCACCCTGCCTCGCTCGGTCACGTGTGCACGACCCTTTCAGTGTGCACGCGGGGGGCTCTGGCGGGCCCGCTTGGGCAGGGCGCGTGAGGCATGAACCTTGCGGCAGGGCTGCGCCAGGACTCCTCGGGTCTATTTTTAACTGTGCCACTGACTCACTGAGTGCCCTCAGGCATGTTGCTTTGCCTCTGTCTTGATTTCCCCTCTGGATGTGGGCTGTAATGCTGGTAACCAGCAGCTGTGAGGGGTGAATGCCAAGCACTTGGTGCTTGCCCTCCGCGCTCCTCCCCCAGGGATCTCAAAGCACGCAGCAGGTCAGCCGGCATGGCTTTCCCCATGGGGCCGAGAAGGAAAGCGAGGCGGGGAAAGGTGCCAGAAAGGGGTGGTGAGGCTTAGCCCTGAGATCCTGAGAGCAGCCCTGGGGACAGAGCGCAATGGGACCGATGGGGGGCTGAAGGGAACGAGCCCAGCCCAAGCTGGGGTGTGAGTGACAGATGTAAAATGCCACTGACGGAGCCATATGCGAGCGATTCCCTGCCCCCGCGCCAGCTCGAGCGCCAGCCTCAAGGGCATCTCTGCTGGGGGGGGGGGGGGGTCTGAGTCTCTCACTGCCTCAGCACCCGCTCTCCAGGCCCCCCGAGCTCCAGGAATGAGACACACCCCCTGTGCAGGGTGCCAGAGAGGCTGAGCACACTGGAGTGGGTATCTGCACCCTCATACAGACTCCTGGGAGGGCTGCACCCAGGAGACACCGTGCCCTTGGCTGGGGCCCAGCCAGAGACCCTCGGAGCGGGTCCCACTACCACCCCCAGGCTGTTTTAATGACCTTCTTCACCCTGCCCTGCTCAGGGTGTGATGGAGAGGCAGAGTCCAGGGGTGACACCCAGCCCTGGCACCCGCTGCCCTAGGGGTGGGTGTGATGGTGGCTCGGCGCCCCAGCCCCGCTCGAGCCGAGTGGCAGGGAGCAGATTGTAACAACACGTCCTCTGTTTGCACTCTCCCCTCCCAACACCAGCTCTCCCAGCACTTCCCCTCCTCCAGCAGCGCTGCCAGGGCCACGAGCAATGGGGACGCAGGCTTGGAGCAGGCCCCGGCCAGCCAGGAGGACCTGGGAGCAGAGCGGGGTATGACGGACGACATCTTCGACACCAGCTACCATGAGAAGGAGGGCCCCAAGCCCGCCCGGCGCTACGTCTGGAGGAACATCGTCCTCATGAGCCTGCTGCACGCAGGGGCCTTGTATGGCCTGTGGCTGGCACCTGCTGCCAAACCGCTCACCATGGCATGGGGTAAGCAGAGGGGGCGCCCTCTCCGGGGGCAAGGGGAAGCCAGGGTCAGAAGGGGCTGGCCGGGAGAAGCAGGCCCCCAGGGCACAGGAGGGGCCAGTCCTTGCTGTGCTTCCTCAGACCCCCAGCTGCAAAGCGAGACCTGCGTTGACGTTACGCGAGGCGCCTGGGGGTCCGTCAGGCCGGTTCCCACGCAGCCAGCGCCAGGTGTGCTGCCGTAGCCGAGCGACGGGACAGACTCCCCGCTCAAGCCTGTGGCTGCTGAGACCCACATGCCCTGGTGGGACTCCACTGGCTCTGCGGAGCTTGGGGTCTGGCGCCTATGCTGCCTTTCCTGCTGCTTCTGGGACGCCAGGCCAGTCCGGTAGGGCAGGGGATGGAGCGTGGAGCAAAGCCCCTGAAGGCCCAGCTGCTTCTCCGCTCCTTGGCTCTGGCTGCTGCAGAAAGGGAGCATTCAAACCAGCAGCGTACTGCAGGGGGGCGGTCTCGTTCATTACGCTGCTGGGCTAGCAAGTGGAGCCAGGCCCTCCGGTTCAGATTGCTTCCTGGCGTCGTCTGGCTGGGCAAGCCAGGCTGCTGACCAGTCCCTGTGACATCTGCCTGGGACCCCCCCCTGCTCGCCTGCCAGGCTGGGGCTGGTCTCGCCGAGGCTCCCTTCAGGCTGCCTGGGCCTGGGGGGGTTGCAGCTGGTGCCGGGAAGAGAGCTCTTTCCAGAGGCAGGAGGGCTTGTTGCCACCCCTCGGGTTCCCCAGGGCTGGTGTGACGGTAGCAAGCCGGGGCTGGAGGGGTTGCAGCAGGCGAGGCTCCCAGCCTGCCCAAGGCCCCATGTGGCGCCAGGCACATAGGAACCCGGTTGGGAAACTGAGCCGCTCCAAGGCCACGTTGCCCCTGCATCGCCGCTGACCAGGGAGCCGCGCACGCTGTCCCCCGGGCCGGCCTTGCGGGGGAGTCTGTAGCATCAGCATGTCCTTGGGGGAGCACCCAAGGCCCTTGGCACTGCTCTGCACACAGGCCGCCTGGCTCCCGGCACCGCTGCTCTCTGCTGTGGCATGTGTGTTCTGCACCCCCGGCTCCGTCCTTGCCTGCAGCTTGGGGAACCTGACCTGCCAGCTCCAGGGCGGGGCCTCCGGTTTCACCCCCGAGACGGGTCTGCGGCTCAGAGCACCCTCAGCCGGTGGGGTGGAAAGGGGGCTGCTTGGGGGGCTTTCCCTGGGAAAGGGGTCGATGGGGTTCAGAAATGGGCTGAGCTGGGCTCCGTGTGACTGACAGCCTTCATTTCTTACCTTCCCCCCCCAGCAGCATGTCAGGCATATCCCTACACACAGCTGCTCCCTCGGCTCTCATCCCACATGGCTCCAGTGCCCCCCTGCGTCTGGCGTCTCAGACCTGGGCTTTGGCTCCAGCGGGGGCTTCTCCTGTGGGCCCCGCCTGCCCTCTTCTCTTTCCAGTTGTTCCTGGGTGCTGTGCATGTCTGTGGGGCAGGGCAGGGATTGGGCTGCCTGGCCCCGGAGCAGCCCTTCCTCCGGGTGTGCACTACAGTCAATGCTCTGCTGCTCTGGGCTGAGACCATGAGCCTGGTGCATTCTGGAAGGGATTGCTCCTGGCTCGACCGTCCTACACCGCTCCTCTGTCTGCTGCGGCCCCACCCTTCCGCATCCTAGAGACTTGGTTGCACCCCCGTGGGCCCATCCTGCCAGGCTCTCCACAGGAAGTTCTCTGGGCCTGACGAGCTCTCTGGCCCTGCCAGCTTCGACCAGACAGTCCCTGGCCTGGAGCCCCCAGCATGCCCCGTATTGCTGGTCAGGCGAGGTCTCTCCACCATAGCATTGGGGGCTTCCTGTGGTCTCAGTCAGTGCTGCTGCTGTGCACCTCCCTGCTTGTTACTGCCCAGGGCGCCTCTGTCCCCAGGGCTGCCCCGGCTTTACGGCCTGGCCTTAGCCCTCTCTACAGGAGAAGGGGGGCATGCAACAGTGGGGTAGAAGTCTTCCCCTCCCCCCCCCCCTCGCACCAGGGGGCCACTCTGTGTATGCGCCCTCCTTGTGCTGGTGGAGCAGCCTGGGGTCTGACTTACAGCCACAAGGGGCTGCAGAGGGATGTGCAGGGAGTTAGAGAGCGCCCCGCTTCCTGCACTGGGGCAGACATGGGGCACGTGCTTGGTGGTGCCGGGGGATCCTGCCTGCACCACGGTGATGCCTCCCTGGGCAGGTCTGGCAGGAGAGGACCCCAGCAGCGCAGGACAAACCAGCTGCACTCCCCTTGGGTGGGCCCCGACTTTGGCTGGGTGCTGGGGTGGGAGCGGAGCGGCATGCCCATAGGGAAGCATTAAGGGCCCCCCCCGCCCCGAGGACCGCACAGTAACTGCAGGCTAGCTAGCCGCTGCAGAAGGGTGCAAACGCCAAAAGTGGCCCAAGGAGTCCTGGGATGAAGCTCCCTGGGAAGAGGGGACCGTACCCTGGGCGGCGCCAGACGAGTGAGGGTGCCCCAGGGAAGGCCGTGTGGGCAGCGGCTGTTTGGCTCGTCATCGCGTGTCCGTCCGCAGGGTACCGCAGCCCTTTGCTGTGGGTCTAGTGTGTCAGAGCAATGGACTCTGCCCGGCTTGCTCTGACCGCGCCCCTCCTCTTGCCTGCAGGGTTCCTGTGTTTCTTGCTGAGCGCCCTGGGGGTCACCGCAGGTGCCCATCGTCTCTGGAGCCATCGGTCCTACAAAGCCAGCCCGCCCCTGCGGGTCTTTCTGGCCATTGCCAACTCCATGGCTTTCCAGGTAGGCACCGCCTCGCTGGCTGCCAGCTGGCCTGGCCTGCAGGCCCCAAAGTCGCCCATTCATACCACTGGGCCCATTTCCCACCACTCCCCTCTGACAGCCGCACCCCCTGTGCTGCTTGAGAGCAGTGCGCTGCCCCTTTCACACGGGGGGGGGGAGACTGAGTAGCCCTGGAATTAGGCTGAGCCACAAAATGGCCAAAACAAAACTCCCATCCAGCCCATCAACACGGGGCCTTCCAGCCACTGGGATTCAGGCACGCTGGGGGTGCCACACAGTGTCCCTTGGCCACCTGGTCTGTCTGGCCCTAACGCTAGGGCTTGCTTGGCTGCTGCGCCATCCTGCCATGTTCCTTGCAGAACGACATCTACGAGTGGGCGCGGGATCACCGCGTCCACCACAAGTTCTCCGAGACCGACGCCGACCCCCACAACGCCACACGGGGCTTCTTCTTCTCCCACGTCGGCTGGCTGCTGGTGCGCAAGCACCCCGACGTCCTCGAGAAGGGCAGCAAGCTGGAGCTGGCCGACCTGAAGGCCGACAAAGTGGTGATGTTCCAGAGGAGGTGAGCTGGGCGCAGCTGGCGAAGGGGCAGAAAAGGGGGAGGAACCTCTTGCCTATCGGGGCCACTGACCCCCCCCCCCCCCCCCAGAAATCAGTTGTGGGTACGCACAGCTGCATGCCAGCTCAGGACTTCCCCGTGGCTTTTAGGCTTGCCAGTTTCCTGACTGGATGCTGTTGCCATGAATAGCAGCCAGTCTGTCTGTCTGGGAAAGCTGGCAATGCTGTAAGACCCAAAATGAGGGGTTCAGGGTGCAGGAAGGGATGCCAGGCTGGGGCAAAGGGTTGGGGTGGGGGGGGGAGGCTCTGGTTGGGGGTACAGGCTCTGGGGTGGGGCTTGGGATGAAGGTATTGAGCACAGGAGGAGGCTCTGGGCTGGGTAGGTGTGCAGGGTTTGGATATGGGAGGGGGCTTAGGGGTGAGAGGTCTAGGAGGGAATTAGGGCTGCAGCAGGAAGTTGGGGTGCAGAAGGGGGTTTGGGGCACTTACCTCTGGCAGGTCCCAGATTCAGAAGCAGCCAGCATGTTCTTGTGGCCCTGGGGTGGGTATAGGGGGCAGGAGGCTCCATGCACTGCCCTCACTTGCAGACCCCACCCCTGCAGCTCCCATTGTCTGCAGTTCCCAGCCAATGGGAGCTGTGGGGGTGGCGCCTTCAGGCAAAGGTGGCAGTTTCAAAAGCCAGCTGAAGATAATTCTTTGCTTCCCATCCCTTTAATAGAGTTTTCCCCAAGCAGGAATCCTTTGTTCAATCCTCCCCATCCCTCTGGAAAAATACCCAATTCAAGATGGATTCCAGGACCAGGTGGCCTGGCCACATGTGAGCCCAAGCTGTGGTTGGTTCTAGGAAGACAAGACAGACCAAACCATTCACAGATCACTGTCTTGAGCTCTGGGTCATTAAGTCCCCTAAGTATTGCTAATGGCTTTCACTAGAAATTCTACATGAATAAGCAGTTTCCACTTCATATTTCTAACTTCCCAGGCAAGAATGATACAAGCGGAATATACACATACAGGGGATCGCAGGCTCTCAATGATAGCTTACCTGCCCCACTCTGCATAAATCCTATTCAAGTTATGCATATTCATAGCCAAAACCATATTTCCCTAACTATCTGGGGCAAAGCATCACAGAGCACCTCTCCCTGGAAACGCCGCCCTGGTAGAGGACCTGAAGTGCCCTTGCCCCTTAATGCACCCCCATGGGATGTGCCTGCCCATTAACCCTCCCATCTGCTCTTTCCTGGCAGGTTTTACAAGCCTTCCGTGCTGGTCATGTGCTTCCTGCTGCCCACCCTGGTGCCCTGGTGCTGCTGGGGGGAGTCTCTGTGCAACAGCTTCTTCCTCCCCGCCATCCTGCGCTATGTGCTGGTGCTGAACGCCACCTGGCTGGTGAACAGCGCTGCGCACATGTTCGGCAACCGGCCCTACGACCGAACCATCAACCCCCGGGAGAACCGCTTGGTCACGCTGGGGGCCTTAGGTAGGTTGGCGGTGTCGCTACTCCCAGCCCTCCTGGCCGACGTCACTGCAATGCGGCTGCGTCTGGGGAGGCAGGCAGCAGCTCTTCAGTGGTGCGCAGCAACAGTGCACGGGAGCCAGGGAGAGAAGGGAGGATGGCACATCCCTGTATACAGCTACGGGCGCTGGAGACTGTAGGTGAATTACGCAGCCCGCCAGCCTCCGAGCTTGTGTGCCATAGCTCTGTGGCCCTCGGTGGCGCCCCGCTCATTTACACCGGCTGTGCCGCGGGCCCTGGACTGTCACTGGCAAGAGGCTGGAGCTCAGCTCCTCCAGCACTGGGGCTGGAAGGAGGGGGATGAGCCCTCGGAGGGGCAGGACTCTCTTCCAAGCTCGCCCGGGGCTCAGCTGGTCCCGATGGCTTCTCCCTGGGAGCTGGAGGAGGTGTCGGATTCCGCCACAGGCCTCCCCGCCTCTGAGGGGCCCATTGTAAGAGCTTTAAGGGGAGGGCCAGGCTGGAAATGGCCTAAGTTTTCTCCCCTCCAGAGCATCAGGTAAACTGCCAGCCGAGCCCTGGCCTGGCCCATGCAGCGTACTCCCCTCCGGCCCGCCTGGCCTGTGCTAACCAGAGCGCCAGCCTGGTCCTCTCTGGTGTGGGGCAGAGGAGACGGGGCGGGCGGCAATGTTACCCAGGGGGCGAGAGCTAGTGTGGCTAGCACACTGAGTGCTGGAAGAGGGGAGGGGAGCAGCACAGGCGTGCTTGGGGGCGCACGCGGCCAGCACTGCCCCACTGCCTTGGCGCTCCCTGCTCAGAGCAGGGCTGCGGGGCAGTGCGCAGGCTTACCCCGCAGTCAGCGCTGGGCCGAGGCCGGGAGACTTCCTAGCAACCCTCCCCAGCAGACCTGGTGGGCACAGGGCCGGGGAAGCCAGCGGGCAGCAAGGGGGAGAGCAGAGTCTGCCTTCGGCATGGATGGCCCGGCCCAGGGCAGGGCCTCCCAGAGTGTGACGGTCGGTGTCCCGTCCCGTCTCCATCCCCCCGGCAGATTTCAGGCCCATTTTCAGCGTCTTCTCTCTGCTCCTGCGTTCCAGGTGAAGGGTTCCACAATTACCACCACACCTTCCCCTACGACTACGCCACCAGCGAGTTCGGCTGGCACTACAACTTCACCACGGCCTTCATCGACCTCATGTGCCTGCTGGGACTGGCCAGCGACCGCAAGAAAGTCTCCAGGGAGGCCGTCCTGGCTCGGAAGATTCGTACCGGCGACGGGAGCCACAAGACTGGCTGAGGGCCCGTTTCCCAGCCCTGCCCTCCCCCCTCCCCCCCCCCCCCCCCCCCCGCGAGCCGGGCGCAGGGTTTATGTTCTAGTTACTAACGACTGAGCTGCCGCCAGGTTGTCTCAGATGCCGATGGATTTTAACCGCCTCCCGCACGGTGTCTGGAACGATGCATGTCAGGCCCGTAGCTGCCTCGCTCGCGCCGTGTCCCCTCCCCCCGCTGCTCTTCCTGCCACTCGTTCCACCTCCAGGCAGCCCCGGCTTTCCCTCCAGGCTTCGTTCGCTCCCTGCCTCTGCCTCTCGGGGCAGGGAGCTGGCGACAGCAGGGCTGGGGGAGTGGGGGGGCAGTACCAGCTGGCTGACAAGCAGAGCCGAAGTCAGGGTGTCTCTAGAAACACTTTTCCTGCCCCCCCAGGGCTGTTGACCCTCAGTGGGGATGAGTGGGGCCCAGGCAGCACAGGACTCCCTGCCAGGGACAGCAGCCACGTCCCCTTCCTCGCTAGCAATGTGGGGGCCAGGCTGGCTGCGGGCCTTGGGCTGCTGTAGGCACCGGCAGGTGATGCTGGGCCTGGGAGCAGAGACCTGCCAGCTGCAGGACATGGCGGCAGGGTGCGCACCAGCTGCCTTGCTGGGCCTGCTGGCAGTGACTCAGGCTGGGCCTGCCTGGGGCAGCAGGAGGCCAGGCCCTCCTGGGAGATGGGGGGCGTGCTGCATGAGGCATGGAGCCCTGGGTGGCATTCCCTAGGAAGCTGGGGAGCAGGGGTGGGAAGGAGGCGGCACAGAGCCCAGTGGATGCTGTCAGAGCCCCAGGAGCCTGGTGTCTATGCAGATGGGCTCCCTGCAGCCAGTTTCCACCTACCTGCTAGAAACTGACACCAAAACATGGGATGTGGAGAGGGGAAAGCTGGGGAAAGTCAGAGGGTCCCAGCCCAGGTGCTGTGGGATCTCTTTTCTCGCCCCCCCCCCCCCCCAAGTAAACCAGATGCCGGGGGTGCTAAAGCATCTTGCCTGTCTGCTGATGGTGCCTGTAACAACCCCAGACCTGCAGGGTGCCAGCTGCTGGCCTGTGTGTAATTAGCCCCTGCAGACAGGCCCATCCCAGCCTGCCCAGTGGGCATCCGGGGCCAGGACGGGGCTGTCTCGCTGTTTGGGACAGCGGTGCCCAGAGGCTGCTGGCAGCTGCCCAGGCAGTGGCCCGCAGGAGTTCTTCCCACGCTGCGTGATGTAACCTGCCGATTAGATACGTGACCCAACAGGCAGCAGCTGCCACAGCCCCGGGAGAAAAGCAGGGAGTTATGGGCGCTGCCGTGGAGCAACCCCAGCAAGCCTGACACAGCAGGAAAGCGGAGCAGAAGTAACCAAACAGGGCTGCTGTTTGCCCATCGCTTGGTCAGGAGCTTGGCGTGCATCTCTGGTGCCTTACGTCCTTTACTATACATAGGAGTATGACAGCTAGTTGCAGGGTGTTATTTTTCTTTCTATGATGTATTATGGAAACTTAATTATTAATTATTTAATTGCCATCATGGCGTTGTGGGCGTGGGTGCCTTTGAATGTACTAAGTTAGAATTTGCTAGATGAAGGAATGGTTGCATCACTTTCAACAGACCCTTGTTTGCTTTGCAGTTTCCTTCAGTGGCATGTTGGTCTCCTAGGTGCATTCTCTGGGTGTAGCTAAAGTGTGGCAGGGTGAGAGGTGGGTGTAGACAAAGCACCCGCATGCCTGTGGCTGGAGCAGCAGGCTTCCAAAGCTTTGCCACTGACTCAGTGTGAGGTCTAAGTCCAGTCACTTAACCTCTCCCTGCCTCAGCTACCCTCTCTGAAATGAATACTTGTGAAGCATTGTGAGATCTGGATGTGGAAGGCCCGGTGTGCACGTGAGGGGTGGCGGTGGTAGCAAATGACTGGCTTGTAAACAGGATTCTCAGCCCCTCTGGTATCCTGGGGACAGGACTTGCGGGTGTTGGCTAAGTAGTGAAGGGTTGGACGGCTGAGTCTGTGTATTGTCTAAGCTGTGTTGCTATTGAAATGTGCGTGTGGGGTGCCGCGTCCCCACATTGGAGGCTCTCTATGTTTTGTCTACTGAGAAAACGTTTTGAAATTTCTACTAATCTGGACTCAGGCGGCGGATTGTGCTGACCTGAAGTGGTATTTGTTCATAATAAAAGTTTCCTTTACAACTTGACTGCCTGTCAGCAAAGGGCAGGGCTGGTAGGAGCCTTCAGAGGCTGCTGGTCCTGCAAATATTTCGCCTTCTGGTGGGTGGAGGAAGGGAACCTGGCGTGTGACCGAGCTGGTTTGAGGGCGCTCGCTCCCAGCCACGTGCGGGGAGGTCACACCCCTGTCCCGCCTTCCTTCCTGAGCTTGCTTCGGTTTAAATTCCACCCAGGGCCTCCCCCAACACTGCAGCCGCTGACAGATCCGCAGGCAGCAGCACACGTGATACCAGCGGCTCAGCAGAGTGTGGCGCAGGACTTCAGGAACCTCGTGCTGCAGGGGAGGAGAGGAATCTTCCTGCAGTGACAGAGCGGTATGGGAGAGCCCTCCTGCCCCTCCCATCTGCAGCTGGGCAGGATAGAGACAGCCCCAGTCACTGCAGGGTGACAGACACCCCTCCTGCCCCTCATCAGGGTACACTGGTCTGGGAAGCTGCAGTACAGCTGGGCTGTTGCTGTCTGGCCCCTTCAGAAGGGATCACCACTGCCTTTCTTGTGGCCTAACCCTAACCTTTAGCCACCAGTCCTAGTTCCTACAGAGAGGGGAGGGTCTAGGTTTCCCCAAGAGCTCAGTGCTGGTGATCCCGGTCACTTTAAAAAACACAGAGCTCTTGGGGAAAGTCTGGCTCCAGGGGAGGGCTGTGGGGGCCAATGTCTGGCCCCTGGGCTCAATGTCACACTTAAGATTTGAAGAACAGTCCATTTCATAACTTCCGCTATTGAAATCTGCCATTCCCGTGGTGCAGAATGGCAGCGGTGCGGCCTTCAGAGCTGGGCAGCGGTGGCTGCTGGCCGGGAGTCCTGCTCAGAAGGCAGAGCTGCCAGCGGCAGTGCCGAAGGAAGGGGGGGCAGTGTGGTTTGCACTGGAAGAGACATTGCAACACCTCTGAGGCTCCATGTGTCCAGAGCAGGGTGCTGCACACCCCAGTTTGAAGCCTCAGATTAGCCGTTTGGTAACAACGCGGGCCTTGCATGGAGCTGGCTGCATGCTCTGCCTCTGGGTGGAGGTTGTTATTAAACTCGTGTCCAAATCCCTTTCCCAAACAGACTCCCCACCCACAGCACTGACTCAGCATGCGTGATCCCTGCAGTGATACTGCTAGGGCTTGAAACCAGTTCTACGGGGGCGATTGCCAGAGGTACCAATGGGAAGGAGGGTTTCCAGCTGTAACTCTGAAATGGCCCCAGATTTCCTTCTAGCTGGGAGAGGAATCCTTCAGCTGCAGGACACCACCCCCATTGCAAGGACCCAATGGCAAATACAGCCCCGCTTGTTAAAGATTCGGCTTCGCTGTCCTGCCGGCAGGGTAGAGGCTGGGAAGAGCAGCCCAGCAGTCAGGTTCAAGGCTTTGCCATGGGCTGGACAAAGCGCCAGGGAGCTGCCAAGGAAGCCGCAGTGGAAATTGTCTGCATGTGAGACCCTGCCTAGTGGAGCGAGTACAGAACCCAGCCCTGCCACTGCCCGGGTTTCCCTGGGCTGAGGAGCCTGCATGGTACCGCACCACGAGCACGCCGCTGAGAGCGCAGCATGCGGCCACCTCCCCAGGGCTGTGGGCTGCCTCTTGGTGCTGGGGCATGCTGGCCCCTGCGACCTCAGTGGCGGGCAGGGGGCTCCCCACCAGAGGGGCACTGCCATGAAGCGGCTAAGGTGAGCTGATTACTGGGAGCAAATAGCGCCTGCGAGGCCAGGCTGGGGGCAGAGGAACAAGGAACCAGCAGCAGGGGTCAGTTCTGGCCTCTGATCCCCAGCATGGTCCACCCAGAGCGATGAGCCTGGCTGCCCCCCCTGCCCCAGGAAAGGGGAGGAGCCAGCCAGGGGCCCAATGGGGAAGTGGGGGGCAGAGGGGACGGTGCGGGAGGCACATCCCAGCGGGCTCCAGGGGACGCTGCTCTCTGGCCCTGGGGGCCGTGCCCACCCTGCGGCGAACGTGGCGTGGGGACAGTTCAGGTTGCTGTGCATGGCCCCTGGCGTTCCACCGCAGCGTGGGCACCTGGGCCCCGGGAAGCGGCCGTCGCCCCAGCTCCTGCAGTGCGAGCCGCTGGAGCGTAAAGGAGAAGGCCTAGGACGGTGACGGGGCAGGAGAGCCTACAGTGGGCCAGACCCCTCTCCCAGTGCTGGGCCCCGCCCTGCCCCATACACCCGTCACCTGCCCGTGGGGGCGTGCTGTCCCTTCTGCCTTCCCTTCCCTCCCACAGGCATCCCTGGGGGAGCAGGCTAGGCTCAGCCTCAGCCTCCCAAGGTACTTGGGTGGAGCTGTGATAATTTTGGAGCCCGGAGTGCAGAGACAAAGGCTGGGCTGTTGGGGAACCAACTCCTGTGGGCAGCCAATGGGGTTTGGGTGCTTAATTGCTCCCAGCCCTAGGAATCCTAGCCACAGGCTCTAGTGTCCCCTCTTCCCCCACCGCCTGGGCTGCAGTTCACAGGGGCAGCCAGGTTTCCCAGCAGCCTCCACTGCTCCCTCCCAGACCCAGGCCCCCATTCCTTCCCCACTTTGTGCCGCGGCAGGTGTGGCGGCGGCATGCTCCCCCCGCCCCCCTCCTGCAGCACCATGCCCAGAAGGCAGGGATGCCAACTCTGCCAATGCCTGGGCCAGCACCATCTGTGGCCCTGCCCTAGGAAAGGAGAGCACAGAACTGAGCTGCAAGGCACTGGGGCTGGGTGTGCAGGGGCCAGCGGGCTGGGCAGTGTGGGAGGGCATGGGTTGTGGGGGACAGACAGCGGGCGTGCGTGGGACGGGCAGTGGGCTGGGGGTGCTGGGATTACAGAGGCTAGGGGGTCTGGAGTGCATGGGCTGGGGAGCCAGGCGGGGGATGTAGGCATAGGCTGGAAGCATTGGGGGCGGGACAGGTAGTGGAGGACATGGGCCGGGGGGGGGGGTAGGCAGTGGGGTGCATGGATTGGGCTGCAGGATGTATGGGGCGGTGGGGGGCAGTGGGGTGCATGGGCCCGAGGTAGGTAGTGGGGGTGCATGGGCCTGGGGTAGGTAACGGGGGTGCATGGGGCAGGCAGGGGGCGGTGGGGTGCAGGGGCCTGCGCTAGGCGGTGGGGGTGCACAGGGCGGGCGGCGGGGTGCAGGGGCCTGCGCTGGGCGGCGGGGTGCTGGGGCGGGTGGCAGGGTGCACGGGCCCACGCTGGGCGGTGGGGTGCACGGGGCGGGTGGCGGGGTGCACGGGGCCGGGGTGCACGGGGGCGGGCGGCGGGGTGCTGGGGCGGGGGTGCACGGGGCCGGGGTGCACGGGGCGGGCGGCGGGATGCTTGGGCGGGGGTGCACGGTGCTGGGGCGGGGTGCACGGGGCTGGGGTGCACGGGGCGGGCGGTGGGGTGCTGGGGCGGGGGTGCACGGGGCCGGAGTGCACGGGGCGGGCGGTGGGATGCTCGGGCGGGGGTGCACGGGGCGGGCGGCGGGGTGCTGGGGCCGGGGTGCACGGGGCCGGGGTGCACGGGGCGGGCGGCGGGATGCTCGGGCAGGGGTGCACGGGGCGGGCGGCGGGGTGCTGGGGCCGGGGTGCACGGGGCCGGGGTGCACGGGGCGGGCGGCGGGATGCTCGGGCAGGGGTGCACGGGGCGGGCGGCGGGGTGCTGGGGCGGGGGTGCACGGGGCCGGGGTGCACGGGGCGGGCGGCGGGGTGCACGGGCGGGGGTGCACAGGGCGGGCGGCGGCATGCTGGGGCGGGGGTGCACGGCACGGGCGGCGGGGTGCAGGGGCGGGCGGCGGGATGCTGGGGCGGGGGTGCACGGTGCTGGGGCCGGGGTGCACGGGGCCGGGGTGCACAGGGCGGGCGGCGGGGTGCACGGGGGCGGGGCTGCCTGCCGCGGCGGCCAGCGGAGCGGAGGTTACTGGCGGTCGCGGCGCGGCCAATCGGCAGCCCGGGCTCTTGTCTGATCCGGCTCCGCCAATCGGGGCCGGCGGCGGCTCCCGCCCCTGCTTGGAATGAGCCGCGGCCGCGCTTAACCCCTCCCGCGCCGGGCCGAGCAGGGGGCGTGGCTGGACGGGGTCTCCCACCGCGCGGTGCAGGGGCTCCCAGCCCCCCGCAATGCACGAGGGGCCAGTCCTCCCGCGCCCGGCCGGCCGCCCGCGCCCCCTGGTGCGGGAGGCAGCATGGCCCAGTGGTTAGGTTGCTAGGCTGGACCTGAGCTAGCAGCGACCCTGTGCGGTCCAGTGAGAGCCAGGCCGGGGTTCGCAGCCCTGCCTCCCTGCTGCTGCGGGTACATGCACCCCACGGCAGGCGCCCCCAGCTATGGCAACAGGGCACACAACAGCTGACAGGGCGCTGGCTCCCGGAACAGCCTGCCCCAGACTGCGCCCTGGCGTGTGCCTGCGGGTTCTGGGCACGGGATGTTCCGGTTCTTGCCCTGGGCTTGGCGCCAGAGTCTGTCCTCAGCCGCAGCTGCATGGCTGTACTGAGGGCAGCCGGGCCACAAGCGCTAGGCCGCTAAAGGAAAGTGACATGGCTTTCACTCCGCTTCAGTGGGACCCCCCGGCGCTCCACTTGGAAGCCCCAGAGATTAGGCAGAGAGTCGTAAGACAGGAAGGGGCCTGGAGAGCTCTTGGAGCCCAGTCCCCTGTGCTTGGCGGGACTAAGGGCACCCTGCCAGGTGTCTGTCCAACCTGCTCTCAGAAACCTCCAGGGATGGAGATCCCACAGCCTCCCTGGCAATGCCTGCCAGTGCTTCACTGCCCTGGCAGGGAGTGTTTCCTGATGTGATGTCCAACCTAAACCTCCCTTGCTGCATGTCCTGTCCTCAGCGGCCAAGGGGAACAATTTGTCTCCCTCCTCCTTCAACAGGTGCAGCAGGGGGTGGGAGATCTGGGATCCCTCCCCAGCCGTGCCACTGACTCTCTGTGACCTTGGGCCAGTCACTTGGGCCCACAATAAGAGCTACGCCCAGCTCTGGGCTAGCACGTCTCATCTGTCTCCTGAAGCACCTCGGTGTTGTTCTTAGAAGTGCCCCTTTAATTCTGGGGCATCTTGGGCTGCACCGCACTCCCCAGGTGGCTGCGCTGGCTGTAAGAAGGGTCAGGTGCCATGTGTCTCACCTTGACCAGCCCCAAAGTAAGGCACCCAGAATTAAGGAGCACATTTTAATATGGAGGCCTCCACCCCTCTGCCTCAGGCTGTTCTCCCTCCTGGGCTTTGCAGGGCACATATCACCCCAGCATGGGAGTGTGAATGGAGAACACCACACCCGCCACTGAGCAGTGGGCTCAGGGCTTTAGATGAAAGATGCAACATCGGGACCGAATGCCAAAACCACAGGGATCTGCACACCAGACGCCAGCCCCTGCCGCCAGGCGTTTACCGTCACAATAGGCAAAAGAAGTGGCACTAACCCCCTTGTCTACACAGGGAAACCGAGGTGCAGAAAGGTCACATGACTGTGACAAAGCTGGGCTGGAATCACCAGCTCATCCCTCCAGAGCACGTCAGAACCGTTTCAAGTGTTTTAAAAGCAGGGTCCTTCCCAGAGAAAAACATGGACAGTTGAAGCTGAACTCTGTTTGGGTTTTTTTTTCTTTCTGCCCCAGAAGGTTTAGATACAAATTCCTCTTGCGAGGCTTGTGCCTTCCCTTATGGACTCTCATGCAGCTCCCCTGCGCCCACAGGGGTTTGTCCTCCAGCCTCCCATGCCAGAGCATGTGTCAGCCCAGTGGGCAGGTGCTCTAAGGAAGCAGAATGGAGATTTCTAGGCGCTTCCCACCATTGGCCTCACAGCCTCAGCCCCAGAGAAAGCCCCCTCTGCTGCATGCCGGCTTGTGCCTGCAGCGGGCAGATTTCCCTACAGTTCAGGCAAACTAAAGTGCAAGCCGCTAGCGACCTGACTGCGTGGACACAGTCCTGCCCCTTTGCCGGCACTTCCACCCCTCTGGCAGCTTTCGCTTGGTGGGCAGGAACAGCATGTATACTTCCACTTGCTGCAGCAAAACTTCTGCTGCTCAGGGGAGCCTTTAAGCACCTGTGAACAAGAGTGTTGTTGGCCAGTTGCAAGGAAACAGCCTTAGAGTTCATAAACCCATGTTTTTGCTGGACTGGAGCCGGGAGGGAAGAGCTATCCCAGCTGCCTTTTAGCCCACTTAATGTCCTTTCACAAGATGTTACATCAAAGCTGTGTCAGGGTTCGCTCCTTATCTTTTTCTAGCTTGCATTGCCCAACCTGTGAAATGCTTTCTGCGGGTTTAGAAAGTTGGAGGAAAGTCAGACAAAGATTTCTGAAAATTAACCTTCGACTAGTCCGGCTTCACTAAAACTTTAAAAGCTTCAGAGGGGTAGCCGAGTTAGTCTGTACAGGATAAACTTAAAAAACAACACAGTCTGGTAGCACTGGTTATCTGAAGAAGTGGGCTGTGCCCACGAAAGCTCATGATACCATCTACATGTTTTGTTAGTCGTTAAAGTGCGACCAGACCATGTGTTGTTTTTTAAGTTTAAAACTTTAAAGGCAACCAGGGACATGAAGGGCCTGACCCCTTCATCCTGTTCTAGTGTAACGCCAGTGTCACCCTACCCCCATGCTTCAGGGCAGGAGCTAATCACCTCCTGGGTCAGGAAGCAATTCACCTCCCCACCACAGCCTGGCAGAAGTGAGCAGGTGCCGGAGGGGCTGACTTACAGCCCTGCGAAGTAGCTGGCATTGTGGCTACAAGCGAAGAGCTCGTGGAGAGGATGGAGTAGCGGGCCTGTCTGGCCAGGAAGCCACAAGGGTTTAGCTAGCAGGCTGCCTGTGGCCATGTCGTGTGAACGCACAGAGATGAAGTGAGCGTGGGCCAGGTGGCCAAGGTGCCACAGTATGTACGTGCTTTGGTGGGTCAGCGCCCTCCCGCTCGTCTTGTCAGGCGCAGACAACGGCAGGAGCTGCCGGACGCTGTCGAAAGGCTGGCCCCTCCCAGGTGACCGCACGTGGTACAGCCCTTCTGAGAACTGTGGTCCAGGTTGGTTCACCACAGCCACGCCCTCACGGGCAGGGAGCAGATAGCGCCCCCCCATGGCAACAGAGCCTCACCCCCTTGTGCCCGGACAGGGGTCTCTCTCAAACCGGCAGCAGGCCAGTCGGCCAAGCCGGGGCTGCTCCCCACTGCCTGTCTGCTCCTGCACGGGTGCCTGCTTTCATCTGCGGCCCCGCTGCCCGGCAGCCTCTCACCAATCCCTGCCCCAACCCCTTACCTGGGAGGCAAGTTGTTGGTCACTGCAAGGGGCCCACCCTGGGACAAGGCGCACCGGAGGGGCGTGCCGGGGGGGGGGGGGCGCATTCACTTGCAGGGCCGTGCAAATAACCCCCTTGTGACAGCGAACTTCCTCCCCGTGACCCCGAGCACACGCGGCCACCAGCGCGCCAGGGCCTTCCCCTGCTTCCTGGCAGCAAGCCTATCGGCCAGAAGGGTTACCAAACGCCTGTGCCCAGGCAGGCCACCCTCAGCGGCTCCCTGCCCGCGGCACCTCCCCCGGCAGACAGAGCCGACAGCAGCTGAGGCCCGAGCAGGGAGCAGCAAAGCCACGGGAGCCACGCAGCAGACCCAGGCTTCCTACCTGCGTGGGCCTCGTGCCCCTGCCAGCCCCAGGCAGGGACCTAGGGACCAGGGGTCCCTGAATTGTGTAGCTGCTGCCGGCTAGACAGTGGAAACCCTCTGCCCCACGCACCTCCCCTGAAGCAAGTCAGCCCCCGCCCTGGGCAAAACCCAGCTCACAGCCTCCCTCAAAGGGTCCCTCAGCTCATTCTCCCCTCAGCACACGGCCAGTCCAAATCGCCCCGCCCGTGTGCCCCCGCCCGCTGGTACTCCAGGCCACCCCCCCAGGATACAAGGAGCTCCCAGGGCCCTGCTGTGCTGGGGGCCGCACACAGGCCTTGGTCTAAGAGACAGAAGCCAAGTGGCTTGTGCTAGGTCACACGGGGGAGCCGGGTGTGCAGCCAGCTCGCCCAGTTCAGCATCTAGGCAGGCTGAGCGGTGGGGCTCTGGACCACATGGCACAATACGGAGAGGGCTCCGGGAGGGGCGGGCGTGGCCAGCCAGGGATCGCCCCTTGTCTGAGGGCCAGCTGATCTGCAGACTTAAGGGCCACGGGGACCTTGTTGGGACAGCTCCGCGAAGGCCCTGCCAGCAAGGGCCCAGGTTTCCAGAGTGCTGAGCACGCCGTGCCCACTGGGGCCTTGTGGCACTAGCCCCTCAGCCATGGGCCACCTGCCGCAGAACACAGGTTCCCGAGGCCATGTACCCAGGCTCGCCCCGAGGGAAATGCACCCCCACAGCCCCTGCCCCCAGCAACAGAGACCCCCTAGCTGGTGTCAGACCCTGCTGCTGCCAGAGTCCCCCCTTCTTGGCCACTTTTGCAACACCCGGCCCTTCTGACACTAACCGCCCTGGCAGTCTGGCCTGTCTCTTGCGCAAATACCCGCCTACCCCATCGGGACTACTTTTCATTCCCAGGCCGCGTGCCCTGGACACACGTAACACCGGCGGGGACAGGAGTCCCTGAAGTGGTGTCCTGGTGGGCCTCTTGCTCTGTCCAATGCTGCGAACAGTTCCGTGGTGTGCATGCGTGCACACTCCCCCGGGTGCATGCAGACAGCACGGCAGATGCCGAGAGAGCCCCACAGACCATAAAATCAGATCAGGGTCCAAGGCGCCAGGCCAGGCTTATTGTAAACAAGGCCGGTCCCAGCCTCCCTGGCTCAGAGGTCTACAGTTCGGCTGACACGTGCCTGCTCGTTACAACGGATGTGGCTCGGTCAGTCACACGGGGTCTGCCACTGCCCCTAGGCCGGAGAAAGAGTTAAGCTGAGGCACCCCCGCATTTATAGACCGAGACAAACAGGCTGTGACACACACCTCCCCTATCCTCTCCTGCGTGTGACACCTCTCTTACCCCTTGGACTTTCCTCCTGGTACTTCAGACAACGCATTTCGCCTGCCCCAGCACTTTGTCATGCTGTTATATCGCCTGCAGCTCGGGGTGTCCTGGTGGAAGGTGTTGGCCTGGCCCATGTGCTTTAGCCATGCCGGTGCCAAGTTCACGTGCTGGACACTGACTGGCAGGCAGGCATCAGCTGGGACAGGGCCTGTTGCTCATGGTAGAACCCTTGCTCGCTTCGGTTCAGGCCTCACCCGTGGCCCACGCTTCCGGCTCTGGCTTTCTCCCCCCCCGGCTAGTTTGCATTTCCAGGGTAGTTCCTGAGCAGGTGCCCAGCAAACGGCACCTTGCAACAAGGCACAGCTAGTGACAGTGTGCCAGTAGCCTCCGGCAGCACTGCAGACTTGTCCTCCGAGTGCAGACAGACATGCTTCTGCTGCGCTTGCTATAAATCTTGGGGGGAGGGTTTCCTGATTCCCCCCCAGTCTGTGACAGACAACTTCTCACTCTGGTCATAAAAGCAGCAACCCCTCTGGTTTCCCAGCCTCACCTGCACTCGGCCCTGCAGCGTAGTCTTTACGGGACGCTGCCTGGCCAAGCGCCTCTTGTGGCCCTGCCTGACACTTTGAGAGGCTCCTCCCAGCATCCCCATCAGAGATCTAGTCCCAGCCTGTCATCTGTGCTCCCTCGGCAGCTTGCCTTGCTGCGCTGCCCTGGCACAGGCCAGACTGTCGCTATCCTGTGGGGTGCGCCTCTGTCCTCTCGGTCCCATTGGCACAGGAACACCCCCTTTACCATAGCCTGACTGCCCGTCACACACTGCTGTGGCACGCCCCAGACGTCTCACTCAGCTCTCCGGTTCTGACACCCAAGGGTTGCCTTTGCAGGTGGAGTCCCTCTCTGAAATGCAGTCAGCCATGGCTGACCATCCTGGTCCGTTCGCTAGTCACTTGCTTCTGCTCTCCTGGGCTTCTGGCTGTCTGCGCATGGCCAGTTCTGCTGGCCCGGCATCTAGCGTCCCTGCAGTTCAGGCAAATACGCCAGTAGCTGGCAACATTACCAGCGAGCCTCACGGTTTTGCCAGCTTGCTCTTTAGTTTTACATTCATCCAAAAGCTCCTCTTGCAATAGCCCTAGGCTCTTTTGAACAACATTCAGCCTGCTACTTTCCCAGGCTCAACACCCACTCTTATCACCCTGCCTAGGGAGCTCACACCAACAACATCCTGGTTTGTTTCCCCACAGCGCTGCCGCTATCCCCTGGGAGCCTGTTCTTTGCCCCCCACTAGCCCAGCCTTTGCACTAGACCTGTCTTCAGTTTCCAGGCTGCGCTGCCCTCCCTTAGGGCCAGAAAATCACCCAGCCCCTTCCTCCTCCAAGCAGAGCCCGCTTCTCTTGTAGTAAGCCCAGGCTGGGATCACCTGCCCCAGCCACGGGCCCACACCCAGCACCTGGCTCACAGGTGATCAGGCACAGCTGGGTCTGAGCTCAACTCCGCAAAGGCTCAGATCTCAAAATTAGGTCTGTGGTTACAGCTGCAGGTACCGATTTCCCCTCTAGCCCAGGGGTGCCCAACCCTTCCTCTGCCCAGACCCTGTCCCCATGCCCCCCTCCCCAGCCTGGCCCCCCTTCCCACCCCCACTCAGCCCCATGCCCCCCTTTCCCAGCGTGCCACATCCCTGCTCCTCCCCCTCCCTGCCAGAGCATCCCAAGTGGTGCTGGGTGGGCAGGAGTGAGGGGTTGGCCAGCGGGTCCACCATCGGCTGAGAACCTGGGGCGGGGGGTTGAGCTTGGCTGCTCAGTGCCCGCTCATGTTTTCCTATGGGCACTGCAGCCCTGGAGTCGGTGCCTTTGGCTGGCGCTCTAGACTGTCAGGCCCTGACATGGGCAGTCTGGACCAATGGTCAGAGCAGGGTCAGACCTGATGCTGAGCAGAGTTGTTGGGCTTCAGGGCCCAGCTCCAGTGACGAGGCCCAAATGAAGCTCAGGGTAGGAACTGGGCAGCTACAGCAGTCCCACACTGTTGCCTGCATGCCCCGTAGAACGGCCCTGGGGTGTCCGGGGCATGGGGAGCCAATCTAGGGCCCAAGCCCTGGCAGAGGGAGACCCCTGGGCTGTGCCCACAGGGGCCCTGGCTAGGGGGTGGTGTCGCTCCCTCCCAGCACCACCAGCCCCAGTTCAAGGCCTGCTGGTGGCCCCTACCAGGGCTCTGCAGCAAATGCCAGTCCCAGGGTGAGGGGCAGGAATCACAGCAGAGGCAGGGCTGGCCCTTCCCTGCCTCACCAGTAACAGGCGGTGAGGGCAAGTACACCCGGCTGTTGCCGTGAAGCCCGTCTGACTGTGGGGTTTACTAGTGACCCAGCTTGCAAGAGCCAGGCTCTCATCTGTGAGCCACCCCCCAGTGAAAAGCCCCCTCTTGTATGGTAGCCTGGCTCCTGCCCTGTGGGGTGGAAATATCATTGTGGGGTGCCCCTCTGTTGGGGCCTGAGTGCTCCCACTCCAAGCTTGCTGGTCGAGGGCAGCCCCTTGGGGGCTGGAAAACACCCGCTGGGGGAGCAGGGCCTCTCCCACATCTGTGGTAAACCTGCACCAAGCATCACCAGGCCTGGGACCCGGCCTAGGCCGACCGCGCCTATTGTTTAGAGATGGCCGCCGTGGGCCATCTGCCCTACTTGACAGGAGCCCAGGGCTCTGAGGACAGGAAGCCCTCCGCGTGTTCCACAGCAGCCGTCACGGGCAGCTCTCGCCCAGGATTTCGGGGGGGGCCTGTCTGTGGCTTTGCCAGCGGTGCTATTTGTGGAGATTTCATCATGAACATTCACTTTGGCAGCTGGCCGATCTCCCTCTCCACCTGTGCCCCAGACGCCTGTCAAAGTCCTCCTGGCTGGGGCACTGAAGATTACCGGGCGGGACATTTTGGCAGAAGAGCCCAGCTGACTCAGCAGCACTGGCGGGCATGAAGGACAGCGGTGAGCAGGGCTGGATGCCGTGAGCTGCTCCCTGAGTAACACGAGCTCTGTTGCATCATTTGCAGCGGGCTCCATGCCCAGGACCAGCCCTCTCTGCAGGCACTGCGCAGCAGGCTGTTGGGCACGGGTCACCATTGCCCTTTGCCGGGCCAAGTGCAGGCTGCTCACCCACGCATCACTACCCTGTACTGGGTGTAGTTAGCGGAGAGTCTCCTTTAGCTTGTCGAGGCCAGTGGGTTTAGAACAGAGGGAGCCGAGTACCATTCCCATTGTTGTCATGAAATTCGAGTGGCCAAGGGGTGCCACGCAGCTGTTGTCGGGTGACTGGATTTTAGCAGGGTTGTTGTCTAGCACTTGCTGCATTCTAGGGGTCCCACAGCCCTCCCAGGCGACAGTCTGATGGGTAGCACTGACCACAGCCCCTGGTCTGGGGGAGGGGAGATTAAAGCTGACAGCAGGTGGCTAAACTGTGGCTTGCTAGCCATGTTTGGCTCCTTTACAATTAAAGTGCCACACACGGAGCCCCCCCCCCCCCATTCTGCACCTGTCCCACAGCAGCGCTTGGCCTTCTGAAGCATGTCCGTGGCGCTCAGAGGGCCAGTAGGCATGGCCACCTCTGGTCTAGCCACCATCAGATCCAGGCCGGGTAGCCAGAGCCCGGCACGGCCTGCCCCACTGTTGGCCTCCCTGGCGTTGCAGGGCCCTGCGGTGTTGCTGTGAGCCCCGGCAGAGCTGGAGTTTGGCTGACAGGCCCAGCTCCCGGGACCCTGGGCTCAGGGGATTGCAGTGTTCGTGTGCACAAGCCCGATTCAAGCGCTCCTGGGTGCGGAACGACAGCTGGGAAAGGGGGGGCCAAGCGCCGCCCAGAGACTCGGAAACACAAAAGCCACAAGAGTGGAAAACCCAGGGTTTGTAAATGGAATGGGTTAAGCTCGGAGGCACCCCAGAGCAGCAACCCCAAAACACAAGGAAACAAAGCCATGTACACCCGCGCGCACTCCCGGGCCCCTCCAGTGCCTCACTCGTAGCAGCCACTCTGAGAATTAGAGGTCTAGCAGCTGCAGCCAGTTCCTGGCCGCCAGGTGGGCCTTGGCTGTCCCAGGCACAGAACTGTCCCTGCACGATTATCAGAGCGGCCCCCGTGCGCAGCCACCGCTGGGCTGCTGGCGAGTGTCGGAACCGGCCCTCTTTGGCAAGGCAGCATCTCTAGTCCCCAGACCCACACTGGGCCCTGCACAGCCACCCCAAAGGGGCCCGGCCGGGGGAGGGGCTGCAGCACCCCAAAAGTCCCACCCCAGATCCCGCCGCAAGGGGCCAGTGAGCCAACCCACGGGCCTGGGGCGCCCTCTGGTGGCTGTGGCGGTGACCGGTGTGATGGGAAATCATCCCTGGGAAGAAACTGAAAGCAGTGGTCCTGTAGCACCTTAGGGACTATCGAAAACAGAGGGAGCATCAGGGGTTTCGTGGGCACGGCCACTCCCTCAGCTCCGGGTACTAGTAAGCGCTGCGTGTCTCTGATAGCCTCCATGGCGCTACCAGGCCAGTCACTGGTTTTACACGCTACAGACTAGCAGCTACCCGCAGAGACCCTCCCTGCGAAGGCCGGTTCCTGTGGAGCAGAGGTTTCAGTCTGGGCACGCATACCCCCAGGGCTCCGGCTGGCCTGAGCTCCCACACCGCCTTGCTTGGGCGCCCGCAGCGCACCGGCAGGGCAGGGCAATGAGGACGCCAGCCAGCGCGGCCACTCTCCTGCACTGGGAGGGCTGGGTGTGTGGGCAAGTCCTTTTTAAGGGAGGGGACACGTGGGGTCTACTTGTCACGCCAGGCGTCGGAAAGGGGCAGCCCTCCGGCAAGGTGGCAAGTCACCGCTGCAGCAATCCCCAGTCCGAGGCAGGGCTCCCCGCACTGTGTGAGGAACAAACTCGGCCCCAGCTCCCCACTCCGCCCCACAGCTCCTGCCTCCTCCGTGGCCACAGCTGCCCCTTCCTGCTGGTGCTTAAGCACCTGGGCCTGGCTGCTTGCTGGCTCCCAGGCTCCCTCCCCTCCCTGCCCGGGGCCCCAGGGCTGCTGGCCAGCGCAGCAGGAAGGGTTAGGCCCAGACCCTCTTCGGACCCCCCAGGAGGAGCGTGCCCCCTCGCAGGCCTATGAGGTGACAGTCTGGTGCCCTGGCCCCAGCGCAGGGGGGCCCTGCCTCACATGCCCTCGTCTGGTTAAAATGTCCCAGCACCAGGCTCCTGCCATTCCAGCCTGTGCTGCAGGCGCCTGTCGCCCTGGGAGCGTGTCCTGCTGGCCAGGCTAGAACGTGCCTCTGAGCCATTTCCTCCCACCCCGAGCATGGAGCCTCCACTGCCCACCACGCAGCCCTGGCCAGAACCGTAGCCAGCAGCAGGGCCCAGGCTCAGAGAAGGCAGCCAAGGTGCTGAGGGGTTGGGACAGCTGCCGTAGGAGGACGGGCGAATAAGACGGGGACTGTTCAGCTTGGAAAAGAGACGACTGGGGGGGATAGGCCAGAGCTCTATACAATCACGGCTGGGGTGGAGAAAGCGGATAAGGAAAAGTGATTGACTTGTTCCCATAACACAAGAACGAGGGGTCACCCAATGAAATGAACAGGCAGCAGGTTTAAAACAACCCAGAGGCAGCATGTCTTTACACCGCGCGCGGTTGGCCTGTGGAACTCCTCACCGGAGGATGTTGTGAAGGCCTGGACTTGAACAGGGTTCAAGAAGGAGCTTGGAGGTTAGGTCCCTCGATGGCTGTTAGCCAGGCTGGGCGGGGAGGGTGTCCCTGGCCTCTGTCAGAGGCTGGCAATGGGCGACGGGAGGGATCACTGGGTGATTCCCTGCACCCCCAGCTAGAGTCCTCACCCCGTCCTGCACCCAGGCTGGGGAAAGTGAGGCTGGGGGGAGTCAGGGAGGGAAGATGGAGCGAGGAGGGGACCCTACGGAAAGAGCCAGGGGGCGGAGGCTCCTCCCTGGGGCTCTCTTGGAGCAGCCCGATCTCTGCGCAGCCTGGGGACCCCCGTGAGCACACTGTGGTCCCTATGAGAGCTTTGCAACACGCAGCTTGGGCTGCTTTTTAACAGGCCTGGCCTGTTCCAGTTGCTCGGGAAGGCCCCCGCCCTTTGCCACTTTCTGAGAGTTTGGGGGGAGCTTGGGGCTCCCGTCAGGGCGCCTCCTGCTGGTGGCACTGGGAATTCACTCTGTTGTCAGCAGGACGCCTCCCTCTGGCCGGGGCTCCACCCCTCAACCTGCTCTGTGCACGCTTGGCCCCACGGTGCCCTCTTCGGGACACCACCCCCCTCAGGCAGCGCCCACCACTGGGGTTCTCACCCCCTCCCGGGGGCGTCAGCAGTCCTGAGCCTGGCACCTGCCCTCTGGCCAGCTGCAGCCTCAGTCTAGCCCCTCACCCCAGGGGCCAGCCACAGCCCTTCAGGTCACACGTCAATGGTGGCCAGACGCGGGGTGCAGGGGCCCCAGGCCCACCCCTACTCTGGGTCCCTCCGGCTTCAGCCCTGTCCTGCCCCCTCTACCCCCTCCCTGCCTCTAGTTCCCTAGGCCACTTTGCACCCTCCTGGCAAGGCCACAGCCTGGCAGGGGTCCGGCGGGAGCCTCCCCCTCCAGCCCCAGTAGCCGAGCCGAGCCGAGCCGAGCCGAGCCGAGCCGAGCCTGCCCTGCCGCGCTCAGAACCAGGCCCTGCACCCTCCCTGGCCAGGGCCCAACAGCCTCCTTTCTGCTGGGCAGCTCCTTATATACAGGGCTGCCCCAGCCAGCTACGCCCTGATTGGCTCCTCTCAGCCCTTCCCTGATTGGCCGGGGTTCTGCGCAGACCCCCCCCCACCCCCCCAGCCTGCTTTTGGCATTCGGCCAGGATGGGGCAGTGGCCCCCCCCCCCACAGGCCCATTTTGTGCCCTTTTTGGAAGCCATTTTAGACACTTGGGGTTTGCTGGGGGCAGCTGGCGGGCACCTTTGGGACGCGCTTTGGCTCCTCTCAGGCCTTTGTGCAGCGTTGGCCTCCCCGCCGTGGCTGGGGCTGGCAGTGAAGCGACATGCTCCCGTCACTGGCGTCTGGGAGACGGGCGCCCGGCGTACGGCTTAGCAGGGGCTTGCGAGCGGCCCCGGACTGGAGTCCAGCATGCAGCCCTGCTGGAGCCACCGGGCTGTGCTCGTGGCCGCCTCTGACTCTTCCTTTGGCACGTGGGCGTTCTTGGGTGGCCCCTTTCACACTGCACTGAGCCCACGGCCGCTTTCAGGAGCTTTCTAGAGACACGTGACAGCTCTTGGTGCTACTTCATCCCCTGCAGTAGCCAGCAAAGGCCTTTTAGATAACGTAAAGGGCGAATTGTAGTCCCCTGTGGGCAATTTCCTGAGACTCTGGGACCACGCGGGGCACTTGTTAGACTGACCACGTGGGCTGGCTGTTGGCTTTTTAAAGAGCTGCCCTGGACCCTTTGGGGGCCATGTGCCATGCTTTGGGGCATGTTGGGCGGTGAGAGCTCACCACATTTTATCCCTTTCATGGAGGCCTGGGCAGGGCGAGATGCCTAGGCCGTTGAAGGGCTGTAACGACTCCGGGATGTCTCCACACACTGCTCCGGAAGAGCCGCGTGAGGCAAAGACAAGTAAGAGGCTCGCCGGGGGTAAGTGGGTGTAATTCTGGGGCCGGTTGTAGCTGGGGCTCTCCCAGCTGGGTGTATCAGGCTCTCCCAGTCCGATGCCTCCTGCCACAGCCGCCCCCGGGTGTCATGATCTGCCTTGCATGACTCAGCCGGTCAGGGTCAGCCCCATAGACCATTGTGCCAGGACCTTCTGCCGCGTCTTCAGCCTGGCATCCTGCTGCCCCTTTCCCCTGGGCTTCCACCAGTGCTTGCCGCCGGGGGCATGGGCCGTGCAGCCAGGGCCAGCCTTTGACAGGGCAAACTGAGCGCTTCCTCGGGGCTGGCAGGAGAACCTGCCCGTCCTGCGCTGGGTTCCAGCCCAGGGACCCTGTGGTGAGCAGCTAAGCTCTGTTCCCCAGGCTTCTGGCTGCCCCTTGCACCGCTCCTGGCCTGTCTGCAAACCCCTTCCCAGCTCCGCAGAGCTCTCCCAGCCTGCCAGGGCTTTCTCCTTGCGTCCGGGCGCGTCGCAAGCGCCTGCCCAGGCCCTGCTCCCTAGGCCGAGAGCCCCGAGCTCCCTCGAGCACTCCCCTGCGGTGGGAGCAGTGAAGGCGCAGATGAAGGCCTCTCCCTCCTCGCTGGGCTGGCAACGGGTCAGTCGCCCGGGGGCTAGTTAGCCACCAGGCTCTGGTCAGCTGCCAGTGTGGGGCTGGGCGGGTCTTAAGGCTGCGATTGAGCACAGGGGAGCTGCTCCTGCCATTCACAGGGGTCTCTTCTGGGCTGCAGCGTGTCCCAGGTCCCCAGAGGTATTTGGGCACCTAACTCCCCGGGAAGTCAGTGTCTTGGGGTCAGCTGAATGCTTTGAGCCTCTGCTCCCAGGACACTGGGAGGGCTGCATGCAGTGGCTGGCTGAGTCCATCGAAAGCGCCAGTCAGTGAGGGCAGGAGGAATAAGAGCCCAGCTCTTGCCCTGGTTTGGTGTGACTCCTGGCTTCACACGGCACGAGAGAGGAGAAGCCCTGCCATATTAGAGCCAGGCAGCGGCGGATATAGGGCAGGGCGAGCGGGGCGGCTGCCCCGGGCCCCGCAAAACTCTCACCTGCCCCTGGAACCAGGCCAACGCTTTTTTTCTTTTTTGTCAAAATGAAAACCAGACAGATCTAGGTCAAGGGGAACACTGCGCAAATGTGCAAATTCGCGGTGTCGCCGCATTGTTTTGGCTGAAGAAATATCCCGAGAACAATTGCAATGCTTTGTTTGGATGGCTCTTGCAAAGAAATGTTCTGATTTTTTTCAATGAGAAATTACTCTTGGGCTACATCTAGACTGCAGGCGTCTTGCGCAAGAACGGCTGTTCTTGCGCAAAAACTTGCGGTGTGTCCACACTGCACGTGCATTCTTGCGCAAGTAAATTTACAGTAAGGTGTCGGAACAGCGGGCTTCTTGCGCAAGAGTTATTCCTCTCCCCACGAGGAATAAGCCCTCTTGCGCAAGAAGGCAGTGTGGATGGGTAACAGGGGTTTCTTGCGCAAGAGAGCGTCCACACTGCCATGGACACTCTTGCGCAAAAGCACGTGGCAGTGTGGACGCACTCTTGTGCAAGAACTTTTTGCACAAGAACTCTTGCGCAAAAAGTTCTTGCGCAAGAAGCCTGCAGTGTAGCTGGAGCCTTGGTTTGAAATGTTCATTCCCTTATTTTAAAAGGGCAGAGAGCACTCAGCACTTCACTGAAACCGTAAACGGCACATTTGGGGCTTTTTCAGTTCACCAGAAATGACGAAAAACATTCATTTCCGCTCAGCCCAAATGTGGGGTGTTCTCTGTCACCTAGCAGCTCTCCTCAGGGTGCACTATGGCTAACCTCGAGCATCCAAAACTCACGTGTCAGACCCCCCCCCAAGGATGAGATTGGCTTGAAGGCTTACGCACAAGAATCGTACATTTTGGGGCGGTTTTCTCTGTTGCTCTGGTTCTGAGCCTGTCAGGCACATTTGGGGCACGTTTCTGGGCTTGTCTTTGCTGCCGTGAGGGTGGGAAAGGTGCTTTTTTCTTAGACACCGCCCATCATGACGCCAGGTGACAGGGCGCTGGGTGACGCCAGCTGTCCGGAGACGGGTGATAAGGCATGGTGAGAACTTGCACCGCTGGCTAGGGCTAACGCTAAAGAGCTGGTGGCGGGATTGCCCGGTCCTTTCCTGGCTGAGCACTGGGCTCTCTGTGGCACCGGGAGCTGGGCTGGGAGCTGTAGCGTGGGCGTCAGGCGTGCAGGGCAAGGGAGAGCCACCTGCGGGGACTGGGGCAGGGAGAGGCAGCAGGCCGGGATGGGAGTAGAAGGGGGTGGAGGAGTGGGGCGGCTGGCCCTCTAGCTCTGGCACTCGGCATGCGAGGCCCCAAGAATGCAGGGCCCCCGGCGGCTGCCCGAGGGATACAGGACAGGGATGGTTTTGGGGCCAGGAGCCTGGAGCGGCTCTTTGCAGGGTCCCAATCAGCCTCCTCCTCCGGAGGGCGGGGAGGCTGCATGGCTGCTGCCCAGTGACCTAGGTCAGGGCTTAGGCCTGGCTGAGATCACGGGACCCAGCTGTCTGAAGTGGCACTTAGCAACATCCAGTCTGCAGCCAGCCTGCTCCGCACAGGCGGCCGCTCTCCCGCTCTTGCTGCCCCCCCACAGGCACCGGTTCCGACCCGCGGGGCAGCCGGGTCCGACAGGAATGAGTTTGGCCAGTCTCAGCCCAGCGCACTGTGGACAGGCATCCACAGTCCCCAGATCCTCCCCTGCGGCAGGGCCAGGGCCACAAGGAGCAGGCTGTGCCAGGGTGGGTGTGAGCGCTGTGGACGGGCAGACAGGAGGAGGAGCGCAGTGGGTGTGTGAGTCCGCAGAGGGGTCCGTCCCTGGGTGCTGCCGGGGGGCATCAGAGGAGTGGCTCCAGGCCCGGGGTCACAGGCAGAGAGAGAGGCAGGAATACCCCTTGTGATAACTGGTTAGCGCCTAATCACCACTGCCTGCTGCTCGGCAGTTGTGTCAGAGCCCCTGTTCTGTAAGGGGATTCGCCTTCAGCAGGAGGGACAGGTGGCTGGGCGACCGGTCCACAGGGCGGCTGCGAAGCTCAGTGCCAGGGACAAGGCCAGGGCCCTGCTCAGAGCAGCTAGGGGGTGAGAGGTGGCCAGGCCCGGCACCAGCGGGGTCCCCTCTTGCAGGCGGGCGTGCAGAGACCTAGCAGGGAGCGGGTGAGGCGGGTGGCGATCCGGGGCCGGCCAGAGAAGGGCGTGCTCCAAAGGGGAGGCTGGGGAGACAGGGCTCTCGGAAGGTAACTGAAAGAGGAAGGCCACTTGGCTTTAGGCGTGGGCCCAGCTCCTCCTCGCTCAGCAGGGATACTAGTGACGTGCCCTCGCCGGGCCTGGCCCGGGGCCTCTGGGTGCCCACGCTGGCCCAGAGCAGGGTGGCCCCCACGCCTGGAGCCAGGCAGGGTTTGCTCTCCCTGCCCCGCTCATGCCCGTCCCCTGCAGGCCGGCGGCAAGGCTAGCCTCCCCCGCTGCCTTTGGGGGGCTGCAGAGGCGGGGGGTGCTGGTGGAGATTGCATCCAGGCAGTGTTTGGAGGGATTTGCTTTGTCTCTTTCTTTCTGCCTTTTTATTTCCCCTCTTATCCCTTTGGTGGGGCATTTGTCTTCTCGGAACCTGGGGTGTTCTTTTGATCAGCTCAGGCGCTCTCTGGCACTTGTGTCCTGATTGGCTGAAGGACTTAGGGAAAAAAACTCTTTAATTAAGTAGATAATCTCTTCTTCGGCCGTTCTGCGGCTCCATCCCACCACCCCCGTGAGCTCTCTTTGGGATTGGCCACCCTCCCTAGAAGTTGGGACTCAGGGGACATGCAGCTCCTTATTGTACTGGGAGTGCCGGGGGGAAAGCAGCCCTAACCCGTCCTTGGCTGGCCTGGGATCGCCCGGGACCGGAGCCCGCGTTCTCCCCTCGCCATCCGGATTCCGCTTCACATGGACCCTTATCTATGCACCTTCCTTCTCGCTTCCTTCCTCTGCTTCTGCCAGGCCTGGTAAGTCGCGCGTCTCGCTTGGGCGCGGGCAGGTGGCCGGGGCGCGCCCCAGGGACTGCGCCGCGGGTTCCTTTCACCTTCTCGCCCCAGTGTTTGCCACGGTGCCCTCGGCCTGGTCCAGACGGAGCCCAGACTCGCCCCCTTCTAAATTCCACTGACCCCCAGCGGGTGCCAAACGCCTCTGAGGACCACGCGGGGTACCTGCCCGTCACTTCCAGTTGGGTGGAAGGCCAAGGGGAGAGCCAGGGACCAGTGTGTGCAGCTTGTCCCAGTCTCCCCAGATGTCTTGCTTCCCAGCCCAACGAGGGGCTGGGAGGTCAGGTTCCCCAGCGCGGAACAGCCACCTCGACGGCTGCATCCCTGAGAGCCAGAGAGAGCTGCCGCCCTGACAGACGCGCATTGGGCTTGCCCGAGACGAAGGCTTCACTGGAGCCGGCTGGCGCGCAGCGTTACGGACTAAGGACGGGTTCTGGGGCACCGCTTGCTGGAGCCTGGCTCCTCAGGGGCCTGGGCTCACTAACCCTCCCCCATCATCTGGCCCCGGCAACCCCGTCAGCCCAGCGGGCCGCCCCAAACAGGCATCCGTGCCCGGTCCTTTTCGCTTTCATTGCCAGGTCCCCAGCGCAGAGCCGCACCCCCGATACGACAGGCGCCTGCCCGGCCCTGGCAGGGGGAAGGATGAGCTGGGGGCTGAGCTGGGGGGGGCTTGTCCATCTGAAATTCCTGGCAGGGCTAAAGTCCCCGTCCTGCCCCTGGTTCCGTTCCTCACCCCGGGGACCCTGCACTGGGGAGCTGGCTCGTTCCCACCCAGCAGGGAGCCCCCGCGCAGCCAGGACCTGCCGGCTGCCAGAGCTATTCGCGGATGAATGGAAGAACAAGCACGGTCCAGGCGCTCCGAGTTGGGAATGCCCCCCAGGAACCTCCTGAGAGTTGCCCCCGCTCTGCCGCACACAACGGGGCAGCCTCTCGCGCCTCCGCCTTCCCTCCTCCCTCGCAGCCGGCAGACCCGGGCCATGGTCCGTGCCACGGCAGAGGTAACTCCTTCCTCGGTAGCAAGAGGCATTACTCGGCCGTGTCGCTCCGCAGTAGCTCCTGTCTGGGCTGAGCCCCGTGCCCGTACCCCTCGGCCCCGCGAGGAGGCTTAGAGGAGGGTGAAGAAGAGCATCAGGGTATGTTCGGGATAGCTCAGGACACAAATGGGAGTTAAGCATTTGTCCCCTGACGACTTTCCGGCCTAAACGCCCCGTGTCTTTGGAAACCTTCCAAGGGACGGAAAAGCCGGGGCCAGGGCAGCCTGCTTCCCGGACCGGCACCGCCAGCCTGGGAGATGGGGGTTGCAGGAACTACTTCACATCTAGCTGCTAACGGCACTCCCTCCCCTGCACAACCCAGGCAGGTGCATGAATGCCATAGGCTGCTCCTGCCTCCATTCCGCGCCGCTCTTCGCCCCGTCCGGCAGCTGCCAAAGAGCACGACTTCGCTTTCTAACCCTCAGCGCAGACAGGGCACTGGGGCTTTGGGTGGGGAGGCTGTTGTTAATGCCTTTGAATCCATGTTCTTTTCTCAGCCGGGGCGCGAGCCAGAGCCCGGGCTGCTGTGGCTGTGTTGGACGGTGCCTGGGCTTGAACAGAGCGCAGGGTTACCTTCGTTGTGAGCTACGGCAAGGGAGGGAAGGGAGGACGAGTGGAAAGGAAAAAGGGCCATCAAGTCCCAAATGCTAAGAAGCCGGGTCTCCTTTTGCAGCCTTTGGGAGTAATGGGTCTGGCTCTTGCCTTGCAGTTTGTCCTGGTTGCTCTTTATTCTTCCATGGCTGTTGTTGCCAGGAGTTTTCAGTGTCACCGGCCTGCCGTATTCTGAAGCTGGAAGGGGGGGTTTTCTTGCGAGCGAGCGGCTTGGGGACTGAATTGGGTCCATTCGTTGGTCTTGCAATAAGTAAAGCAGGAGGGAAATAGGGGTAACTCGTTCCGAGCCTTTTTTGTAAGCGAGTCCCTCGAGGAGAAATCCCTTCAAGCCAGCCAGGCTCCGAATTCCCGGGCCTCGTGTGCAGCTACTGTGGCTCTGGTCGTCCTGGCCAGGCAGGCGTAAGCACAAGCAACGCGCGGGTTCTGGCCGTGGGAAGTGGGCTCGGCCAGATCCACGGCTGGTGGAAGTTGCCGGTGGCTTCGGGGAGGACTGGCTCGCTCATTTGCCAGGCCGGAATTTTGTAAACCAGGGTGCAGCTAAGCACCGCACCCGCACCCGGGCCGGCTCCTCTGTGTCGGTGGCTGTGGCAGAACTTGTCCTAGTCAGGGGGCGAGACCCCCGAGAGGCTTTGCTCCGTCTGACTCCTGAGCGCCTCTGGTTCTGCTTTGGCCCTGGCGTGCTCGCCTGGCACACGCAGGGGGATGGGAGGAGGAGCAGGAGGGCTCTGGGAACAGCCGACAGCTTTGCTGCAGCACCAGAGCATTTACCAGAGCCGCCTTTCTGTGCGTGAGTGAAACGCCGCGGGCCAGACCTCCGGACCGGAGTGTCCATCGGCAAAGGCCCTCGACAGTCAGAGGAGCGGTGCGGATTGACACCTGCCGAGGGCTGGCCATGCACCTGGCCTGGGCCTGCAGGCTGCTCTCCGTAGGGAGGGCACGGAGGCGCAGGAATTGGGCCGGTGTACAGCAGAGAGGTGGGCCCAGGAATGGCTCTGCGGCCGCTTGCGTCTGCAAACAGGGAAGAAATGCTGGGCTGGGTAGTGCCAGTCTCACATCACAGCCATCCCCACGGGCACATGGGCTGCACAGCGCCCCGGCACGGTCGGCCCAGGGCCGGCTAGCTCAGACGGGCGAAGGAGACGCACAAAGATGCTGGCCCTGGCATTAACCTTCTTGGCTTCTCAGACTGGGCCCTGGCATGTCCAGTGCCCCTCCCACCGATCGGCTCGTCCATTCCGGAGCAAAGAGCCCTTCTCCCACCCAGGCCGCCCCCGCCCTGGCTACCAAACCTCCTGCAGCTTGAGCACCTCCTGCGAGAGGCTGCTGGGCCTGGCTGGGGTCTGCTCCCTCGCGGAGCCATGCCCAGGCGTCCGGAGCGCGGAGCAGCAGCTGTCCCCCGGCATCCCTAACCCCCGGGAACCTCCTGCCTGCTGCCAAAAGGGAGGGGTGAACGGAGCTGGGCCGACGGATCTAGCTGACCACCTGCCCTTGGGTAGCCCTGCGCTCCTGCTGGGCCGGCCTCTGCTGAAGCCTCTGCCCAGGGTCCCTGCTCCAAACCGGCGCCTCTCGGATGGGCGCTGGGTTCCCCCCTGAGGAAGCAGTGGCCCGCCGTGCCAGCGAGGAGGTTCAGCTCTCCTGCTGGCCCTGGGATGGCGGGAGAGACTGGCCTTCCTTCCCTCGCCTCCGCCTGCCCCCTCCTGCTTGTCTCTCTGTTTCGCACGGTCCAGGCTCCGTAGAGAGCTGCCGGCGGTGGACTGGAGCTTTCTGGCTCGCTGGCGGCGTGCTGGGCGCAGAGGGAGGGGAAGGCAGGGCCCCTAGCCTGGACGGGGCCCCCGCAATGACGGGCGCGCGTTCCTGCGCCGCCGGCGAGCAGCAGCGGGCGGGAGGCATTCAGCGCGCGGCAGCGGCTCCGCCCAGATCAGGGCTCGAGCCACACTGGGAGCAGGGAGCCTCCGTCACCTGCTCCCGGAGCCGGGGCTGAGCAGGCTAGTCGGAGCGGGAGCCGGGCGCTGGCATCGCTGCAGCTGCACCGCCTGGCTCGAGGCTGGGGGGCAGGGCCCAGCAAGGAGGTGAGGGCGAGCCCCTAGATGCGGGGTTCCCCGGTCTGCCCGCCCGCTCCGGCCAGGGCCCAGGTGCTGCGCTGGCTGGGGCAGGGCGCAGGGCAGAGGGGCTGGATGGGCACAGGGGGGTCGATCCTGCTGCGGAGGGCCCCAGGCAGGGCCCAGGGTGCTGCAGAATTGCAGGCTTCCTCTGCACTCAGGCTGCGCTCTCTCTTCCAGGTCAGTGAATAATTTCCTGATGACCGGCCCCAAGGTAAGAGAAATCCCTTTGGTCTGCACGCGGGACCCACTCAGCCCTGCTCGCTCCTCCCCCGCCTGCGCCCTGCCCGCCCAGCGCAGCCTGCCCCGGGCACGGGCCGCCGGGCATGGGCCACGGGGCGGGAGAGGTGGCGGCTTGTGCGGTGCCCATCGCTGCCAGCCTGCGCCCAGTTCTGCTGGGAACCCTGTCAGCCGGCCGGGGGCAGATCCCAGCACGGTGCCCACTGACACCAGTGCCTCTAGCTCCCCGGTAACCCAGGTCAGCTGCCTGCTCCCACAGCCCCCTGCGGCAGGGGGGCCGCTTGCCCAGTGCTGCCATGCCAGGCTGCCCCGCAGAGCCCAGGGCCATCAGGCACAGTCCCCTGGCAGTCAGCAGGGGTGTGCACCAGGCAGGCGTGGAAAGGTCCCATGGGAGCTCTCCACTCACTGGGACGGGGGTAGCGTTTCACACTCCCTGTGCACGGACGTGATAACACGAGGCTGTGGCACCAGCATGAGTTCGAGCCCGTGGGGACAGGGCAGCGTGGTGATTTACACGTCTGCCACGTGCCGCACGGCTGTTTTGTCACCCCCTTTGCACCTCGCAAGTTACAATAATACCTAGCTCTTTTCGTCTGCAGATCTCGAAGCACGTTACAAAGGAGGTCGGTATCATGATCCCCCATGTCCCACAGGGGGAAACTGAGGCACGGGGAGGGGATGTGACTTGCCCGAGATCATCTAGCCCCTGCTGGGAATAGAAGCCTGGCCTTCCAAGTCCCTGTGCTTGCTCTAGCCACTAGGCCGCATGGCACTAGTGACTACACATGATGGCAGGCTGGCTTTATAGGTACGTCTGCACTGCCTCGTAAGCCCAGGGTTCAAACGCTACCCCCCCCCGTGCTGGACCAGGGCCCACACCTGTGCCCTATCGCTGTGCAGTGTAGACGCAGTCCCCCCCGGACTGGTGGGAATGGGCCAAAGCGGCCCCACAGGCCGACTCCCTATGTGCACGGGGCCGTCGGGTTTCCCCGCCCTGCACCGGGAGCAAAGGGCCACGGTGGGAGGGGGGCGCTTGGACAGGGCCCGCGCCAGGCAAGGGGGACGGTGGAGCCCCAGCTTGGGAACCGGATTCGAACAGGTGCTAACCTGGGGTCCCCGAGCAGCGTCGACCCTCGAGCCCTGCAGCCCGGGGGCTGCTCAGCTGAGCGGGGAGACCCCAGTGCCGCGCTGCCCTCTGCTCCTGCGCCCGGGGAGGCGGGAGAGGCAGGTCCCCGTGGATCCCATTCGGGGGGACCATGGGGGACCATCCCGCGCTGCTCAGGGACAACACCCCGCACCGCGCTGTCCGCCCCCGTCACGCGCGTGTGGCTGAGCCGGGTGCCTCTCGTGCTGCTCTGGGCAGAGCTCCTGGCCCCAGCAGTGCGCCTCAGAGAGCTGCGCCAGAGCCCGGCCCGTGGGGGGGGCAGGCTGGCATGGGGGTGCCGCTGCGGGAGGGCTCGTGGTGACTCGCTGCCCTCCCGGCAGGCATACCTCATCTACTCCAGCAGCGTGGCAGCCGGGGCCCAGAGCGGCATCGAGGAGTGCAAGTTCCAGTTCGCGTGGGACCGCTGGAACTGCCCCGAGCGAGCGCTGCAGCTCTCCAGCCACGGCGGCCTGCGCAGCGGTAAGGAAAGCCTGGGCCACGGCTCCTGGGACCCCTTCGCCACAGGTTAGCGCCCGCGGGCCCAGCTTTGCCTGGCTGCCCTTCCCTTTTTTCTCTGGGCACATCCTTCCCTGCCCCTGCCCCAGGCCTGGCCCTGGCATGGCTCTGGGGCTGCGTCCGGACCCTGGCCTGCGCCACGGCATGGCAGCCATCGCCCACGGGGCTGCGTCCGGACCACGGCCTGCGCCACGGCATGGCAGCCATCGCCCACGGGGCTGCGTCCGGACCACGGCCTGTGCCATGGCATGGCAGCCATCACCCACGGGGCTGCATCCAGACCACAGCCTGCGCCACGGCATGGCAGCCATCGCCCACGGGGCTGCGTCCGGACCACGGCCTGTGCCATGGCATGGCAGCCATCACCCACGGGGCTGCATCCAGACCACAGCCTGCGCCACGGCATGGCAGCCATCGCCCACGGGGCTGCGTCCGGACCACGGCCTGCGCCACGGCATGGCAGCCATCGCCCACGGGGCTGCGTCCGGACCACGGCCTGTGCCATGGCATGGCAGCCATCACCCACGGGGCTGCATCCAGACCACAGCCTGCGCCACGGCATGGCAGCCATCGCCCACGGGGCTGCGTCCGGACCACGGCCTGTGCCATGGCATGGCAGCCATCGCCCACAGGGCTGCGTCCGGACCATGGCCTGCGCCACGGCATGGCAGCCATCGCCCACGGGGCTGCATCCAGACCACAGCCTGCACCACGGCATGGCAGCCATCGCCCACGGGGCTGCGTCCGGACCACGGCCTGTGCCATGGCATGGCAGCCATCACCCACGGGGCTGCATCCAGACCACAGCCTGCACCACGGCATGGCAGCCATCGCCCACGGGGCTGCGTCCGGACCACGACCTGCACCGCTGTGTGCCGGCTGAGTCCCTAGTGGCCCTGGGCACCTATGCACATGGCTGGGGCTGGAAGCCTGGCAGGAGGAGCTGGCTTGCGCCAGCCGTGGCTCTGCCCTTGGGACACAGCGGGGCGGGCAGGGACGAGAGAGAACGGGCTGACGAGACACGTCTCCAGGGCTCTGCTTGGGCCAGCGGCTGCCAGGGGCTGAGGTGCTGTTGCTGCCCGGCCCTGCTCTCCTGGGCAGGGTGCTGGGGCCTGCCAAGGGTGGGCATGGACAGGGCTCCGCCCTCCCCCGGCAAGCAGCGGCAATGCCTGTGCCCCAGACCAGACTCCCACGACTACCCACGCTCACTGCCTCCGGCCCGGGGGGCTGGGACAGGGCGGGCGAGCTGGCTCGTGGGGCTTGGCACTCGGTGCCAGGGCTGGGGAGGGGAGCTGGCAATGAACTCGCAGGCCTTTCACCTCCAGCTGATCCAGCCCAGCTGGGCCTGGAGACCCCCCCCCCCACCCCGGCTAGCTGCAGGGCCCCCAGGCAAGGGAGCCGGGTGTTTCAGCCCCGGGCCTAGAGGGCGGGGCCGCCATCACAACGGGCTCCGGCTGGCCACCGCAGAGGCCACGGCTCTGTACGGAGACCGCTGCCTTGCCCCAGCCACGGCCCCTGCAGCTCACAGCTGAGACACGCTGGCGAGGCCAGGACTGAGACGCACCCAGTCAGCGGCCCTGCTGTGCCCACCCGGCCCGGTGCCCCTCCTGTCCCCGCCCGGCCCGACATGGTGCCCCTTTGTCCCCGCCCGGCCCAGCACCCCTCCTGTCCCCACCCCGCCCGACATGGCGCCTCTTTGTCCCCACCCGGCCCGGCGCCCCTCCTGTCCCCGCCCGGCCCGGCGCCCCTTTGTCCCCGCCCCGCCCGGCGCCCCTCCTGTCCCCGCCCCACCCGACATGGTGCCCCTTTGTCCCCGCCCCGCCCGGCGCCCCTCCTGTCCCCGCCCCACCCGACATGGTGCCCCTTTGTCCCCACCCGGCCCGGCGCCTCTTTGTCCCCACCCCGCCCGGCGCCCCTCCTGTCCCCGCCCCACCCGACATGGTGCCCCTTTGTCCCCACCCGGCCCGGCGCCCCTTTGTCCCCGCCCCGCCCGGCGCCCCTCCTGTCCCCGCCCCGCCTGACATGGTGCCCCTTTGTCCCCACCCGGCCCGGCGCCCCTTTGTCCCCGCCCGGCCCGGCGCCCCTCCTGTCCCCGCCCCACCCGACATGGTGCCCCTTTGTCCCCACCCGGCCCGGCGCCCCTCCTGTCCCCACCCCACCCAACATGGCGCCCCTTTGTCCCCACGCAGCCCGGCCCGGCGCCCCTCCTGTCCCCACCCTGCCCGACATGGCGCCTCTTTGTCCCCACCCAGCCCGGCGCCCCTCCTGTCCCCGCCCGGCCCGGCGCCCCTTTGTCCCTGCCCGGCCTGGATGGCATTTTGCCAGCTCTCCGCCCTCCGCGTGCGGTCGCCAGTGGAGGGGCGGGACGGGGGCTGGCTGTGCTCCCGGGTGCCCGGCACGAGGCCCCTAGTGCTTTCTCCCCTGTGCTTTGCCTGGCAGCCAACCGGGAGGCGGCCTTTGTCCACGCCATCAGCTCGGCCGGCGTCATGTACACGCTGACACGCAACTGCAGCCTCGGCGACTTCGACAACTGCGGCTGCGACGACTCCCGCAACGGGCAGCTGGGTGAGCAGCCGGGGATGTCGCGCCTGCCCTTGGCCCTGGGCCCACGGGGTGTCCAGGGGCCAGGTTGGGGCAAGCCCTGAGTGTGCAGCACTGCCCAGCCCTGGCTCGTGTGCCTCTCCCAGGGCTGGTGGGAGTCAGGCGTCCTTGGGGGGCCGGCGGCTGTTCTGCGCCCTGTCCAGAGCAGGATTGCGGCACCCGAGGGGTTCGACTGCTCTCTGCAGTGAGTGGGGCTTTTAAAAAGACAAAGAGCTACAAGGCAGCAGGCAGCCACGCCCCTCCCCCCCCAGCGCCTCCGCTGAGCTTAGCGGGGGGGTCTGCAGACTCCCACCCGGAGCGCCCACGCCCGGGAACTTTGTGGTCAGCCCCAGGTGGGGTCCAGACACAGCTAGCCCTGGGACAGCCCGAGGGGCGAACAACACCTGCTGGCTAGTGCACTGAGCTGGCTAGCCTAACCATGGCCCTTGCTGGGTGGACTCAGAACTGCCCACGTATGTGTCATAGCCCCAGCACTGCTAATGGCGATTCTCCCTTAGTTCAGGTGGCTGTGCTTTCGCATGACCTCACAGAGGCTCTTCCCTTGTTCCTCTAGGCCTGCCCCAGGCCAGGAACCCTGCAGGAGGCAGCGAAGGCTGCTCCTTCAGACAGGCCACTGTTTGCCTGGGCCTCTTCCTACCTCCAAGCGCACATGCTGCTTCCTGCCACCCGTGCTCCACACGCCTCGCCTCTAGCTCCCCGGCCGCCGGCTCCTTCCTTCCCTGCAGGCAGGCCAGCCGCCCGGGACTGCCTCTGTGCACCGGTCCCCGCGGGGCCTGCCACGGGCTTCCTTCCCTGCAGGGCCTTCTTCAACCTGCCTGCGAGGCCCTGCGCCGTCTGCCGTGCTCCGCCGGCTTCTGGCAGGGAGACGCTCCAGCGCCCCCCAGCCTGGACCCTGCCCCAGGGCCAACTGAGCCCTGGTCCCGGGGCACCCATCGCGGCCCCGCGAGGAAAGGGGAAGAGGCCGAGCTCTCGCAGGAGCCGTGTCCAAGCCGTTAGCAGTGTCCACTGCGAGAGGAGACTTGGGCAGGGCGCCCAGTGTCCCGGCAGCTCCCCACCCCCTATAGCAGAGCCCCTTGCCCAGGGACCGGCTGCTGCGGGCACCCCTGGCACGGCCCCTCTCGCATCTCTCCGCAGGGGGCCAGGGCTGGCTGTGGGGCGGCTGCAGCGACAACGTGGGCTTTGGGGAGGCCATTTCCAAGCAGTTTGTGGATGCGCTGGAGACGGGGCAGGACGCCCGAGCCGCCATGAACTTGCACAACAACGAAGCTGGCCGGAAGGTGAGTCCTGCCTTGCCGGTGGGGAAAAGAAGGAACTGCCCGCCCTGCCCGGCCCCACCTCTCGCTGCGCTGGAGAACGGCAGTGGGGGGGCTGCGGGGCCGGACCCATGGGGCCACAAGGGTGGCGGGGGGGGGAGACTGTGGGGCCGGGCCCGAGGGGCCACGAGGGCGGCGGGGAGGACTGCGGGGCCGGGCCCGAGGGGCCACGAGGGCGGCGGGGAGGACTGCGGGGCCGGGCCCGAGGGGCCACGAGGGCGGCGGGGAGGACTGCGGGGCCGGGCCCGAGGGGCCACGAGGGCGGCGGGGAGGACTGCACGGCCGGGCCCGAGGGGCCACGAGGGCGGCGGGGAGGACTGCGGGGCCGGGCCCGAGGGGCCACGAGGGCGGCGGGGAGGACTGCGGGGCCGGGCCCGAGGGGCCACGAGGGCGGCGGGGAGGACTGCAGGGCCGGGCCCGAGGGGCCACGAGGGCAGCGGGGGGAGCCTCTGGAAACGGCCCTTGCTCAGCCCTCGGAGGCCAGGGCTCAAGGCCCCGGCACCTTTGAGCGCCAGTGTCTCCCAGGCCATGCAAGGTGTTGCCCCCGTGCAGGGAGCCTCGCTGCCATTACTGCCACTGCCGGCTGGGCTGGGGCTATTCCGGGAGGCAGACGGAGCCCCAGGAGCAAAGGCTCAAACTCCACCGGGCGGCGAGCGGCCCAGGCGCCTCGGCTCTGCACTAAGCCACAGCCCTGCGTTGCACTGCGGGGTCCCTGGAGGTGCTGGCACCCCTGGGCTCCCTTGGTGACCCCCAGGGCAGATCTCTTGGCCAGCCTGGGCCTTGCTGCTCCTGGGAAGTCCCGACCTGTGACGGACCGGGCCGGGTCTGGGCACCGCCGAGGGCGTCTGCTCAGGGCGAATTGCTCAAAACCAGGGCTCCTTGCAGCTCCAGACTGGAGACCTTCCCAAACAGGCCACACACCAGTCCCACTGAGCGCTCCAGCTGCCAATCCGGCCAGCAGGAAGCCTCACGAGCAAAACCCCTCGGACACCCCAGCTCTCCCTGTGCCCCAATCAGCCCCGGGCCTAACACAGGTGAGGGGTTATAGAACCTAATCTCACCTACCCCGAACGGGTTCTCCCGGTCCCAAGGAACCAGCCACAGATCCCTGGTCAGTTTACACTTTAGATCTTACCCACAAGATCACGCTGGGCCAATCCATTAGAATCTAAAATCGAAAGGGTTATTAACAAAAGAAGAAAAGGCTGAGAGTCAGGTTGTTAAGGAGAATACATGACATGCACCAGTCACCCACTTCTGGACGTCAGCAGAGATGTTCCAAACTGCTAGCTTAGCAGTCTCTGGTGTCCATCCTACGTCAGGACGGGTCGGCAAGTCCTTCCCGCTCGCTGTCCCTCGCAAGGCTGCATCCGGGATCAGCAGCAGAATTGAAGACCAGCTGGAGTCCGCCTCATGGCACTTCTATACAACCCTTCTTTACAACAGGCAGCCCAGGCCCACTGCTCTGTCTCAGGCAGAGCACACCCACAGCACCAGCCCAGAGCCCGTATCCATCACTCCGCACACAGACGGCACACAGGCACACGAGTAGCACACACAGAATCAGTAGGACAGAAGCTTTCACTGGACACCTCACATGGCCCCTTTGTACAGACTTTGGGGCACCCTCCCCGTGGGCACAGCAGTGATGTGGCTGCTCCCCTAAAATCCAATAATGTGACACGCCCTCCCCACAATCACCGTGGCAGGGTCAGGGCCTGGCTGAGCTGTGGCCACTGAAAACGGCCCCTGCACCGGAGGGACACCAGAGGGGCGTTTCCTGCCTGCCGGAGCCGTGTCTCCTGCACCTAGGAAGGGGCTGTGGGGTGACGGAGACCCAGCCCGGAGCAGAGGGCGGGCGGGGGGTCCAATGCTGATCCATCCAGTGGGGCGCGTGGGTTCTACGCGTGACCCTGCGACCCGCCCTGGTGTGTGGGCTGGAGGGAGGCTGCCCACGCGAGCCGCCTCGCGGGCAGGGCCGGACAGTTGCCACCCAGCCGGCAGCAGCTCCGGCGACTGGTGCACTTGGTCTTGCAAAGCTTTTCGGTCTCACTTGGTGTGAGCCGGGTGGGGAGGGCTTGCACACGGACACGTGTGCACATGCACACACACACTCCCACGTGTGTTCACCCACACACCGCTGCAAGCACTGCAGTGAGACACTGGCCGGCCCCCCGGGGGGTGAGCATGTGTCGCACCAGGATTCCCCCGTGACACCCTGGCGCTAGCAGAGGGCCCAAGGCGAGAGCCCCCGGCAGCCGCCTCTGGCCGCGGTGGCTCTGGGCCGGCGAGCGCCGGCGGGAGCGGCCTGGCTGATGGGCTGGCCCTTCGTTTGTCTCCCAGGCGGTGAAGGGGACCATGAAGCGGACCTGCAAGTGCCACGGCGTGTCGGGCAGCTGCACCACCCAGACCTGCTGGCTGCAGCTGCCCGAGTTCCGGGAGGTGGGCGCCTACCTGAAGGAGAAGTACCACAAGGCCCTGAAGGTGGATCTGCTGCAGGGGGCCGGCAACAGCGCGGCCAGCCGGGGCGCCATCGCCGAGACCTTCAGCTCCATCTCCACCAAGGAGCTAGTGCACCTGGAGGACTCCCCCGACTACTGCCTGGAGAACAAGACGCTGGGGCTGCTGGGGACGGAGGGCCGGGAGTGCCTGCGGCGGGGCCAGGCGCTGAGCCGCTGGGAGAGGCGGAGCTGCCGGCGGCTGTGCGGGGACTGCGGCCTGGCTGTGGAGGAGCGGCGGGCCGAGACGGTGTCCAGCTGCAACTGCAAGTTCCACTGGTGCTGCGCCGTGCGGTGTGAGCAGTGCCGCAAGCGGGTCACCAAGCACTTCTGCGTCCGCAAGGAGAAGCGGGAGCGCAGCGGGGGCGGCGGGGCCACGCGCAAGCTCAGGCGGAAGCCCTGAGGCCTCCCCAGCAGCTCCCCCGGCTCGGCTCGGCTCCGCCCCGCGGCCCTGCCCTCGGGCTGCCGGCAGGGCCCTGCCTGTGCTGGCCGGTGGCCTGGTCCCACCGACCAGTGGCCCACAGAGCCGCCCCTCCGGCCTGCGCGTGGCGGGGTGACCCTGGATTGTGGGGGCAGCCCCGGCGTTCACCCCAGGCCCGCTCTGGGGCCCCAGGGAGCACAGGGGTGGGGTCGGGGAGCACAGGGCCCGGAGCTGCTCGGGCAGGTGCACCAGGCGCGAGAGGGGCAGTGAAAGCCGGGCCCAGCGGGCGACGGCCGGGGCAGCAGTCCCTGGGCGGGACCCAGCGTCCGAGGGCGGTGGAAAGCCCTGGGCCGAGAAGGGCGCAATGAGCCGCCTGGCGAGAGCCCTCCAGCCCCCGCCCCCAGCGCGTGTGGGATAGGGCACCGCGGCGAGAGCAAGCGCCTTGGCCCCTGGGGGCGTGTCCAGGTGCCATTTGTCCTGCCTAATCTGCTGAGGTCTGGCTACGTCCTGCCAGGGGCCCTGGGACCCACGCGCCTGCTCCTGCCGCACCCCTGGGCAAGCGCATCAGGGCTCCGCGCCACGAAGGGCTGCCTCCGGGCTCCTTGACTGGCGCTCTCCAGCCCGTCCCGCAGCCGCCAAGCACCCTTACGCCCGCTCGCACCGGCCCCACCCCGGCGGAGCGCCCGGGGGTATGGACCGGGGGGAGGGATAGGAGAGTTGAGCACTTTGATGTTTAATTTATTGCACAGGGAGCGGGATGGAGCCACACCACTTTGCCTTGACACTGATGTAGCTAGCGGCGGGCGCCGGCTGCTGCGTCTCTGCACCCAGCTCGGGGGCGAGACACCCGACCGCGGGACATGGGACTCCGTCACACTGGCCCCGGCCCTGAGCGCCCCCGGACCTGCCTCCGGCGCTGTCCCCCCGCAGCAGCCGCTGCTAACCCGCCTGTAGCCCGCGCGCCGCCCTCTCCTGTAGCCAGTGTTTGTGAATCACTCGTCACCGTAATAAACCCGTAGCCAAGTGCTTGCAAAACGCTGGAAGTGCAGCGCCGGGCTCCTCTGTCCTTCGTGGCTTCGCGCTGCCTGGGTGATGGTAGCCGTGGGGAGCCAAGCCCCGCCTGGCCCCGCCCAGCCCGTAACGTGCGCAGATGAGCCCGGTGCGAAGGTCTGCCCAGAGAGGGCACAAAGGCTCCATGGCGCAGGCCGTGACCGCTCGGCGCCAAGCCAGCCGAGGGCTGGTGTGTGCGAGGGGCTACCGGGAGCCGCACTGAGCTCTGACAGCTCATTGCATACGTGGGAGGCCTTGGACAGCTGCCTGAGGCGAGCCCTGCCGGTGTGTCTCCCCGCGGCTCCTTCAGGCTCCGCTGCTGTGTGTGTCCGTGTGTGTGCGCCCACCCGTGCCGGTGCGCGCGTGTGTGTGCGTGTGCCCGTGTGCGTGCGTGCCGTTGTGTGCCCCTGTGTGTGTGTGTCCGTGCCTGTGTGTGTGCGCGTGCGTGCCGTTGTGTGCCCGTGTGTGTGTGCGCCCGTGCCTGTGTGTGTGCACGTGCATGCCGTTGTGTGCCCCTGTGTGTGTGTGCCCGTGCCTGTGTGTGTGCGCGTGCGTGCCGTTGTGTGCCCGTGCGTGCCCGTCCGTGTGTGCGTGTGTCTGTGCCTTCCGGGGGGCACAGAGCGGCCGAGCTGCAGCCAGGGCCGGTGATGCTGCGGGAGCTGCCAGTCGCAGCTGGGAGTCGGAGCCGTGTCCCGAGTGGCTGGGGGAGGGCGGAAGCCGGAGGCCTTGGCCATCCTGGCACCACAGCAAGGCGGTCTGAGCCCTGGCGGCGGGCAGGGGTCGTGCAGCGTGGGGGACTGCCAAGTTGGTGGGGCCACTACTGACCGTGCGGCCGCCCAGCGTGGCCAGCGAGACGGACGAGCCGTCCACCAGCCGGCCTGCCCCGGACCCTGGGCACGGCCCCGGGCAGCCAGCGAAGGCCACTGCTGCAGCTTCTCTAAGCATGGACCTGAATGGCCTCTGCCCAGCCCCCTAGCTCCGGGGGCGGGGACGCTTGGTGCCTTGGGTAACCACCTCTGAAATGCAAACCCAGCTCGCCCACCGCAAGCCCATCCCCCAGCCGCCAGGCAACTCCGCAAACCGCCCCTCCCGCACCCCGTTAGTGCCCAGAGAGAGCACACGGATCGGTGCGAGCACCTCGCACAGGACTCCACCCCCCTCCCATGTGCGTGGGATGCTGAGTGTTGCTACCCTTGCACCGTGAGAATAGTGTCAGGAAGACCCGGCAGAGCACGGCCACGGCCACAAGCAGGGCGCCCTCCTGGCTCTGCCCAGACTCCCCATGTGGCGAAGCGACCTCTCTCGGCCTCTGGCACCGCACAGGGGCCTGCTGGCCTGGCTCTCCGGCTGTCCCACCACTGGTTCCCGGGCTCAGTAAAGGCCCCAGGCCAGCCCCTCAGCTCCCTGCTGCGCACCTGAGACAAGGAGCCCTCAGGCCCGCAGGGCAGCCGGAGCCCCACGAGCCACCTGTGGGCCCGGGCCGGTGGCTTGCTGCTGGGGCTGCGTAGCCGCCTCCGAGGGCGCAGACGGGCACAGGAGCAGGCCGAGACCCTGCGGGCTGCTTCCCCCCGTCCGGCCGGGAGCTCTCTCCTGGCTTCCTCTGCCCAGCGCGGGGGAGCCCCGCCCGCCCCCTCCCCTGCCTCCGCGCGCACGAGGGCCCGGGCAGGGAACAGGCCCCTCTTTCACTGGCGCATTATTCCCCGCACAATCGGTGCCTTGGGAGGGGCCTCCATTCAGCAGTGACACCTGTGGGCGAGGGCCGCACGCTCCCCCCGCCCCGCCCCGCCGGCCCGCTGGGAGCGCCCCCGCCGGGGTCCGGCCCCTCCGCCCGGCCTTTCTGTGCGAGGCCAGGCCGGCCCGGCAGCTGCACAGGGCACTGACCCCGCAGCAGGCCGGGGCCGCGCCGGGCACAGGCTGCCCTACGGCGAGGGCGGCCGGCCATTGTGCTGCGGGATTGGACGCTTCCCCGTATTCATTGCGCTTTAATGAAGGCGCATTCCTGCGAGGAGAAATATTTACGTTCGGCTTCCCAGGTGGCCACCTCTGCCCGGCTGACACACAAACAGCTGCCTTCCAGGCCTGGCCTCGTCCCGGGCAGGCTCAGACGGGAACCAAATGCTAATAACGCGCCAGCCAGCCCCTTGCCCGGAGTCAATGGGAAACCCATTTCACATGCTAATCCCCGCCGGCCTCCACACAACCCCTTTTCCGAAAGTGTTTGGGAAAAGTCCTTGTGGGGCGTTTTCAACTCCCCGTCGCGCGGATTCCTTCTTGTCTTAGGCCCCGGCCTCTGTGTGGGTCTCTCACTCCAGCCGGGCTGCTTACAAAAAATCTCAACAAAGACTTTGGAGTTCATCAGCCTCCCACTGAAATTCACAGCTGCTGAACAAACTAATCCCCTCTCCAGGCCTTTCTTCCTTTCAATGGGTTCTCGGCTTCAAAGGCACTTTGGGAACGGACTGTGCAAGGGCTCACACTGCCCCCTCAATAGAAGTTAGTGCAAGTATTATGCTGCGAGCAAGTGGCTTTACAAACAAATACTGCCTGGCAATCTCGCCCCCCCGCCTCGCCCGGCGCACACAAGCCTCACCCGCGGACGGGGCGAGCGGCAGCCTGGTCTGGGCCTGCGGGCTCCCCACTCTTTGGGGAGGCAGGCGCCCTTCTTTGGGGAGGCAGGTGCATGCCTGGTGCGGAGATGCTGCGGCACAGCCAGCTGCGTGGGCACCCATGGGTGGAGATTGCAGACCAGCAGCTGGCAGCCCTTGTCCCCTGCCCTGCCATCAGCCAGCCTTGTGGGGGGAAGGGGAAGACTAGAATGGAACTAGTTTATTAGCGGCAGTGCAGTCCAGTGGCTAGAGCCCTAGTCTAGGATTCCAGAACAGCGGGGTTCTAATGCTGGCCTGCTCGGACCAGGGAGAGGGATTAGCCTTTCCCCTGGGATCCGTGGGAAGGAGGGAAACGCTAAGCATACTACCGGGGGGGGGGGGAATCCCTGACCTTGGGGGTGCTGGGCGGGGGCAGAGTCTTTGCAGGAAGGCCCAGGGGGCAGGCTGCTCAGAGAGCCCACGGATGCCTCATGCTACCCCAGGGAACCGCCAGACAGGCCTTGGCCATCGTTTCAGAGCTGGGCAGGGCCTGGATCCGGTGGGCGTGTTCAGGCACTGGGGTGCACTGTCCCCTGGGCGAGCCGAGCTGGGAGCTGAAATATGATTTGCATGGACATAGGAGCCAGAGGCCTGGAGACGGGGCCCCGTCCCACACAAGACCCACCCACACATGGGGAGAGGGGCCTGCTCTGAAGCGCATCCAGGTTGAGGCATGAGGCAGGAGTATTCTGGCGGCAGAGGGACTAAATGACTTGCCCAGGGTCACATGGGGCATGGGTGGCAGAGCCAGGAATGGCCCCTAGCTCTCCCAGGTGCCAGTCCCCACTTGGCGGCCCGCTGCCCGTGGGACAAGAGCAGTGACACCAGCTGCGCACAGACTGCAAACCCTTCCCGCACTGCTTCGGGCCCAGGGCCTGCCTGCCAGAGCGGGCGCCTTCCGGGAACCCACCCCACGCCCCGGGACGGTGGTCCCTAGGGCAGCCAGCGCGGTGCCCCTGCCCACAGCTCGGGGCCCGGGCCCCAGGGGAGCCTGGGGACCCCCCGCCGAGAGCCTGAGGCCCAAGCGCCAGGGGAAGCGTCCGTTTGCAGCCGTGCCGGCCGCAGAGGCCGGCTCTGCCCTTTGCCCCGCGCCCTGTGGAGATGGCAGCTGCCCCCAAGCACCCCCCATAGCTGGGGAGACCCCGCAGCCAAGGAACGAGATGCCCATTTCCCAAAAAGCATCTTTATTGAGGCACTTGGTGCTGAGAGACGCCCGAGGGGCCTCCCCGGTGTGCCGGACGGCAGGGGGCGTCTCACGGCAAGGTACACGTGCCCCGCAATACCCTGCCTGCCACGCGCCGCCCCGTGGCTTCACTGGAGCCTGCCGGGCGCAGGGGAGGCGTGTCCAGACGTGGCTGGGAGGGATGCTCAGGGCCCACCCGTGCGACCCCCAGCCAGCTCGGAAATCCCAGCCCTGGCCGGGTGGAGGGGAGGGAGCCTAACCCAGCAAAGGGAAGCAGGGCTGAGCAGAGGCTGGCGTGCCCCCCCGTTTACTGCTGGCCGTGGGGGGGAGGGGGCACAGCCAGGGGGTCTCCCCATTCCCAGAGGGAGCCCAGGAGGCCCCTCGCTTTGCCCTTGTGCAGGTGCCGGGCTGGAGAGTGGCTGGAAGGAGCGAGCCGCCTCCTCTCGGGGCAGGACAGGGAGGAGCAGACGCACAGCTGCTCGGGGGGCGCAGTACAAGCTGACCGGCCTGGCCACACGCCGAGCAGGCCCTGAGCCACGGGATGGACAGCCAGTGCCTGCAGGGGCCCGGCCCGGCTCCGGCACTGCTGGGATTCGCCGGCGCGCTCGGGCTCCTCGCTGGCGCTCCCAGCGCTAGACCCCCAGGCGGCTGGCGAGGGTCATGAGGACTTTCAGGATGGGCATGAAGCCAGACACCTCGCTGAAGCTGCTGCTGCCGACCACCTGGGTGTGCACCTGCAGGCCCTGCTGGTACCGGCGCGTCTCCATGCAGCGCGCCATCTCGTGCAGCCCCGCCAGGGTGGGAGGGGAGAGCTGCGGAGAGCAGGGCCGCTTCAGGCTCACGGTCTGCCCCCGCCGGCTCCCCGGCCTCCCCGCCCGCTGCCTGAGCCCCGCCCCCCTCCGCCCGACCCCCCGCCCGCTACCTGAGCCCCCGCCCCCCTCTGCCAGCTCCCCGGCCTCCCCGCCTGAACCCCCGCCCGCTACCTGAGCCCCCGCCCCCCTCCCCGGCCTCCCCGCCCGAACCCCCGCCCGCTACCTGAGCCCCCGCCCCCCTCCGCCCGCTCCCCGGCCTCCCCGCCCGCTGCCTGAGCCCCCGCCCCCCTCCGCCAGCTCCCCGGCCTCCCCGCCCGACCCCCCGCCCGCTACCTGAGCCTCCGCCCCCCTCCGCCCGACCCTCCGCCCGCTGCCTGAGCCCCGCCACCCTCCGCCAGCTCCCCGGCCTCCCCGCCCGCTGCCTGAGCCCCGCCCCCTCCGCCCGACCCCCCGCCCGCTACCTGAGCCCCCGGCCTCCCCGCCCGACCCCCCGCCCGCTACCTGAGCCCCCGCCCCCCTCCGCCCGCTGCCTGAGCCCCGCCCCCCTCTGCCAGCTCCCCGACCCCCCGCCCGCTACCTGAGCCCCCGGCCTCCCCGCCCGACCCTCCGCCTGCTGCCTGAGCCCCGCCCCTCCCCTCTGCTGGACCTAGGGTTGCCAGGTGTCCAGTTTTGAACCAAATAGTCCAGTATTTGAGGTTTCTGTTCGGGAAACAAACTGAGAAAATAGAAATGTCGGGTATTTTCTAAATAAGATGCAATGTGGATTGGGATGTCATGTCAAGCGTGTCCAGTATTTTTGTTGAAACCATCTGGCAACCCTCGCTGGACCTTGCCTGGGGGGTGCTCCGTGACGGGGCTGTCCCTACCCAGACCCTGGGGCCCAGCCTAGCGCACCCTGCAGGCAGTCTGCTCCCTGCTGGGAGGAGAGGGGCTGCCGCCTCAGGTACACCCACCGGCCCCTCTCCGGCCGCACAGCACCCCACCCCGGCAGCGCTGGCCAGAGCTGGGAGGAGGGGAGCTCAGCTCTCAGCCAAGAGGGGCAGGGGCAGGGGCAGGGGCAGGGGCAGGGGCAGGGGCAGCTTTGTGCACTCACGGCCTGCTCCCGGAGCTTCTGGTACAAGCACTCCAGCCGCTGCCCCGCCTCCTCCAGCTTCCGCCTGGTTTTCTGGAACGGAGAATGTGCCTCAGCATGGCCCTCCCCACAGCGCCCGAGCCACGGCCCCGCCGGCCCTCCCCACAGCGCCCGAGCCACGGCCCCGCCGGCCCTCCCCACAGCGCCCGAGCCACGGCCCCGCCGGCCCTCCCCACAGCGCCCGAGCCACGGCCCCGCCGGCTCTCCCCACAGCGCCCGAGCCACGGCCCCGCCGGCTCTCCCCACAGCGCCCGAGCCACGGCCCCGCCGGCCCTCCCCACAGCGCCCGAGCCACGGCCCCGCCGGCCCTCCCCACAGCGCCCGAGGCACGGCCCCACCAGCTCTCCCCACAGCGCCCGAGCCACGGCCCCGCCGGCCCTCCCCACAGCGCCCGAGGCACGGCCCCACCAGCTCTCCCCACAGCGCCCGAGCCACGGCCCCGCCGGCCCTCCCCACAGCGCCCGAGGCACGGCCTGGCTGGCCTGCGAGGCTGGATGGAGACAGTGGCCGCCCAGTGGTGCCCTGCCCGGACTCCTCTCGCCCAGGCCCCGGAGAGGCGAGGCGGGGAGAGAGAAGCTGCCCAAGTGGACGGGCAGGAGCAGGGGCAGACGTCAGCGGCTGAGCTGGGACAAGACCGCCCAGCTCCGGGGCCTACGCGTGAGCTGCCAGGCCGGCCCTGGAGGAAAAGCAGCTGCGGAGGCGACTCACGGGGTCAGTGGCGACGGCAGCGCAGCGCTGCACCAGCCCTTCAAAGCTGCTCTTCAGCCCCTGATGCTGCGGGGGCAGCTCCTTCCTCTCCAGCCTCTCCGTGGGCAGCTGGCACCAAACGACAAGCAGCCATGGAGCCGAGCCCAGGGCAGGCGAGCTCCCGGCCCCGCACCCCAAGCAGCCCAAGCCTCTGCCTTTTGGCACCACCACCCCTTAGCCCAGGGCGGGGCTCAGAACCCGCTACAGGCTGGCAGGGGCATCTGGCGAGGTGGGGGCTCAAAGGCAGACCCCCCCACTGTGCTCTGAAAACACCCACTCAAAGGCACAGAGACGGAGGCATTGCCTCTCACAATCCCTGGGACGCCCACGGCTTGATACTGCGCACAGGGGTCGCCTCAGCTCAGAAAGGTCTCCTGGCACTGGAAAAGGTTCAGAAAAGGGCAACGAAAGGACGAGGGGTTTGGAACGGGTCCCATATGAGGAGAGGCCTTTTCCCTTGGAAAAGAAATGACTAAGGGTCATATGACAGGCCTATAAAACCATGACTGGTGTAGAGAAAGGAGATCAGAAAGTGCTATTTACTCAAACACAAGAACTAGGGGTGACCCAACAGGCAGCAGGTTTAAAACGAACCAAGGGGAGCGTTTCTTCTCTCAGCGCACAGTCGACCTGTGGAACTCCTCACCAGAGGATGTGGTGAAGGCCAGGACTTCAACAGGGTTCAAGAAGGAGCTCGATACATTCAGGGAGGTTCGGTCCACCAATGGCTATTAGCCAGGATGGGTGGGGATGGGGTCCCTGGCCTCTGTGTGTCAGAGGCTGGGATCCCGTGATGGTTCCCTGGTCTGTTCCCTCCCTCCGGGGCACCTGGCACTGGCCGCTGTGGGCAGGACCCTTGGTCTGACCCACTCCGGCCATTCTGACGGCCTCCCGATGTGCTTACACAACACGGCTCCCCCTCCCCCCAGCCCTGCTGCCAAGGCCCCGCGGAGAGCGAACCTGCCCGAGGGCAGTCCTGGGACCTGGCCATGCGGCGCTGGGGAAGAGGCAGCAGGGGCACCACCCCCCCGTGAGGGACGCCCCCGGCTTACCTGCATGCTGCCTTCTCTGGGGGCTCCCGGCGGGGCCTGGCCAGGCTCCTGGGCTCTGGGACGCAGGGCCTGCAGCTCTGTGGGGAGACTCATTACCGGAGCCGTGATTGGAGCTGGAGGGGTGAACCTCTCTGCCACCTGCCAGGGAAGAGAACACAGTGAAGGCGGCATCAGTGCTGCTACTGAGCAAGCTCAGAGCAGGGGCTGCCTGCACCTGCCCTGGCCAGTCAGCAGCCTTGCCAGCTCGGGAGCCCCCGGCCCATCCCAGAGCAGGCACGCTCGGCCCCTCCCTAGTGCCCCCAGGCCCGCAGCCCAGAGCCGGGCCACAGGGAGAAAGCGCCACGGCTCTGACACCGGTCACGTGGACACCGCTGCCTCCCAGAAAGCCGAGGTGGCTCCGCCGCGGCACGAGGCCTGGATGCGGAGATGGTCCCCGGGCACACTGCTGGGGCCGAAGCGCCAGGGCGAGTCCCAGGGTGCGGGGGAAGTGTCTCGGGCAAACCCTTCACCCCGCCCCGGGCAGCCTGGGACTCTAGACAGATTCGCTCCGAGCGGGCGAGATCAAAGGGAGCAGCTTTAACGAGAGGCTAATCCTGCTGGAGTGAGGTTCCCAGCCTGGAGCAGGTTCCTAGCCAGGCTGCCAGACAGCGCCGGGGGTCTGCTCTGCACAAGAGGGGCGGGGGACGGGTGACAGAGGGCTGCCCATTGGCCCGGCTGGGAATGGTGGGGGCGTGTTGGCTGTGGCAGTGCTGGGCCCGGGAGCGCACGGCTCCTCCAGCAGGGGGCGCTGCGGGGAATGGCGCGGGCGGCTGTGGGAGCGCTGGGCCCGAGAGTGCACGGCTCCTCCAGCAGGGGGCGCTGCGGGGAATGGCGCAAGCGGCTGGGGAATGGCGCGGGCGGCTGTGGCAGCGCTGGGCCCGAGAGCGCACGGCTCCTCCAGCAGGGGGCGCTGCGGGGAATGGCGCAGGCGGCTGGGGAATGGCGCGGGCGGCTGTGGGAGCGCTGGGCCCGAGAGCGCACGGCTCCTCCAGCAGGGGGCGCTGCGGGGAATGGCGCAAGCGGCTGGGGAATGGCGCGGGCGGCTGTGGGAGCGCTGGGCCCGAGAGCACACGGCTCCTCCAGCAGGGGGCGCTGCGGGGAATGGCGCGGGCGGCTGTGGGAGCGCTGGGCCCGGGAGCGCACGGCTCCTCCAGCAGGGGGCGCTGCGGGGAATGGCGCAAGCGGCTGGGGAATGGCGCGGGCGGCTGTGGCAGTGCTGGGCCCGAGAGCACACGGCTCCTCCAGCAGGGGGCGCTGCGGGGAATGGCGCGGGCGGCTGTGGGAGCGCTGGGCCCGGGAGCGCACGGCTCCTCCAGCAGGGGGCGCTGCGGGGAATGGCGCAAGCGGCTGGGGAATGGCGCGGGCGGCTGTGGGAGCGCTGGGCCCGAGAGCGCACGGCTCCTCCAGCAGGGGGCGCTGCGGGGAATGGCGCAAGCGGCTGGGGAATGGCGCGGGCGGCTGTGGGAGCGCTGGGCCCGAGAGCGCACGGCTCCTCCAGCAGGGGGCGCTGCGGGGAATGGCGCAAGCGGCTGGGGAATGGCGCGGGCGGCTGTGGCAGCGCTGGGCCCGAGAGCGCACGGCTCCTCCAGCAGGGGGCGCTGCGGGGAATGGCGCGGGCGGCTGTGGGAGCGCTGGGCCCGGGAGCGCACGGCTCCTCCAGCAGGGGGCGCTGCGGGGAATGGCGTGGGCGGCTGTGGCAGCGCTGGGCCTGAGAGCACACGGCTCCTCCAGCAGGGGGCGCTGCGGGGGTGGCACCGGGGCACAGCCACGCACATTTCAATCTGGCGGCGTGAGCAGGACTCCAGCCTGGTTTCTCTCCCTGCCGTGCGGGGGGGGGGGCTTGGTCTGAAATCCGTGTTTTTGCTGTGGCGCCGTTCTCGGACAGAGCCCTGCTCTGTGGGGCTGGGAGACGCGCTAGCAGCCCCTGAGCGGTGCCAGTGGCGCTCCCAGCGAGGAGAGGGCCAGGGCGCAGGGCGCAGGGCGCGGTCCGAGGGAAAGGCCACACACTGGGCCTGGCACGCTCGCTGGCCATTCAGTCCCGTCAGCTCTGGCTGCTCCCCTCCCAGCGACGGGGCCGGGCAAGGGCCACTCTGCACTGGCTGGAGGCACACCCGGGCCACGCGCTGGCCAGCGCTTACCGGTTTCCTCTGAAGGCCTCCTCTGAAAGCCGAGGGCTCGCTCCAGGACTCCTGGCCTGTGGGGGGAAGAGCAAGACAGAGGCATAAGCCCTAGAGAACTCCAGGGTGCTGGGCTCCATCTCTTACTGCTCTGGAGGTGGATGGCCGGGGCCTAGCCCCACCCACACTGTGTCGGTGGCAGAACGGTTCATGGAAAGGCTTTGTGCCCACGGGCCACGGCCGGTGCTCTCCGGCAGGCCCCGCCGGGGCTGCGGATCAGTCCACGCCACTGCACCACATTGGCACTCTGCCCCGCTACCCTGGCTGCAAACTTCTCCATCCACACCCACCCAGCACGGGGCTCCAAGTGCTACACAAGTTCAGAGCATGGCTGCTGCCGCCCCAGAGCCACCACTGGTGGGGGGGGGGGGGGAGAACATGCACCTCTCTGCACCCTGGAAGGACCCCCTGCAGCACGGCCAGAAGGGAGGCAGGCGGGGTGGGGGCCCCCGGCAGCACGGCCGGAAGGGAGGCAGGCGGGGTGGGGGAAGAGACTCTCCTTTTGCCATAGCCGGCTCAGGCCCAGCTCGGGGAAGTGCCCCCGATCCCTTTCAATGCAGATTTCCCCCCTCGGGCAGAGCCTCGTCCCAGCCTGCCCTCCAGCGTGCCAGCCCCCGGCTGGCTGTGGCTTGCGAGGCAGGGCTGGGGCGGGCACAGCGTCCCGGCGTCAGCGGCACGAGAGGGAAATGCCCGGCTCCCCAGCGGCGCCTCCTTAACGGCTTGGGGGAGATGCAGGGGCACTTCGTGCTGTACTTGTTCCAATACTTCGGCAGCCCTTCCCCCCGGGCGCTTTCACTGACTGCTCCCGGGCTTTGGCTCAGCCGTGTAATTCCGCCTGCCATTACTGCTGGCGCTGGGGGGGCCTTACCATGCTGCCGGCCTGCGAGGCCACTTCAGGCTCGCCCCGCCGGCCCTGCTCCAGGACTCTGGGCCAGCAGGATTCTCAGGCCTCGCACGAGCCCTTCTTTCCCCCGCCCCGCGCTCGCAGGCGCCTCCGGCAGAAACTCAACGGCTGCGGAACCGCGCCCGGCCCCTCTGGAAACCTGCAAGGCCAGGGGGCGGGCCTGCCGCACCTCAGAGACCCCGCACGGGCGTGGCTGGCACTGGGCTCCGGGGCACCCATGGGAGCGGCTGTGGCTGGCCTCTAAGGTGCTGCAGGCCTCTGCATGGTTTTTAAGTCACAGACTAACATGGCCACTGCTGCGAGGTTCTTCCGGGTGCCCCCGACCGCCCTGACCTCCTGCAGCCGAGGGCAGACGGGCCCTGCCCAGGACGGGCTCTGGGTCCCTCTCTTGTTGCTGGGGCGTGAGCGATGGCTGCGCATGCCAGCCTGGCTCGCCATGTGGAGGGCAGGCTCACGGCCCTGGCCTGGCGAGCAGGGGGTGCAGGGAGCGGCGCACGCTGCTCAGGCAGGCCAGCCTGGGGGGAAGCCAATGGAGCCCCCGTGCCAGACGCTGGGCTCAGGAGAGCGGGTGTGTACGTTGTCTGCACACAGCCAGCCCCATTGGCCCCGGAGCCCATCTTCCACCCAGCCCCAGGGCTTTCAGCCAGCAGATCTAAGGCAGCCACCCCAGGCCCGGCCCCCTCTTCACGGGGAGCCCCAGGCTGGTTGTGCCTCTGCTCCTGGGGTGGCCGTGGCCCCAGAGCCCACACCCAGGCGCTGCTCCGCTCCAGGGCCTGGCCCCTCTGGGTCCTAGGGCACTGGGCAGTACCCGCTCCCTGCAGCAAGGGAGCAGCCAACGGCCCTGCCGTGCCACGGGGCAGGGAGAGGCAGGGGCCACGGGGCGGCTCCTTGGAGAGCGAGCCCGTCGCTCCAGGCCCACCCGGACGCACTCAGCAGGGCTGCCGAGGGCTGGCGACCCTGCACTGGGCTCTGAGTGCAGGGGGTGCCCACAGAAACGTAGCCCCTTCTATACGTACTGCCACGGAAGCCATGGCCCCCAGCTCCTCCTACGAGCGTGGGGGCAGGGTGGAACCACGGGGGCCTCCCTGAGTCAGTCTCCTTAACAGTGTTTCACCCAATCCGGGGGGGGGGGAGGGGGAGAGTCAGCCCTTCAGCAACCCCCCCCCCCCAACGCCACGCCACGCGCTCCCTTTGCCCACCCAGGCTGCGCCAACTGCCCCACAGCACTCACCGGTGGGAGGGGGAGGGGTGCTGGGTGCCCCAGGCCCCCCCTGGGGGTAGCCCAGCCCCGGGGAGCAGCTGAAGGGAGCGGAAGGGAGATGTGGGGGGGGTGGGCCGGCTGCAGGCGGCTGCGCAGGGACCGAGGCTGGCGGGAAGAAGGCTGAGCCCGGTGGTGGGGGCCCTGGCTGGCTGGGGAAGGCAGCTGCTCCGGTGAGCCTAGCTCCTGGCACACTGAAGGCTGGAGGCCGGGACAAGGCTGAAACCAAGGAGAAGTGTCAGCTGGCAGCCCCTCTCCGCCCAGCAGTGCCCCCGCCGCAGCAAGGCCCCTACGAGCAGCCGGGCGTGGGGCATCCCAGCGGCCTGCAAGCCCCACGGCACTGATGTGGCCCAAAGCGCGCCCGCCCCTGCCCTGTACTCACCGAGCCCTGGAGCTGTGGCCGGGGCCAAGCCAGCAGCGTACGGGCAGTAGGGGCGCCAGGCTTCTGCTCCGGGGTACAGGCTGGCAGGGGGGCCAGCGCTGGCCTGGGGAGGAGCCGTGGCCACGGCTGGCGGAGGCGGGACGGGCGAAGGCCTGGACGCCAGCGGGGCGAAGGGCAGCTGGTACGTGGGCTGCAATGACAGCCACCGCCTGCGGTGAGCCCCCGGCCGGCGGCCCGCTGGGGCCAGAGCGGCCCCCAGCCTGACCCAGCCCCAGGCCTGACGCAGCTCCACCAGGCCGGCGCCGTGCCCACTGGCCGGGGCTGCTTCCCTTCCCCACCCGCGCTCCTCCTCCTGTTACAGCCCCGCCTTCAGGCCCCCGCCCCAGGGGGGGCCAGTTACCCCAGAGCCCCAGCAGGGCCCCACCCTCCCCAGCAGGACAGGAGCGGTCCTGGAGGGCCTGGCTGCCGCGAGGCCGTATTTCCAGAGCCTCCCTGCTGTGGTCACGCCGGAGCCGGCTGCAGCCCCCCCAGAGGCCACGGGGTGTGCAGGGAAGGAGCCACTGCAGCCGCAGGCCTGGACGACTGGCCCGAGACACAGCAGTGCATGCTGGGTGCATCCGCCAGGAGCCTGGGGCTCTGTGCGCTGGTCACCCAGGCGCCTCAGAGGCGCGAACCCTTCCCCAAACTCTTCATGGAGAGAGCAGCCCCTCGGCTCACACGGCTCGGACCCAGGGCATCGGCCAGCCCCGCAGCCTCCTGGCGCCGTCTCTGCCCTCCCCTGGTGCGTGGCTGCCCTGGGCACGGGCCCCAGGCTCCGAGACCTACCTTCTCTGCCGGCCGGGGATCCGACCTGCCGGCTGAGCCTCCTGGAGCCGCGCTGCTCCTGCCTGCGGCAGGCGGCTGGCTGCCAGGCCCCACGTGGACACGCGTGTAGGGGAAAGGAGGCGGCTCCTCATCGCCCATGCGCTCCCCCAGGGCATGGAAGAGACGGTCTCGGAGCTGCAGGATCCGGAGCTGAAAAAGGGAGGCTCAAGGAAGTGCCTTGGGAGCCGTGGACGGCAGGTTCCAGAGGGCTGGGGGTAACCCCGCCACCCCGGCAGCAATGCGCAGCACCCCAGCACCAGCCCAGGGGCTCAACGGGAATGCCCCAGCTGCCACGGCCACAATCCCAGCCTGACCCAGCCGTGCCCGGGCCCCCTGCACTGGGACACCCCAATTCTGTCCCCTTCCTCCAAAGGGGGTCACCAGACACAGCAAAGCATCTTCCCGCATGGGCCCCCCCAGAGGCACGGCCTCGTGGTTAGCTGTCTGCCGCAGCCCCACGGGGACGCCCTCTCCTGGCCTGGCCCCCAGCGGAGACGCGCAGGCCGAGGGTGCCCTGCAGGAGAACACAGAGCACCACTCCCCAGGCAAGGACCCACCCCAATCCCAATCGACAGTGGCCTGGTGCGCCTGGGTCTCTGCCCCCAGCCGCCCCCTGCCGAGGCGCCGGTCACCCACCTCCTCCGAGCTGCGGGGCAGGTAGGTCAGTGCCGCCGCCAGGCACCCCTGCGAGGCCAAGAGGTTGGCGTAGCGTGTGATCCGCCCCACCAGGACTGGGCCCAGGGCCGGCCCAGTGCCGCCGCGGAGCAGCTCCACGGACCTGCTCAGCACCATGGCCTTCTCCACCAGGGCCTACCAGGGCGGGAGCAGACAGCCTCAGCGCGCGCCCACGCCAGGTTCCGGCCACGCCAGCCCGTGGGAGAGATGCAAGGAGCAGGCTCGGCGGAGCCCCCCGCCGAGGCCCAGAGCCCCTGCCGAGCCCCATCCCCCCCGGGGCCTCTGCCGAGCCCCCCGCCCCGGGGCCCAGAGCAGCAGCACCTGGCTGGGTGTCAGACTGGGCTGGGAAGCTGAGCGGGCCTTTCCCCAGGGAGCCTCCCTGAGCCTGGCACTCCCGGCGGGAGGGGAAGGGTTGAAGGCTGGGCTGAGGGCTGGGGGCTGACAGAGCGCGAGTGCCCGGCTCCCCGCTCAGAAGGGAACGGCCGGCGCTGGACAGGACCGGAGGTGGCACTGCAGACACGTGTGCCATGGCCTGGGGCCCCGGGCAGTCAGGCCGAGGGGGCCGTGGCTGCCTCCCTGCGTGGCCCGAAGACGCCGGTGGGAAGGGCAGTGCAGGGGACGGGCGCTGGGCTGGGGCACAGAGCCAGGGCCCCGACCCCAGCTCAGGCACAGGGGCAGTGCCCCGGCCCTGGGAAAGGGGGGCAGTGCCCCCGCAGGGCGTGAGGAGGGTGCGCAGAGGGTCCCAGACCTGGGCACAGCACACCCCAATCACGGCCCCTCATGCCCACAGAGGGCTCCTGGCAGCCTAACCCCAAGCTCCTTTGGCTGCACCAGCACGGAGGCGAGGGGAGCCCAGCCCCGCTGCGGCGTCTTCGGGGGCCTGCCAGCGGACCCCAGCCGACGGAGGGCCCCCGCCCACAGCGAAGCGCACACACCTGCAGGGCGAGGGGCGAGGCGGTCTCGTGGCTCTTCACCCAGCACCCGGCCAGCCTCTCCGCGTTGCCAGAGGAGACATAGCACAGGCAGGCCTCGTCGGACAGCGCCGCCATGCCGGCCGCCTCCAGGCGGGCCCCCAGCACATCTACGGGGAGACGGAAGGGGGCAGTTCCCAGGCACTCCCCCCATGGGCAGCATCTTCTCCCTGCCCAGCCCTGGGGCTACAGCTACACGGCCAGGCAGAGCAGACTCTCTGGGGCCAGGGGGGTTACAACCAGCTCCTCCGGCCGATAGCAGCTCTGGCTGTGACAGCTGCCTGCCGCCGAGGCCGGGCACTCTCCCGGCGGGACCCCCTGCCGGACACCGGACTCTCTGGGGTTCCGTGTGACGGAGCTGTGAGCGCACTACAGCGTGCTGGCGTTCAGCTCCTGGGCCCCAGCCAGCGCGTGGCCTCCAGGGCTTTATGCCCACGAAAGCCTGGCCAGCCCAGTCCCACCAGGGCCAAGTGTGGGAGGAGTGACAGCAGCAGGAAGAGCCGCTTGCAGGGGGGTGCCCCCTCTCCAAGGAGCCCCACCCTCTTGCTTGGGGCTCGGCCCAGGCAGCAGCAGAAAGTGCTGCCCTCTCGGCCCCCCCACACCAGACCGAAGGAGACACTGGCACAGCCTTGCCCATCCCCTGCGACTGCCCTGCCTTTCCGCCCACGGGACCCGCCGCGCCCCACGGCTGGGTCAGGCTCGGGAACACCTTGGCCCGCTTTACAAGCTGGCTCCCTGCAGACAGCCCTACTGCCCCCCAGGCAGCAGCTCCCTACCGCAGAGCTGGGCGTATTCCTCGGCCTTGCAGTAGGTTAGCAAGACGGCCAGCGCCTCCTTCCAGCTCTGCAGCTCGCACGTGCCAACCACAGCTCGCCAGTTCTGCTGCACGACGCAGGAGAGGAGCTGCAGGAGAAGCAAAGTGCCCAGGCTCAGCGGCAGCGGGGGGCCGTCCGTGCTCCCAGGGATACACCCTGCGCTCGGGTTCACAGGGAGCACCATGGAGTGCCCGCAGGCCCCCGCCTCGCCACGCTCAGCACGAGGCTGTCCCAAGTGCACGCTGTGCGACATCGGGCGCAGACTGGCGACAAGCTGGACCTGAAACACGGGGTGCGTCCAGAGCTCTGCATGCGGGCTGGAAACGCCTTCCTGCAGCCTGCCCTCGGCAGAGCAACCTGCCTTTCCCTGTCTGACCGGCGCGGCGACAGGCAGAGGGCAGGGAAAGCACATGTACATAGAGGGGGACAAAGCCAGCAGCTCAACGAGCTGGGGAGAAGCCTGCCTAACGAACATGCTGGGGACAGCCTGCACCTCAGCAAGTCTTGCTGGCTCCCGAGGCAGACGCTGGACTAGGGAAACAGAAGAGGAGCCAAAAGACCTTTTCGTTTCCCAGCCCCATGTAAGCCCCCGAACTCTGGGTCCCATGAGCCGGAGAGGCTGGGAGCTGTGCCCCAGGGCTGCACGACGACAGGAGGGCTGCTTCGGTCCACACGGGGATTCCACCTGCCCGAGAGGCAGTAGTGCGGACCACAGGAGACTTCTCCCAGCAACCTACCGTTTGGGGGGTGGAACTTTCTCTCGGGGTGTGGATTTTACACCCCCCAGCTTCCCCGGGTAGGCCGGCCTACGAAGGCCGCTTAGGCAGTGACTTGCTAAGATTACAGGTGAGTGCGAACACTAGGCCAGCTTTCTTTCAGTGACACTAAGCCAACGCAGACGTCTGGTCCCCAGCAAACCGCAGCCCCTTTCCCCCTCCCGGCTGGCGTGTGCTGTCTCCTTGGGGGCTGTCCAGGGGCCCAGCCCGGCAGAGACGCGGGAGTCGGGGCTAGGCGAGCGTGCTGGCCAGGCAGCCAGGGAAGCGGGTAGGGCGCTCACACATGCGAGGACAGGATGGTGCCACGGGGGCGCAGTGCTGGGGGGCCCGAGCAAGGCACCACACTACGCCCCACTGCATGCTGCCACATGCGCCCCTTGCTCCAGCCTGCCTCCAAGGGGAACTGCAGTGGCTTCCAAAGGCCGGTCATGGCCCTGGCCACCGAGGCAGGGCTGGCCAGGGGTCAACGTACCCTGCTCCTTCCAACCAGCAGGAGGTCCCCCAGCTGGAGCCGTGCAGCAGAAGGGTCGTCAGGGCTTGTGCTAAGATCCTACGGTGCCTGCCCCACGCTGCTCCGCCCTGGGAAGGCGCTACACAGCTGGGCGCTACACCCTGCTCCGGGCACGCCGCCAAGGGATGCCCTCGGCCGACGGGAGAGCAGCCCAAGGGAGAAGGCTAGAAAAGCGGAGGAACCCTGGGCAGGGCTAGTCCGGGGGCAGCCGCCAGCGGCGATGGGCTCTGGAGTCACAGCTCTTCAACCGCAGCCTCCTGAGGTAGATCCCGGGAGCTGGACACGCGGGCGGGGGGGGGGGGTCCTACTCTGTAACCCGGCGCTCCTGCCGGCTGTGCTGGGCGATTCCCACCCACTCACGTCACTCGTGTACTGGTCGCAGACACCTACGGCCCAGCCAGAGCAGCTGGTAACCCTGTTCCTGGAGAGAGCCAAAGGGAGGGAGGCGGGACTGGCCCCAGGCGGGAGGTGGGGCCGGGGAGCTGGGTCAGTCTGGCTGGGCCAGGGGGAGTGCGGATGTTTTGGACCAAGGGAGGGGGTGAAGCCCCCCGCCCCCCCCCCAAGAGGACTACGGCTCTGCCCTGGCTCCTGCGCTGCGCTGTGTCTGAAGCAATAAACCTTCTACTCTACTGGCCAGCAGAGTCTCCCCTCTGGCTGCGGATGGGGGGCAGGGCGGGGGCTCCCCGACGCACTGTCACGGGGGGAAGGGAGGGAGGAAATCCTGGCTCCGGGGAGATCCCTGGTCCGAGGGCGCCTGGTCCACAAAGGTGTGAGGAGTGCAGGGTAATTCTAGCCAGAGCTGGAAATCAGATGGGCAGAGCCTCCGCCCAGCTGCTTCCAGGGCGTTCCCGGCCGCACCGCCTACACACAGGCAGGCAGGCATCCCTGCTCAGCCCCTGCCCCATCGGCCCTCTCCTGTCCCCCCACTCGGCCTGCACACAGACCCTGGCCACGCACCTGGGACACTTTGCTTTTCCGTGTGGCAAAGTACCGCGTCTGGGTCTCCCGCAGCAGCTGCTGCCCCCCGGCCACTGCCAGAAGGATGGCCTCGGCAAAGCGGTCAGCCCGCACGCACAGCTCCACGGCGCCGGCCAGGTCCCCCAGCAGCAGTGCCTGGCTGACCAGCCCGTCCGTGTCTGCCGAGGGGAAAGCTGGCTGAGCTACCGAGCTGTGGTGCCGGGGCTGCGAGGACCACCGCCAGCAGCCAGCCACCGCCCGCCACCACAGCCCCTCACCGCGCACGAGAGGCGGGACTCAGCCAGCACTCGGGCGCCCGTCCCACGTGGCCGGCGGGTGCACCACACGCGCCGACGGGCCGGGCTGCTCCCCGGGGCACCGTGCCGTACCTGGTGTGACCGGGATGGCCAGCGGGCTCGCGTCCTGAGGGAGGAGGCTGTCGAAGAAGGACGAGGCGGACGCTGCGCCCACTTGGGCCGTCTTGCTCCCGGAGCCCTGAGCAAACAGCAGACGTGAGCCCGGCCGGAAGCACGTGCCTGACCAGCCGCATTCAGACACGGAGCTGGGCGAAGGCAGGCGGGCTGCAGCCGCCCGGCCTGGCGGGGCGACTCTCCAGCAGGGGAGCTGCAGGCCGCCGCCCTCCTCTCCCCTGCTGCGGCAACACAGGAGCGCCAGCCGCCCAGAGCCCCAGCAGCCGGGCCGGGCCGGGCCGGGCTCACCCTCGCCCTGCGGAGCCCCAGCAGCCGGGCCGGGCCGGGCCGGGCTCACCCTCGCCCTGCAGAGCCCCAGCAGCCGGGCCGGGCCGGGCCGGGCCGGGCTCACCCTCGCCCTGCGGAGCCCCAGCAGCCGGGCCGGGCCGGGCCGGGCCGGGCTCACCCTCGCCCTGCGGAGCCCCAGCAGCCGGGCCGGGCCGGGCCGGGCCGGGCTCACCCTCGCCCTGCGGAGCCCCAGCAGCCGGGCCGGGCCGGGCCGGGCCGGGCTCACCCTCGCCCTGCGGAGCCCCAGCAGCCGGGCCGGGCCGGGCCGGGCCGGGCTCACCCTCGCCCTGCGGAGCCCCAGCAGCCGGGCCGGGCCGGGCCGGGCTCACCCTCGCCCTGCGGAGCCCCAGCAGCCGGGCCGGGCCGGGCTCACCCTCGCCCTGCGGAGCCCCAGCAGCCGGGCCGGGCCGGGCTCACCCTCGCCCTGCAGAGCCCCAGCAGCCGGGCCGGGCCGGGCTCACCCTCGCCCTGCGGAGCCCCAGCAGCCGGGCCGGGCCGGGCCGGGCCGGGCTCACCCTCGCCCTGCGGAGCCCCAGCAGCCGGGCCGGGCCGGGCCGGGCCGGGCTCACCCTCGCCCTGCGGAGCCCCAGCAGCCGGGCCGGGCCGGGCCGGGCTCACCCTCGCCCTGCGGAGCCCCAGCAGCCGGGCTGGGCCGGGCTCGGCTCACCCTCGCCCTGCGGAGCCCCAGCAGCCGGGCTGGGCTGGGCCGGGCTCACCCTCGCCCTGCGGAGCCCCAGCAGCCGGGCCGGGCCGGGCCGGGCTCACCCTCGCCCTGCGGAGCCCCAGCAGCCAGGCCGGGCCGGGCCGGGCTCACCCTCGCCCTGCGAAGCCCCAGCAGCCGGGCCGGGCCGGGCTCACCCTCGCCCTGCGGAGCCCCAGCAGCCGGGCCGGGCCGGGCTCACCCTCGCCCTGCGGAGCGCGGCGCCACTCCAACACGCCCTGCCGTAGTGCCAGCAGCCACGCGGCACCTCCCTCCCAGCTAGCCCGCCCCCGGCAGAACCCAGCCAGCCTGCGGAGCCCAGGGCCCATCCCCCCGCTCCCTGCCGCCCAGCACAGCCTACCTCAGCAGGCGGGGCCGCCCGAGCCACGCCATCTGCCTCGGGCACGGGCTGGCGCTCTGGCAGGCCGTTCCCCAGAAGGGCCATGACCTGCGAGCAAAGGGAGCCGCGGCGTCAGGCCTGGTCACAAATGGAACGGGAGGGCAGCAGGGCAGCCAAGTTGCCCGAAGCCATCGCCAACGCCACCAGTGTGACGTCGCGTCGGGGTTCCCCCACCTCCTGCACCCCCGTAGTGGCACGAACAGACTCCACCAGCCAGTAGAATAGAGGGAGTTTATTGCACAGCATAGATGTAATCTGGTTATGGGGCAGGCCTAGGATGCCTCAGCCCCCCTTGAGATGGGGGAGACTGGGCCCCTAAATCCCAGCCCCTTCCTTAGGCTGCTTCCTCCATGATACCAGCCAGAAACTCCCAACTCTCCTCTAGCCCTGCCCCCCAGCCAGGTGCTGGTCTCCGCCCTCCTTCCTTTGTCTCTCCCTGGGAGGCTGAGCCTGGGTGTCTGGGTTAATACACATTTGGGAGAGTCAGTGAGAATCTCCCATCACAGTGCAGGGGGACCCCAGGTTACAGAGCAGACAGCCCCCCACTATGCCACAACCAGCTTCCCCGACCGCATCAGGAGCTGGTTCAAACTCACCCCCTGTGTTATCCCCCTACGGCCGCCCCAACTCCCCTGGGCCAGCGCCGGCTCCTCTGCCCCTCGCCTGCGCCCTGCGTTATCCCCCGACGGCCGCCCCAACTCTCCTGGGCCAGCGCCGGCTCCTCTGCCCCTCGCCTGCGCCCTGCGTGATCCCCCGACCACCACCCCAGCGCCCCTTGGCCAGTGCCGGCTCCTCTGCCTCTCGCCTGCGCCCTGCGTTATCCCCCGACCACCGCCCCTTGGCCAGCGCCGGCTCCTCTGCCCCTCGCCTGCGCCCTGCGTGATCCCCTGACCACCACCCCAGCGCCCCTTGGCCAGCGCCGGCTCCTCTGCCCCTCGCCTGCGCCCTGCATGATCCCCTGACCACCACCCCAGCGCCCCTTGGCCAGCGCCGGCTCCTCTGCCCCTCGCCTGCGCCCTGCGTGATCCCCTGACCACCACCCCAGTGCCCCTTGGCCAGCGCCAGCTCCTCTGCCCCTCGCCTGCGCCCTGCGTGATCCCCCGACCGCCGCCCCTTGGCCGCTCGCCCCGCACCCGCTGGCCAAGAGCCCTCTGTGCTGCAGCTCCGGTGCCACCTGGTGCCTGTGAATCTACCCCCGTTCCTACCGCCCCAGCTCGCTCTCGCTTCCGAGTGTTAGCGGGGGGGCTACGACCCCGGGGGCTGGCCCAGGCCGCACTGCAGCGATGCCCCAGCTCCAGCAGCATTTCCCTGTGAACGGCACCTCTCTTGGCACAGAACTGCTGGCATTGCCAGAGGCCCCTGGTGCTCCCTGGCAGCCACCTGCGTGGGTCTCCTTCCTGGGGGTGAAGGGTGGGACCTGGTACCGCTGCTCTGGGGTGGGCGGGGCCGAAGGAGCGCGAGGGACGACTCCACCCGCTCAGGCTCCCACCCAGCGGCTCTGTGGACTAAGGGTATGAACCTTTCACCTCTGGAGACCAGCCCTCCCGTCTCGCTTGGGTCACGAGGGTGGTCCCGTGACAGCTCCCCGTGCACATCACCTCGGGAGAGCCACCAGAGTCTCATGCGGGCAGCCCGGCGTGGGGGGAGCTGCCCAGTGAGTTGGAAGCAGGCAGGAGCACTGGGAGAGTGAGAGGGCAGGGACTGAAACCAGCTGGGAGGAGCTCTTGCCCTACACCCTGCAGCAAGTACCGCGTTCCTGCACTCTGCCTGTCCTCTAGCCAGCTGCAGCCAGGGCCCACGCCCCACCAGGCACTGCCCCAAGGCCCTGTGCTCAGCGGGGACACCGCTTACCTTCCTTTGCAGCTCCTCTGCACTATAGCCCAGGAGCCGGAGGAGTTGGGACCTGGACTCTGGCTCCATGTTGGCCTGGCCCCGCAGGGATGGGAGACAAAGAGACGTGTCAGGCCAGGTGCCTGCGGAGAACACCCAGCTGCTGATGGCAGCGCCAGGCGCAGGGCTCAGTTTACAGACCGGCTGCAGGCCACCCTGGGGGCTGGGCTGGAACAAGCTGCCCTTTGGAAGATGAAGGCTGAGCCTCTGCCAACCCCTTGCGTCTACCCCAGCAACGACACAAGGCCTGGCCCTGGCGCGGTGTGTCACAGACCGCACGCAGGGCCCGCTTGCTGCAACACGCCTCCCTGAGCCAGCCACGCTGCGGGAGCCACTCCCACCCCACAAGCTGCGGGGCTTTGGACAGGTCCGTGCCCCGCCAGGCAGAGCGCACTGGGCTGGGGGTCGGGAGCGGTGTCGCTACACGACCAAGGGCAAGTCACTGTTCTGCGTGCCTCAGTTTGGCCATGTGGGCCCTACCGCTGGAAAGCTCAGAGCGTGGCCTGGGAATGCTCTGGAGCGCGAAGGGCTGGCGCTGCTCACGGACACGGGGTACCCGGGCCCTTACAGCATGGGCCATGGCGACGCACTGCTCTCTCCAGCGGGAGCCTGGGGGCGCCCTGGTACCGGGGTGCAGGGCTGCCTGAGGCCCAGTGCAGGGCACATGGGCCGGATGCCCAGGCCATCAGCCCAGCTAAGAGGAGGCTAAAGCAAGCAGGTGACTCGGCCAGATTTCCACGCGCTTACCCGTGGTGAGCGGCGCCCCCCCTGAAGCCAACGGGCCTGGCTGAGGAGCAAGGGCCATCCCGCACGAGGAGGGGCCCTCGGGAGGCATGGCTCCCGGGCGGGGTGCGGACAGAGGGCTCAGCTGGCCCAGGCCAAGCGAGGGAGCAGATCCGGCACTCGCGGGCCTGGCTGTGGTGCGAGGTGCTCTTGGCAGGGGTGCCTCTCTCTGGCTGTGTGTGCAGGGGCAGCTGGGGCAGCCTGGCCACAGTTAACACGAGGCAGGAGGGCAGACGGATTCACTGTCCCGAGAGCCCAGCCCCGGGCTGGGGAAAGGCGAGCGGTGGGCCTCGACCCACGTCCCAAGGCTTGCCCCAGGGAGGTCGGGCATGCTGGCGGCTTAGCACCCAGCCGGCCCTCGGAAGGGCTGGGGATACCTGCGGGATGGGCACCGCCAAGGCCAGGCCAGGGCTGCACTGGCAGCGGAAGGAGGCCTCTGCCCTGCCCAGCCCCCTCACCTTCAGGAAGCGCCAGAGGGTCTCTTCAGACGGCAGCTGGGCCGCCTGGATCCTGCGCTGGCAATAGGCCGGGAGGTTTCCCGACTGCAGGGCAGCCTGCAGCTCTCGCGATCGCTTCAGGAACTCTGCCTCCGTAACCAGCTGGCTGACAAACACCTGGCGCGCGGGGCTCTGTGACGCTGGCTGTGCTGGGGCCAGGGCAAGCCCAAATGTGACCAGCTTGCCCCCAAACTGAGAAGGAGAGAGAGAGGAGGCAAGTGGCCGTGCGGGGACGGTACAAACCAGCCTGGGCAGCCCCCAGTGCCCTGAGCCCAGGCGGCCTGCTGCAGTGCGCACACGCATGTGGAGTCACCGTGGAGCCCAACGTCCGACCCCCAAGCCCGGCCCGGACGAGTGAAAACCCGCAGCGGTGCCCAAGCCCCGCGGGCAGGCTCACACAACGCATGGCAGCAGGACAGTGCCGCGTGGAACGACCCTTCCCGGCAAGGGGGCCAACTGCCAGCAGCCCCAAGGGTTGCTGGGCCCGGAGCTGGTGAACTCCGTAGCTGGGGGGCAGCCGAGAGCGAGAACGGCCAGGGGGCCTTGCCCACGGCACCCAGCCAGGGACCAGACACAGCGGCTCCACCGGCATCGAAACCACCAGCCCCAGGAAAGCCACAGCCGTCTCCAGCAAGGGAGCCAGGGGTAACTGCTCCGGCCCGGTCCGGGACGCGCCGCACGCTTACCGCAAACGAGCCCCCCACCGGCCTGCGAATCCACCTGGGGGGCTTCCGCAGTGGCGGGATCAAGGTGGTCTGAGCCGCCCCCTCTGGCACCTGAAGAGGGGGAAGGGCCTGTCCCGAGCCGAAGGGGTCCAGGGTGTTAAAGGAGGAGGAGATCTGAGAGCAGAGGAGGCAATCAGCTCGTTCCGCCCAGCCCAGCTGGCAGCCTCCCTCCCTTTGGTTATTGTGGGGGAGCAGCACGTCCCCAGGGCAGTGCCGGACCCAGCAGGCCGAGCTGCAGGGCTCCTCGCCCCAAGTGGCCAAGATGACCCCAGGGCAAGGCCGAGAAGCTTCACCTTTATGGTCTCCTAGGCAGCCTGGCCTTGAGAACCCCCGAGCTGATCGCCTCCGGGGAGGCAGCCCCACACCGCTGCCAGCCTGGACCAGTCTCGCTCCCCTGCCAGCGAGAGGTGTGCAGCACCGGGACTCTGGCGCCCAGACGGCCGTTCTCCTCTCAGAGCAGCCCAGGAGAGCTGGGGAGCCGGCGAGCGCCGGTCCCTTCGCTGCATGAGGCGGCAGGCACCCCAGACTGGTTTGGCCTCTAGCTCTCAGGGGCTGGCTCCACGTGTCCGTGTGTGCACACTAGGGGTGGAGTAGTGGAGTCGGTTAACCAACTAACCAATGAGCAAAAGCCGTAGGTTAACGCCACAGAGCACACGCATTGCGCCGCCCCTTGCCACTACACCTTGTAGCAGGCTGGCCAGCAGCCCAGCTCTGTCCTGGCTCGCGCTGGGTCCGGACCTACCCCCGCTGCGGCTCTGCATTTCAAGTGTAGGAGGAGGCAGGCAGGCAGCCCGGCTCGGTTCCAGCTCACACCAGGTCCAGGAGCTCAGACCCCCGCCCCCGGGCAGGGACTGCTGCCACCCTGCGCTGCTGCCTCTGTATCTCAGGCATCTGCACAGGGCGACAGGCCCCTGGCCCACGAGGGGAGCTGGTTTTTAAACAGCTCCCACCTGGCACCCCACACTGATCCAGAGGCGGCAGCACGGAGTGGCGGGGTACTCCTTGGGGCTGGAGCGCACTGGCTGCCGGCCCCCCCAGGGACTATCGACTCGTCGAGTACCCGATAAGCATTCATGGGGTTGCTCCACTATTCAGTTGACGGAGATTTCACATCCCTAGCGTGCACCAGCGACACCCACCCAAGGAAAGTGCCAGAAAGTTCACCGGGTTCCAAGAGCTCCCGCCAGCGTCACGGGGATGCTCCGTAAAGCCCGTCCCGCCTCGGGCGAGGCCTGCCACCGCTGAGCTGCCTGCCAACAGGAGCTTCTCACAGGACGAGCTCTGCTGGGGCAGGGAGAGCGGGCGTGCGAGGAGGATATTTGGGACTGGCTCACAGGCCGTGCCCCCGGCAGCGGATGAGAGTTTGGGTTTAGTATCCCAATACTGACCCTGCTCCAAGGACAGATTAGGCTGCCCTTCGGTCAGGGGTTCCAACCAAGCGGGCAGCCGCCTCCTCAGAGCCCGCCCCAGCATTAGTAAGGGCTGCTGGGTGGCTGACACACACCGCTGCCCTCTGCCCACGCATTGCTTCAGCATTTAATTCCAAACAACTCCTCGGGGTCGGACCCCGGTGCTATCTGACCTGGAGTTGGCGGGGCAGGAGCGAACCTCCGGGGCTCCATTTTATTTTGGAGTAACAGGTTAGTGACCCCGATAAGATACCGAGTCACGTTTCTGTCCCTCAGCAGCGGGGCCCCAGGACAAGGTGCAGGCTGGACACGAGCCAGGCAGCCTAGAAGCTGGCCACCCCCCTTCATCTTTGGTTTTCACAAGCCCCTCGTGGACCCGAGATCCCTGCTCAGGTGAGCACGCTGCAGCCTCCACGGCCAAGCGAAACAGCTCTCGCCTCGGCAGCGCGCCCCACCAGCACCCGCTCTCTGCCCACGGGGCGCTACCTTGTCAGCCTGTGTCTGCTGCTGCGCGGCAAGGCTCCCGCCCATCACGGAGTAAACGCTGACCCAGCCATCGAAAGAGGCAGCAGAGAAGACGGACGGATTGCGAGGGCACCACTGGACATCAAAGCACCACTGGCTCTGGGTGGGCAGCTCGTAAACCACCTGGCCCAGGCGGGGGGAGGAATGTTAGAAGGAACAGTCGCCTACGCACAGCAGGCCTGTCGCACACCACTGCCCTCCCCCCGTGTGCAGTGCACCTGGGACACGCTGGAGCTGCAATCACCCAAAACAACTGGCCCCAGAGCGCGGCCGGGCACGAGCGCAGCAGGAAATCCATCTGGCACGTGCACCCGCAGTGTGTCAGTTTTCACAGGCGATGACTGCTCTTAGGGTGGCAGCAGGCCTGCAGCGCCCCGCCACCCACTCCACTGCACACAGGGCAGACGCGGGAGCGTGGCTGGGTACGCAGCGAGCCCACGCAGGGGATCCAGCGAGGGGCCCGGGTCTAGGGCACTCTACTCTACTCGCCTATGCAGCCACGCTGCTCTTTCACCCACGCCAGGGTACGCTACACGCCGCCCCCAGCACCTGCTGCCAAGGGAGGGAGACACCCCAGAAGAGAAATAAGCCTGGCCTAGGCCGGACAGAGCGCCGGCTTGGGGACAACCGGGGGAATGCTGCGAGGCGGGCGCCATGCAACACACTCGCTGCTGCGCACTCGAACCCGCACGCACCTCGCCAGCACAGGGGTTCCAGCACAAGATCCGGTTGTCTTTGGCACTGCTGAGGAGGAGCTCGGGGTCAGGCTGGCACCAGGACACAGACAGGACTCCCCTGCAACAGACCGGAGAGAAGCCCTCACTCCAGGAAAGCAGGAGGGCCCTGCCCCCGCCCGGACACCCCGCGGCAGCCCTGCTCCGTCGCTCCCCTGCCTGGCTCAGACCAGACCCACTCGCGCATCCCCACGCCCGGGCCTCCCCTCAGGCTCCTACCGCGTGTGGCCCTCCAGCTGGCTCAAAGGGGACGCGGCAAAGCGCAGGTCCCATATCTGGATCACCGGCATGTGGTCATCCTCCGAGGAAAGGACCAGCTGGGTAGCGACTTCTGGGTGCCAGGCCATGTCCGAGCAGTGCATCTGGGGACACACGGCAGAGCTGGCTGGCAAGCGAGGCCAGGCCTGCACGTGCAGTCAGGCCGATGGGAGGCAGCTTCCTGCAGCCCCGCCCACCCCACCGGCAGCACTGCTCCACCCCACGAGGGGCGCAGTGCTTCCACCGGTAGCGGGGCCGCGCCGCGCCTGGGGAGGCTGCTGGCGGGCTCGGCCATGTCAGGGCTGGGCTGGAACTGTGAAACTGGCAAGAAAGCCCAGTGCCTCTGGAGTCTCCGCTCCAAGCCAGGCGCCACCTTGGTGCCCCGCTGTCCCCCCCGGGGTGCTGGCTCCATGGCGGGGAGCCCTGCTGTCCCCCGCGGTGCTGGCTCCATGGCGGGGACCGGGGAGCCCTGCTGTCCCCCGGGGTGCTGGCTCCATGGCGGGGCGCCCTGCTGTCCCCCGGGGTGCTGGCTCCATGGCGGGGCGCCCTGCTGTCCCCCGGGGTGCTGGCTCCATGGCGGGGAGCCCTGCTGTCCCCCAGGGTGCTGGCTCCATGGCGGGGCGCCCTGCTGTCCCCCGGGGTGCTGGCTCCATGGCGGGGCGCCCTGCTGTCCCCCGGGATGCTGGCTCCATGGCGGGGAGCCCTGCTGTCCCCCGGGCTGCTGGCTCCATGGCGGGGCGCCCTGCTGTCCCCCGGGGTGCTGGCTCCATGGCGGGGCGCCCTGCTGTCCCCCGGGGTGCTGGCTCCATGGCGGGGCGCCCTGCTGCCCCCCAGCCCAGGCTCTTTGCTCCCCTTCTGTGATCACATCAGCCAGCTGGCCTCTGGGCACGGGCCTCGCCGCTGAAGGGGAGAAGCCTGGGGGCAGCCGGGCTCCCAGTGGGGAGTGGCGCGGAGCCAAGAGCTCAGCCCCCAACGCTCCCCTTAGGAAGGAGCTAGGACTCCAGGGCCTGGCAAACCCAGGGTCTCGTTTCTCACGGGCTCAGCGAGCAGGTCGGTGTCTCTCTCTCCTTTTCCCCTTCGAACCTGAGCCCGCCCCCGGGACCAGGTTTCTCCTCTGCCTCGGAGAGGGAGACCCCACGGCACACAGCTCTCCCCAGCAAGGTCACAGAGCTGGGCCAGACGCAGCGAACCTGGCTCTGCCCTCCCCAGAGACGCGCTGGGAACAGCAAGGGGGCAGAGGAGACAGCAGACACTTGGCTGCACCTCCTCTGCGCTGACAGACTGGGCCTCAACAGCCTTCCCTCGCTGCGTCAGCCTGGCCCTGGCCAGGCTCTGGCACATCCCACCCCCCTGCAAGGCTGCCTCCACGGGAGGGGCGGGTGCTGCAGAGCCATCCTTGCCCTCTGCCCAGGCCGCTTGCTGTGGGGCTACTCCCCAGGACCCCCGGCTGGTGCCCCCCAGCCCCTCGGCACTGGCGGGAGGCAGCCTGCAGCCCTGCCCCACTCACTCTGCCGCTGTGGTCGCTGACTTTGATGATGGGCTCGTTCTTCCGGAGGTCCCACACCACGGCCTTCCCGCTGGGGTGCGCGGAGGACAGGATGTGCTGCACCTTACGATTCCAGGACACCGCGCTGATGTCTTCCTGAGGCTGGCGAGAAAGGGGAGGCCACAGACCCATTACGGCCACTGTGGGGGGAAGGCAGCCCGGGGTTCCCGTGGCCGGAGGGCAGGAGTCCCGGGCAGGTCGCCCGCCCGCACACACCGATTCGTGCTCCAGTCTGTCCCGGCCATGTGTGTCGTGACTCACTAACGCAGCAATGCGAGCAGGCAGGCCCGACGGCTGAGAGATGCGGCCGCACGCCGCGGCCTCAGCGAGAGCGCACGGGGGTAGGGGGCCTGGGGCAGCATCTCAGGAGCGCACAGAACCGGGGCGAGCTCCCCTCGCCCTGTCGCAATGCAGGAGCAAGCCAGGAGGGGCTCAGGCCTCTTCCCCAGCGAACGGCAGCTGAAGAGCCCTCGCATCGAAAGCCCCCCGAGAAAGGGCTGCTCCCCCCTTCGAGCCCAGGGACACCTCCCCGAGCAAGAGACGAGCCCGCGCCATTGACCGCTCCCGGGCCCCGCGGGGCTGGACACAAACTGAAACCTCTCGTATCTCAGACCCCCAGCAGATCCCGCAGTGCCCCAGAAAGGCCCCGGGAGCGTGGTAGGGAGCTCGGCGGAACAGCCTGGCCGGTCATCTAGTGCGACTACCCCCCGTGCAAAGCCTCTGTCGTCGAGCAGCCCAGCAGTGCCCCTGCCCACACAGGCACCACGCCGGCGGCTCCCAGAACAGGCTCGCTGGGAGGGTGGGGCCGTTCCCCAGCGACTGACAGGCAGCGCCACGCCCCGCCTAGCAGACAGACCCCAGGTTGCGATGGGAGTGGGCTCACTCATGGATGCAGCGCTCCTAGCGGTGAGGGCCTGCCTAGAGAGAAGCCCCTGTACCTGAGATTTAGCCCCCGGCGTCATCGGCACGCTGAAGTTATTCAAGTCCCAGATGTAAACTTCCGAATCGTTGGCCCCGGAGGCCAGGAGGTGAGACTGCGGGGAAAGCAGAGGCACCGTTACCGCGGCTCACGGCGCCCCCGGGGAAGGGCAGAGACGACCAAGAGAGAGGCTGCCTTAGCTGCGGGCTCGCACGGCCCAGAACGCAGCCCTGCTGGGGTGGCGGGAGAGGTGAGCCCCGGCCGGGGAAGGTGCCCGGAGCACAAAGCGGGAAGGAGACGGAACCCCAGGGGCACCTCGGGGATGGGGGTCCGGGAAGAGAAGGCTGCTACTGCTTCCTCTCTCCGCAGCACCTGCTGCCCCATTGGAACCCAAACACTGAGCCGCCGGCAGCTGGCAGCCTGGCCGCGAACAGGGATCTCTGGAGCGCAGCCTCCGGGAGGGGAACCGCAGCCGCTTCACAGAGCAGAGTGCCGCGGGCTGGGGTTAGACACGTCCGCAGGGGAGCTCTGGGCGGCTGGTCATGGTCCCGGGCTCCTTCGAGCCTCCTCTCTGGCTGCGGGTCGCACCTGTTTTGCCTAGAGAGCTGCATGTTCAGCCCGATCCCCCGGCACACCCTGCCAGCGGGCGGGTACCACAGCGAGCTGGCCGAAGGCCTTCCAAGCATGGCCCAGGGAGGCACAGAGCTCCACATGGCCTCTGACCGTCACACCCGGGCTCGGGTGCGGTGGCTTACAGCAGCACCTAGACTCTCCAGCCAAGACACAAGCCTCACCGCGCTAGGCGCCCTACAAACACACCCAGAGCCCGCTCCCCAGGCAGGGCCCCCGCGGCACAGAAATGACGTGTCCGCACGGCGGGGCTGGCACTAAACTGACATCTCCGTGCTCCCGCTCGAGAGCCTTTCAAGCAGCCCCTGCCCTGCGCCGGTTCCCAGGCTGTCCACTTTCGAGTTCAGCGCCCGGCAGAGTAGGAGCCAGGCCGGCTGCCCAAGGCCATGGGACAGAAGCAAGGTGCTGGAGCACTGCACGGGCTGCGCACCTGGAAGGGGTTAAAGTCAAGAGCTCGAACTGGGCCCGTGTGCTTCTCCCGCCGTCCAAGCACGGGCTCCGTCCCCGAGCTCAGAACCTGAGCCGCACTGAAGAGCGTGAGCACTCCGTTATCCCCTCCGCCGACGATCACCCCGGAAGCAGCGGGCCCACTTCCAAAGCTGCCCCAGATCAGCTTGTGAAACCTGAGGAGAGATGGGAAACCTGCCCATCAGGGGGAGCTGGCACGGGGCGGGAGGCAGTTCATGCCAACTTGGGAACACGCAGCTTTGCTGAGAATCCCCCGGGACAACCCTGCCGGCCCATGCCCCCCCAACACCTCCGGGGACAACCCTGCCGGCCCACGCCCCCCAACGCCTCCGGGGACAACCCTGCCGGCCCACGCCCCCCAACGCCTCCGGGGACAACCCTGCCGGCCCACGCCCCCCAACGCCTCCGGGGACAACCCTGCCGGCTAACTCCCCCCAACGCCTCCGGGGACAACCCTGCCGGCTAACTCCCCCCAAACATCCCTGGGGACAATCCTGCTGGCTCACTCCCTGCCCCCCCAAACATCCCAAGCGTGAGCCCGTCGCCCGCGAGACTGCCTCCCCTCAACAGGCAGAGGGGTGCAAAGGCCAGCCGGGCATGTGCTTGGCTGCAGTTGGAGTTCTGCACAGATGCGGCTACCGGCTTTAGCCCATGTAAATACTCTGCCGGATGGATGTGGGGTGAACAGGAGGCCTGCGTTAGACAGCAGGTCAGACTAGAGCATGGGTTCCCAAACTGGGGGGCGCGAGGCAGCCCAGCTCCCCCCCCCACCCCCCATCAAGTTTTGCCCCGGTCAGTTCTTTTTTTTTTTGGGGCTCAACAAGTTTTGCTGTTGGGGGGGTGGGGGGGCGGCATGAGGGTTTTTCAAAAATCAAAAAGGGGGCGTGATACCGAAAAGTTTGGGAACCACTGGACTAGAGTGACAGAACTGGGCCTGGAGATCTGGGCAAGTGCGGCTTGCCCCAGGGTAATACAGCCCAGGTGGAACCAGGGCCCAGCACACCACCACACACCTGCTCTTGAGCAGTGGGGCATGTCGAGGCTGGCCGTGCGCACGGCGGCCACCCCATGGGGGAAATAGCCCTGCCCCCAGGGGTCTGCCCCCCATTGCTACGTTGCCTGGGGCGTAGGGAGATCTGCCATCAGCCCCTACGCGCCCGGCTTCACTAACCCATCTCAGGACCTCCTCAAGAGCGGGCCGTGGACCACCCGTCACCACTTGCCCCCCGGAGGCACCGCAGGGCACCTTCTGAGCCCCCACGGATCGACGTGGATGCACCACGGCCCCCGTCTCACCAGCCGGTTCCCCCGTGCCAGGCCGGGCAGTGCTCACGCACTGGAGGATGGCTGCCAGGCAGGGAGCTTCACAGGCCCCGAGACGGGACCAGCGGGGATCCCCTGTCTCACTGTGTCCACTCCCTGGAGCGGCCCACTGGCTGGAGGCCGTGGTACCTGCTGGTTGCAGAAAGGGTCCCTCGGCACTGCATGTCCAGGGAAGGGTCCCTGAAGTCAATCTCAAAGATTTCCAGGGTGGCATTTGTGCTGAAGGAGGCATCCAGCTGCTGAGCAGATGTTCCTAGGCAAAGGGATGCAGAGAGGGGACCAGGTGAGCGCCCGCTATGGGCCTGGGACCCAGGAAGAACAAGGCTTTGGCTCTGAGAAGTAAGGCAGCTCTTTAAAGCTGGCCAGTAGTACCACGGCCCCACGGTGCCCTCCTGCCTGCTTGTACGGCTCAGACACAGGCTCCGAGAAAGGTCAGATCTTCCTCAAGAAACCCCTGCCCTGAGAGTGTTGGTCACGTCTCTTCCCCTTGGAGCAACAGCCACTGAGCCCCCAGGCCTGCTCCCTAGAACACTCCAGCCTCACCCCAAGGCCTGTCTTTGGCAGGTATCTCACGGACACGGACTGCAGTCCTGGAGCCCACTTGTACTGGAGACTGGACCTCAGTTGTGTTCACAAAGCTTGGTCAGACTGTCCAGATGTAACCCACACCAGTGGTGCCTTCACTGGGGCATCTCACACCCTCGCCGGCACCCCAGAGTCGGCCGCTCACGCTGCGCTAGTAACTTCCTTCTGTAGCGTTCCCGTGCAAGCACAAGGATGTCCTATTGCTAGGGCCCTCCTCGTGTAGCGTTCCCGTGCAAGCACAAGGATGTTCAATTGCTAGGGCCCTCCTCGTGTAGCGTTCCCGTGCAAGCACAAGAATGTCCTTCTATTCCTAGGGTCCTCCTCGTGTAGCGTTCCCGTGCAAGCACAAGGATGTTCTTCTATTGCTAGGGCCCTCCTCGTGTAGCGTTCCCGTGCAAGCACAAGGATGTCCTATTGCTAGGGCCCTCCTCGTGTAGCGTTCCCGTGCAAGCACAAGGATGTTCTATTGCTAGGGCCCTCCTCGTGTAGCGTTCCCGTGCAAGCACAAGAATGTCCTTCTATTGCTAGGGTCCTCCTCGTGTAGCATTCCCGTGCAAGCACAAGGATGTTCTTCTATTGCTAGGGCCCTCCTCGTGTAGCGTTCCCGTGCAAGCACAAGGATGTTCTATTGCTAGGGCCCTCCTCGTGTAGCGTTCCCGTGCAAGCACAAGGATGTTCTATTGCTAGGGCCCTCCTCGTGTAGCGTTCCCGTGCAAGCACAAGGATGTTCTATTGCTAGGGCCCTCCTCGTGTAGCGTTCCCGTGCAAGCACAAGGATGTTCTATTGCTAGGCCCTACTAAATTCATGCCCATGAAAAACACGCCCCAGACTGGGAGACCTGGTCTTTCATGTGCTTTCCCCTACCCGATACCGATGTCCCAGGGGAGACGAGTGGTGCTCAATGTGGGGGTCCTGACCCAAAAGGGGGGTGCAGGGGTCAGAAGGTTATTATAGGGGGGTTGCAGTATTGCCACCCTTACTTCCGTGCTGCCCTCAGCGCTGAGGGGCTGCAGGAGAGGTGTTGCTGGGCACCCAGTTCGGAAGGCTGCGTCCGGCCAGCGGCCGTGCAAGACCACGCCATGCCACCCTTACTCCTGCACCGCTGCCTTCAGAGCTGGGTGGCCAGAACGGAAGGCAGTGTGTGGCAGCGAGCAGGCAGAAAGCAGGACAAAATGGGTGCCCAGCACTGCTCTAGACAGGGCAGTTTGCTTAGTGATGTCAGGTCGTCAGCTCCCCATTTCCACCAGCATGCACCTCTGCTAATCCCTGGAATTTGCAAACTCTGCCATTCAGATATTAAAGGGATGTTGCTAAGTGTTAAACGGAGCCTACAGTTTGGGGGCGGAACGAAGCAAACGGAACCAGCCGGAACTTCCATTGCAAACAGCTTCATGTTGATCGCTGGCCTTGCAGTGTTGGGAACCCAAAAGCAAGAGAGTCTGAAGAGCAAGTGAAAGTGACCGTACTGAAAGGGAACATCAGCTTGGGGGTCAGTGCCCATGGTGTATTTCGTCCTGCTTCACTCCTGGTGAAAAGCAAGCTCCTGAGGTCTAACGCCCTATCAGGCTGCATCATTGGCAGTGCTCATGCTGCCAAATAACGAGCAAACTCGTTTCAAAGTATGCGGCACTACAGTTCTAAAACGTGGTCAGCTGTGCACATAAGAACAGTCAGACCAATGGTCCATCTAGCCCAGGATCCTGCCTTCTAACAGTAGCCGACGCCATGGGCCTCTACACTGTAAGTGGGCTTGTTTAGGAAAGGGCTGAGAATTTACCCTCCTTCAAGACCTCAAACAGGGCATCCAAAAGTCACTGGTCACTTGAAAAAAATAGGCCTGACATTTATCTTGCCAGCATCCCCTGAGTCAGCTCCGGAAAGAATTCCAGTGGCTCTTGATGGAACACAAGACGGGCCTGCGTCTGCACCTACTGGGTGGTTACGCCCCCCATGTGGCTCACTCCTCCATTCTCAAGTGAATCCCACGGCTAGGAGGCGCTGTACCTGTTGCTAGGTAGATGGGGTGGTGGCTTGCTGGACTCCACACCTGAACAGCAGTTCGCTCAATTTCCTTTAGCTTCATTTTCTGGACCCTAGAAGAGAGTTATACGGAGGTAGCAGAGACGCTCACCAACCCGCTGCACAATGGACACACGGCATTCTGGTGGGGGGGCAGAGCTTAGCAGGCCCGAACTGGGGTCTTTGTGAACTCATTAAAACCCCAAAGCAACCCCAGGTTCCAGGGTGCGACTCTCCTTCAGGGGCTGAGCTTTTCCCAGACTGTCATTACAGTGGGCCCGCAGGCACAGGACAGGGTGTCAATTATACACTTACCTCTTCAGTGAGCTCACAGCCCTGGGCTGGCTGAACACACCGATGAGAGGGACAGAGCAGGGAAAATTCAGCACTCAAGCGACGTGACCTAACAGGACAGGCCACGGCTACCTTAGCTCGTTTAGCGCATGCATGTTACGGGGATGTAAGCGACTGGCTGGGCAGTTGCCTACGCGATGAGCCCAAAGGCTCTTACTACATTTAAAAGGCAGAGGCACAGCAGGGCTAGCTCCTGGGGGCAGTGTGAGCTTAGTCCCGGCTAGCGCCTGGGGCGGCGCACCCCGCTGTGGCTCTGCAGTTTAAATGTAGTAAGAACGGGGTGGCAGTCCAGCTCCTACTGCATTTAAACTGCAGAGCCCCCCCTCACTGGCTAATCGAGTAGTCGACGAAAAGTCGATTAGCTGATTATCTGCATGTTAGCACCCTTCGCATGTTATTCCCCTCCCGTCTCATTCAGAGGCCCCAAAGGAAAGTCCCTGGGAATTCTGTGACCCTGAGCGCTTGCGTGGTTCAACGCCCTGACCTGCTGAGTTCTACTCCCATTCCGACACCGACTCCCTCAGCGGCCCCAGGCAATTCACTCAGCATCTCAAGTGAGTTGGCCCTGCTTGCAAAATGGGAATAAAGCTTCCCAATTCCCAGGAAATGGGAACAGACTTTAGTACAACGCGCATAATGCAGCGACAGTCCCAATTGGCCCGTAGCCCACTGTCAATTGGGACATAGCTAAGAACAAACCGTAGGCCTCAAGCTCCTGGCACACTGGCAATGCCTCCCAGACCGCCTACACCACAAGTTTCTGTTGAACAGACATTCGCATGGGCCTGACACAGAAGCATCTGCGTGTTATGATCTGCCCTACCCAGGGTAGAATCGGAAGAGTTATTCCTAGCAGACCTCAGTCATGAAGCATGCCCTGATTTCCGGGGCCTACCCCCGCTGGCCAGGCAAAGCGTATTGGCCATTTCCGGCCTTAGCATGCCCTCTGTGTAACCAGGGCCAGTGACTGGCGGAGGTCTGTGCAGAGGGGCAGTGTGGGAGGCACTGCCGGCGACCCGGGACCTAGCAAGCGATAAGTCTGGCACCCTTCTTATCATTCCCCCCCAAGGCGTAAGACCATAAAGCCCCCTCCCCCAACCCTTCTCCATTACAGGGCAGGCGGCTTGATCAGAATTTCTTCAGCGCTGTTAGTGTTAATCTGCTGTGGAATCTACTGACGCTCACGGTATCTGCTGCCTTCTCGTGCTAAGCTCACCCGAAGTTACCAGAGGCCCGGGGGTCAAAGCAGAGGCTGCACAGCACAGATCACGTGGCCTAGGGCTCTGGGGTAGAAAGATTCCCCTAGCAGCAGCCGCAGGCAAAGAGGGTCCGTGGACACGTTTGTTCTCATGCTCTGAAGCACACGGTCTGCCCTCTTCCCCCCGGGCTCTATCAGACTGTCAGGTGCCCGTCGCTGGCACGGCACCAGTTCCTCATCCTCCTCATGGGAGTTAAACCGACAGGTCACAGTCTCCTCCTTCTGGCACAAGAGAGAAGGAAGCAGCCGGCACCAGCAGGAGGCAGAGATGCCAACACCCCAGTGCATGGAGCACTCGTGGGCCACACTGATGTTAAACGTTGGGACAGCAGCTCAGGGCTTCTTTGACCCCCCGTCCCGCCCCTTAGCTGGCTCTCAGGAGTCAACAGAAGAGATGCACACTGTACGCATGGGGCTCCCAGTTCTCCTAGCCTACCAAAGCACCAGGACACCTCTACCCCATGAACTAGATCTCTGGAAAGGTGGGGAAGGGGACCACAACCATCAGGAGGCGAAAGGGGCCAAGGGCCACCAGCTGGAAAGCAGCTGGGGTAGGCGGCACTTGGATACTATTTTTCAAGGTCTTCCCTGTTCCTGTGTTGATTGCTGTTGCTTGGCATGGGAACAGGCAGACACACCGAAGGCCCCTCTGAGGGGGCCTACAATCTGAATTAGAGCAATGCAGCACAAATAAACTGTAGCGTAAAGGAAGCTCTGGCTTGACTCTAGCCAGGGAGGACATAACGTGCCATAGAACGTGTTGGGGAAGGTTTTGCATCCAGCCCCCAGAGAGCACGCCCACTAGCCAGGACAGTCGGTATCCCAACCTCACTCAAGACACAGCACACCAAAGAGCGCACTGGTTAGCAAGGCTGCGGCAGAGAGCCTTTCCTTAGGTCATCCCTCTCCTTCCTGGCTGTCCCTTCTGCAGGGCAGCGCACACGAGCTGCTGATGTCCACTTTCAAGGCCCTTCTCCAGCAATCCCTTCCCTGCCTAGCAGCTCTCGCTCGCGCTGCTGCTCGCCTTAGATCAGTTTCCCCCATCCCGGAACCCACTGCCCGCTTGTTACAAGTTCAAAACCCTTTGGGCTTTCTCTTGTGCTGCCCCACAGGCGTGGGAGGTTGGCAGCATACAAACCGAATGCCTTCTCCACCTTCAGATCCCTCCTCAGAGCGCGCCTCCGCCACGCTGCCTACAAACCACTCCACCCAGGGTGCTGGGCAATGCGCGCCTTCTGGCCTCATACCCCCCGGGTCTGTATCTACCAGTTCTCTCCTGTTCTACTTCACCACCACCGCCGGGGCAAGGGTGCTTCTGGGTATGCACAGAGCACAATGCAGCCACGCCTGAGCGCCGAGGTGCTAAGGTAACACAAATGAGAACAGTTCAGAGTGCATCACACGGACCAGCCAGGACCAGCAATAGGGAGAGACACACCCTGGCCCACACTCTGTGAAAGGGCAGCCAGTCCAGAGCCTGGCATGCTGGGTCTCAGGCCAGTGGAGGAGTCACGCCACCCTGTTCGCTGGCAGCAGAACAAAGGCAAACCCAGTAAGATGGATTCGAGCCAGCCAAGAGGGCACAATCCCTCAGGCCCTCCAGGCACCGTCCCTTCACTTTGGCTGAGAAACCAGTTCAATCGCAGTCTCTGCAGAGGGGGCCTTTTGGGGACCACAGAATCTCGTCCTGCAACAGGAGAGTTTTCAGGGCACCACTCTGCTGTGTCAGGCTTGCAGGCAAAAACCCAGCGCTGAGCCCTACGCCCACAGAGGAGACCAAGAGCCTTCCGAATTGCATGGTTTCTGCACACGGCATCAGGGATGGGAAGAGTCTCCTAGCTACCTCTTCTGGCAGCTGTGGGAAGAGCCAGGGAGAGGAGAGCTGGTGCATTCCTGGATGAGCAGGAATCACAGGGAGAGTGCTCCAGCTGGTGTTCTGCCAAGGAGGAACGCCTCTGGCCATTGAGAAAGTTCAGGCTTCTGTTCTCTCAGTCAGACCCATTCCCAGGAGAGGACCAGCTGACAGATCCCAGGGAGTCAGAGACTCAGCACAGTGTCCCCAAAAGGAAGCAGTGCTCTAGCATTGGGGGGAGCTACCTAGCAGGTCAGACAAGCCCCTTCTCCCAGGGACATGAGGGAAGAGAAGATAGCCAGCTGTCCAAATTAAACAACCCTCTCATCTTCTCTACAGTGGGTGGATCAGACAGACATTGCGGAAGGAGGCAGGAATCTGTCATTGACCCAGGCAATACAGGCACCCAGCTACTGTAGGCATTATAAATAGCGACAACTCATTCTGTAGTAACAGCAACCAGCACCCACAAACTGGCCTGATTAAAAACATTCCCAATCCCCCTGCAAGAAACGCAAGGGCTCCCCTTTTTACAGTCCCAGCACTGTTAACCTGAAATTCCTTCCTACAGACCTCTGCACCCCCCAAATCTCAGCTGTCTGCCTGGAACAAGCACACCTTGCTCTTCTAGGGGGCTTTTCAAAGAGACTCAAAGGGCTTTACCAAGAAGGTCAGTACCACAGGCTCCAGGAAAACCAGGCAGAGAGAGAAAAGTGACCCAGCAAGCCAGCGCAGGTCTGGGACACAGCCCAGATCCCCTGAGTTCTAGTGCAATGCCCCACGCTTCTGTTTTAGGGTTTCTGTTTTCCTGGCCTTATTCATTTCATTGCCAGGGGGTTATTTTTAGCGATTTTTACTTCTAGGGAGATGGCCAAAACCCAGAGTTCTCTGAGCTCTCTTTGTAGCTAGAGACAATGCGGTTTCAAACCGCCTGCACCGCGCACCAGTAGGGTCTACACGGACCTCGCCATGGGCCCTTACTGCACGTAGGGGCAGGACAGCTCGGGCAGGCAAGCGCCGCAGTCCTGTGTGAACGAACCGCCCGCAGACGGGGCTGGCCATTGCCAGGCTTAAGGGGCAGACCCAGCGCTGGGTCTGGGTGTGCACCGCGGGGCGCCATGGGCGCTGGCCAGCGAAACCCTAAACGGGACCGGTGCGCATGCCCCCACAGGCGGGACCAGCCCAGACCCCGAGTTCCTGTGCAAGCCCCACGCTCTGCTATTCTGCCGGCCTTTCACTCAGCCGGGGGTCTACTTTGCACCCCCACCTGGGAGTGGCCAAAACCCAGGCCCTTCTCTGGCCCCTCCCCCCCGTCCCCACCTGCACCCCCGGCCCTTCAACCGCCTGCACCGCCGCCCCTTCCCCGCTGCACCCCCATGGGCCCCTTCTCCCGGCGCTCCGCCCGCGCACCCACCTGCACCCCCGGTACCCTCCCCCGCTGCCCCAGGCCTTAGGGGCACCCCAGCCCTGTCCCCGGTCCCTGCCCCCGCGGGCCCCCACCTGGGCGCTGCCCCACCTGCACCCCCGGCACCTTCCCCGGCCCCTCCCCCCGCGCCCCACCTGCACCCCCCGGCCCCTTCCCCCGCCCCTGCCACCTGCACCCCGGCCCCTTCCCCCCGCCCCCCTGCACCCCCCCGCCCCCGCCCCTCCCCCCGGCCGCTCCCCCCGCGCCCCCACCTGCACCCCCGGCCCCTTCCCCCGCGCCCCCACCTGCACCCCGGCCCCTTCCCCCGCGTCCCCCCCCCCGCGTCCCCCCTGCACCCCCCGGCCCCTTCCCCCGCCTGCACCCCCCGGCCCCTCCCCCCGCCTGCACCCCCCGGCCCCCCCGCCTGCACCCCCGGCCCCTCCCCCCGCCTGCACCCCCGGCCCGGGACTCAGCCCCACACACTCTGCAGCAGGGAGGGGCCCGGGCTCCCAGCCAGGCATGGGGGGGGGGGGGGGGAGACCCTTACCAGCTCCGGGACCGTCCCAAGCGCGACTCCGCAGCACCCCGGCCAGCGCCCCCCCAGCGCTACGGCGGCCGCCAGCAGCCCCAAGAGCTCCGCCCGCGCAGCGCGCCCGGCCTGTCAGCCCGTGGCCCCGCCCCCTGCGCGCTGGCCCCGCCCCCGCCTCCCTCCGCTGCGCACCTGCCCCCCATCTACCTCTGCTGGGCCGCTGCCCCCCCATCTACCTCCAGTGGGCCCCTGCCCCCCATCTACCTCCAGTGGGAACCTGCCCCCCGCCTCCCTCCGCTGCGCACCTGCCCCCCATCTACCTCCAGTGGAGAACCTGCCCCCCGCCTCCCTCCGCTGCGCACCTGCCCCCCATCTACCTCCGCTGGGCACCTGCCCCCCATCTACCACCAGTGGGGAACCTGCCCCCCCTCTCCTCCGCTGCGCACCTGCCCCCCATCTACCTCTGCTGGGCCGCTGCCCCCCCATCTACCTCCGCTGGGCACCTGCCCCCCATCTACCTCCAGTGGGCCCTTGCCCCCATCTACCTCCAGTGGGGCCCCTGCCCCCCATCTACCTCCAGTGGGGAATCTGTCCCTCGCCTCCCTCCGCTGCGCACCTGCCCCCCCATCTACCTCTGCTGGGCCCCTGCCCCCCCATCTACCTCCGCTGGGCACCTGCCCCCCATCTACCGCCAGTGGGGCCCCTGCCCCCCGCCTCCCTCCGCTGGGCCCCTGCCCCCCATCTACCACCAGTGGGGAACCTGCCCCCCGCCTCCCTCCACTGCGCACCTGCCCCCCATCTACCTCTGCTGGGCCGCTGCCCCCCCCCATCTACCTCTGCTGGGCCCCTGCCCCCCATCTACCACCAGTGGGGAACCTGCCCCCCGCCTCCCTCTGCTGCGCCCCTGCCCCCCCATCTACCTCCAGTGGAGCCCCTGCCCCCCCATCTACCTCCACTGGGCCCCTGCCCCCCATCTACCTCCACTGGACATGAACTCATTTTTACCACATCTCTACTATTCCTCTCCCCCAGTGTGTGACATTTTCCCACTACCTCCCAGCCCCACTCCCCACGTACATTACCCCCTGCTGTATTCCACACAGCTGGAGCATTCGTTTACTGTGCAGGGGCCTGGACCCTGCTTTAGCCCCATATTGGCTATGCCTGTATGTTTCAGCCGTTCCATGCACCCCCAACTGTCCTATGTGCTTCCCCACAGACTCCACTATCCCCTCCACTGAGATGCTACCCCGCCACCCTCCCTGTTCCACCGCTGTTGGGCATTCACTGCCACGGGAAATCAGTCACATCTAATCTTAACAGCCCAGAAGAGCCAATACCCCAGCACTGTTTAGGCAAGTCAGGCTGGACCAGGGCTCTGGAGCCTAGTGACCCCTGACTTCACTTTTTTCCCCTGCATTGGAGCAAAGGGAGGCTGTCAGCATCATTCCCCCGTGTCCATCGGACAGGACACAGAGCAGGCAACTTCTGCCATTCTGTTCAGCCTTTATCACTGCCTGTAAGAACTAGTTGTGCTTTTACTTAATCTATGAAAATTAAGCATGTGATATCGCAGCTGCAGTCCACAATCATGTGAAATCTCAGGGCCCAAGCAGAAATGACCCTTGAAAATAGAGAATGAGAAATGCTCCTGGGAAAAGTGGTTCTGGCCACACAGTAACAGAGAGTGCAGCATCAGAGCTTGTTCAAAACCGGTGAGGGGACAGAACACAATGCGTACAGCTTTGCAAGCTTTTGGCTGATGCGCAAAGCCCAGAGCACCTTCTTGTACCCTCAGGGTAAACCTTGGACCTGCAAGAATAAGGATATTACCCCCGCTTTCCTGGCTACTTCACTTTTAGTTCCTGTAGCTTTGCCTTCTTCAGAGTCATTTTCTTTGCCACTTTGCCTCTTAACACATTCAATTGCATCATTAGCAGAAGAGATGCCATGTTCCACCCAAGAGTGAAGCAACTTCTCTCTAGCTGTACCTCCTTCATGGCTTACAAATCCTACACGTAAGAATGTCCACAGTGGGCCAGAGCTCTGAGCTCTCTCTTCAGATGGGAGCCATTCCGTGCCCCATCATTTCTGGTGTCCTGCTCTGTAGGATTCCCAATTCCAACATATCTTTCTCGAGATGGGGCAATCAGAACTGTATGCAGGATTAAGGTGTGGGCAAACCATACATTTAAATAATGGCACTGTATTTTGTCTAATTGTTCCCAACTGTTTATGAGCATTTTTGACTGCTACTGCCCGCTGAGCTGACATTTTCAGAGAACTGTCTCCAATGACTCCAACATCTCTTTGAGTGGCAACAGTTCATTTAAACCCCATTATTTTGCATGTAGAGCTGGGATTGTTTTCCAGTGTGGATTACTTTGCAGTTATGTTCACCCTCATCTGCCATTTTGTTGTCCAGCCACCCACTTTAGGGAGATTTCCCCCCCCCCCATCTGCAGTTTGCTTTGGACTTAACCTAGCTTGAGTAATTTTATATTGCCTACAAACTTCGCTACCTCATTGTTTTACCCCTTTTCTAAATTATCTATGATTATGTTGATCAGCACTGATCCCTGGGGAGAATCCTTCTGTTTACTTTTCCACTGTGAAATCGGACCATTTATTCCTATCCTTTGTTCCCTACTTTTTCAATCAGAGCGAGCTCGAGCTCAAGCTCACCACCCTGTGCTCCAGAGACTGATGCCCTAGCCCTGAGTCCCCTGGAGAGCACTGGCAAGGCCTGATTTCCCTTTACAAATGTTATGTTAACTTTTCCTCACACTTTGTGCTCATCTAGGTTTCTGATGGGTCTGTTCTTTACTAGAGTTTCAGACACATGTTGAACACCTACTGCACCTTGAAGGGCTAGGAACTTTAGAAAATGCTTGTGTTTTACTTGCAGGTCAAAGGCAGCATACTGACATTACGTAAGGAAAGGAACACACAGTGCTACTACATACACTCCTTAAACTCTTCAAAGCATTGGAGAATAATTGTTGAACTCAGAGCAACACAGCTAGGGGCAGTGAGGCACTCCTGAATTCAAGTGGCAGACTGGGAGAAGCTGCACTACAGTTCACAAATGGGTATAAGAAGATTAGAGGGAGGTTTTGCCCTGGGTGAGGGCTGGAAACTATCTAACCTAAGGCACATTCCTTCAAAGGCTAGGTTCTTCTGTGAGCCCAAGCCACAAGTACATAAGGCAACTCACACTTTTATTGTGGTTGTAACCTGGGGAAAGGCATGAGAGAAGAGGCAACCCAATGAGAAAATACATTGAAATATATAGGTGGATCATGACGGAGCTGAATAACCCAAAGGAGTTGAGTCTATCTTTGAACACACAGTAGAATTCTATTTTACTTTCTTCTCCTTCCAGCAACTTGGTGGCTGGCGCTGTGGCCCACACAAATCACAATCAGATTTACATAAGAATTCCAGTGCCCACGTTACACAGATGCATAAGTATCAACACCCTGGGACTTCTTCCTGACGTGCCATCACGTACTCAAAGGAATTCTGCCCCTGCTCAGTAACTTCACCGCCCGCTTTATAGCCCCTCCAAAGAAAGGAAATTCACCACATGCGTTTTCACAATATATTTCATGAAGAGTAAATGTCTAAGAGAAGAAGTGGTCAGTGCATCCCGCACGGAACACTGCGGAGGGCCCCCAAGATAAGTGTCTCAGGAGAGGAGCTCTATTTCCACGAGCCTTTCAGATTTCATAGTTCTTCACCTCGGGGGGCTCTTTGCTGGGATCGCCCCCTCGCTCCAGGTAGAGGTTATTGTAAGGATACTGCTTCGGTCCCTGCAGAGGAACACAGCTGTGAGAGGCAGCAAACTCAGCACATTCAAACAAATAACTTAGAAAATTGGTGGGCGAACACTCCCCATTCAGATTGGTTCATGCCTTCAGTGCCCTGTGCAACCCTCACAGCACCACTACGAAGCAAACGTTCTCCCACTATTACAGAAGGGGGCACTGAGATATTGAGGCCAACAGCTCAAAAGGTATTTTAGCATCCAATTCCCATGGACTTCTACAGGAGCTTTGTGCGCAAGTACCGTGGAGGCCATGGGCCCAAGTGACTTGCCCACAGTCACACCACTCGTGCAGTGGGGGATTCACATCTCAAGAGGACATTGCTCTTGGCATGTGGCAGGGGCAGGCAGCAACGCCCTCTTCCCCAGACCCCACTTCTTTACTCACCACAGGCATGTAAGACGGGTATATTTCTCCCACACCAAACATGAACAGCATGAAGCCAAGAAAGAGGAGGAAGTGATTGCGCATGGTGTGCCAGGAGACCATAGTGGGGGATGTATCAACGCGGGTCCGGAGATACATGTCATGTTGCCAGTGCATCTAAACAATACAAGGAGAGGCTCGGCGAGATTATCCCAGAAGCACTCTAGAATCCCCTGGCTCCTCGTCTACACAACTTAATGCGGTTTGCAGCCAGGCACCATGTTACCAGAAGGAAAATTGTATCCCATTTCACACACAAGGATACAATCACAGAGAAGCTCAGTGACTTGTCCAAGGGTCATGGGGAGTTGGTGGGGGTCAAGGACAGAACTCAGGAGCTTTCTAGTCAAACAATTTTACTTCATATTTGTTTATTTTTTAAAAACACCAGGAAACCAACTTTGTCCCCCCCCAATCATTTTAACTGCAGCTCAGACCCTCTTTTGTTCTCATGGCGCTTCACAGAAGGCACAGTAGGAATTGGCACAGTGGTTTGTGGGGAGATCCTGGCATCCCAGGAACCCGCAGATGCGTGGAGTTAGAACTTCTTTGGAAGTTCTGCGGAACACTTACCTGCATGCGTGTATATTAAGCTCTTGGCACCGTTATTTGGCTCTAACAGATTAAAGATGGGATGGGAGTTATCCTGTGATCTCTACAGGTTGAATACACCTGCTTGAACAGATGCATTTAGGTGGCTCATTCACAAGGGACTCTCACCTCAGAAGCTAAAAGTCAAGCATCCTAAGCATGAGCAGCTAAGAAGAATACATAACCAAAATGCAGGGGGCTTGACGTTTCTGATCATACACTCTCTTTACTTTTCCAATTCTTTCCTGCCCACGGTGGCTGATGGTGGGCTGGACTGCATAGCTCTCTGTTCTAAAGCCAGGGGAGCCAGACTCTCTCCATTCCAAACAAACCCCTCTCTTATGAGCAAAGAGGGCAGTTTTTACGGTTTTCAACACTTCTCACTGAAAGTACTTGTGCTGCACTGTGACCAAGAGGCAGTACGTGCAACGGGAAATTACCACAACCGCACCTCCCCTCAGGGATAATAAATATCAACACAAAGCTCCTCAGCTGTGGGGAGCGCCAAGGTACAACATTTTCCAGAATTACTGCAACACTTCTCATGCACCATTGTTTTTACAAGCTTAAAAGCTAAGCTGACTACTCCTAAGTCTTTCCATACAGCACCTATGATCCTTGCTACAAGAGAGCCTACTGAGACAGATTAGGTAACTACTCAATATAAATTCAAGATGCAGCTTTCCTACAGGGCACAAACACTGAGTTGAGTTACTTTTGGTCATCCCTCCGCTGTAATCAGTTTTTTCAGCCAGGCACCCTCCAATGCACACATAAAAGTTTGTTTTCCCACTAGTTCTATTGCCAAGGGACAACTGTGTCACCAACCAAGGGAAATAATTATGGTTTGGTGTCAATCACCTACAGAAACCCCACATTCTTACCGGAAAGCGTTATTAGTCACTGGCTCTCTGTAAATATCTTTTTCGACACTAAAAAAGCAGGTTTCAAGCAATTTTAAGGGAAAAGGCCACTCAGCACCTATTCTATTGAAAAACAACCTCAGAACTGGAGCTAGCAGTGGCCATACTCCCTGGCTAAAAGGATGTGTGTGAATGTTTGTGATCAAGCAAAAAGGATGATGCAGACATCAGATCAGACGCCATTAGGCTTTCTGATATATGTTCAAATCCCAGCATGGTTGACTCAGCCCTTCACCTTCCTATGGAAGATACTATAGAGTTCCTTGTGGTATGCGTTCATGAAGCTTTAAGATAGCAGAGGCCCATAGACACTGAAAATCTTTTGGCCTATTTTTGGAAGGAAGGAATGGGCAGAATAGGGATTTTCCCTAATTTTCTTGCCCTAAGATTTCCTTTGCAAGGTGTGAGAGGGTAAAGCATTACATAAATATTATTCTAGTTGAACATTTAATGCTCAGTAGAAACAGCACTAAAATAGCAGAAAGAGCCACATTCCGCACCGTCTCTCCCCAGTTTCGTCTTGCACCCGGGTAGTCCCACTGATACCAGGGGTCTCTCTCATGAGAAGATCGGTCAGGAAGTTTGGGATAATCACCATACCTATTGGAAAGATACAAATACAATACAAAAATCAAACAAAATTATTTATATCCATTGCGTGGTATGGTACAGATCATTAGGAAAATCTACTAAAATGGAATAGCAGAGCTACAGTAAGCTCTAGAATCGACAGTATTTTGTAAATACATTTTAAAAGCCCCATGTGAACATACATGGCAATGCTTGCCTTCATACTAGTGACTTTGCTTATTTGTTGTTTGTTTCATCTTTATATAGGTGAACTGCAAGTGCTTCTGGAATACGACCCGCTTCTCCTTGTGACTCTCTCAATCATTCCCTCCCCACATTTGAACTCCTCTGAAAGCTTTTAACTCAAAAGACATTTTTAATGTTGGATCACCATTCACACCATATTCCATGTATTTGTGTCCCTATTGTCATAAGTACCGAGCACTTCACAAATGTTAATTTAGCTACGCTGTGAGGAAGGGACATATTATCCCCACTTCACAGCCAGGAACCAAGGCATGGAGAATGAGTTGCTCTAGGTCACACAGTCCGTCACAAAACCTAGAACTGGAACCCAGATATTCAGAGCCCCTGTCCAGTCTCCCCCATAATGTGCTGCCCACTCAGCTCCGTGACTTGTTTTTATTTAACCTTGTAGAGAACATTACCTTTCAGGAGTGTGGAGAGGTACATGAAATATTTTAATTTTGCAGCAGGATGCCTCAAGCACTTCAGTGGTGTTTTAAATATAATATTAAATTAAACAGATCCTCCCTGCAGCCAGAAAACAGCTGCTACCTGCTCTTGCCTTTCTTCAAGAGTCCAGTAGTCTTACTGTAGCTCACCCCATGCCATCGTCTGGATATGGCTCATAGTCCTCCACTCTCATGTTGTATTTCTTAGCAGCAGCTGCCCGTTCCTCTGGGGTCTTGGGGTGAGGTCCAGGCATCAAGCTCTTGGGCAAATCCGAAGCTGAAGGCAGAAAACACAAGTCATAGCACTTGGGGCATTTCCTCATAACCGGACAGGGACAGACAGCAGCTGCGGGCAATGGCTCAACCCAATACACAGCAGACAGTGAAAGGAGAGCCTGTTTCACAGGATCAGCCCCACCCCCCAGTTAGGGGGCAGCTCACTTGCGCTGGCGGCATCAGACACAAGAATCCAGGTCTGTGTGTGGGGGAAGGAAGGGGGAGAAGGGGACTCTTCTTCCTCACCAGATTCTGCCATTACTGAATCACTGAAGCGCCCCTCCCCCATTAGTCCCAGCCTCCCCCCCCCCCCCCCCCGGGCACCCAGAGCCCCTCCCCAATTAGTCCCAGCCCCCACCCCGCCCTGGGCACCCAAAGCCCCTCCCCCATTAGTCCCCCCCCCCGGGCACCCAGAGCCCCTCCCCCATTAGTCCCGCCCCCCCCGGGCACCCAGAGCCCCTCCCCCATTAGTCCCAGCCCCACCCCCGGGCACCCAGAGCCCCTCCCCCATTAGTCCCAGCCCCACCCCCCGGGCACCCAGAGCCCCTCCCCCATTAGTCCCAGCCCCACCCCCCGGGCACCCAGAGCCCCTCCCCCATTAGTCCCAGCCCCACCCCCCGGGCACCCAGAGCCCCTCCCCCATTAGTCCCGCCCCACCCCGGGTACCCAGAGCCCCTCCCCCATTAGTCCCCCCCCCGGGCACCCAGAGCCCCTCCCCCATTAGTCCCCCCCCCCCCCGGGCACCCAGAGCCCCCCCCCGGGGCACCCAGAGCCCCTCCCCCATTAGTCCCCCCCCCCCGCGGCACCCAGAGCCCCGCCCCCATTAGTCCCCCCCCCGGGCACCCAGAGCCCCCCCCCATTAGTCCCGCCCCCCGGGCACCCAGAGCCCCTGCCCCCATTAGTCCCCCCCCGGGCACCCAGAGCCCCTCCCCCATTAGTCCCCCCCCCGGGCACCCAGAGCCCCTGCCCCCATTAGTCCCCCCCCCGGGCACCCAGAGCCCCTCCCCCATTAGTCCCCCCCCCGGGCACCCAGAGCCCCTCCCCATTAGTCCGCCCCCCGGGACCCAGAGCCCCCCCCCATTAGTCCCCCCCCGGGCACCCAGAGCCCCTGGGCCCCAACCCGACTTAGTCCCCCCCCGGGCACCCAGAGCCCCCCCCATTAGTCCCCCCCCCGGGCACCCAGAGCCCCCCCCCCATTAGCCCCCCCCCGGGCACCCAGAGCCCCTCCCCCATTAGTCCCGCCCCCGGGGCACCCAGAGCCCTCGCCCCATTAGTCCCCCCCCCCGGGCACCCAGAGCCCCTCCCCCATTAGTCCCCCCCCCCGGGCACCCAGAGCCCCTCCCCCATTAGTCCCCCCCCCGGGCACCCAGAGCCCCTCCCCCATTAGTCCCCCCCCCCCCGGGCACCCAGAGCCCCCCCCCATTAGTCCCAGCCCCCCCCGGCCCACCCCCCCCCGGGCACCCAGAGCCCCCCCCCATTAGTCCCCCCCCCGGGCACCCAGAGCCCCCCCCCATTAGTCCCCCCCCCGGGCACCCAGAGCCCCTCCCCCATTAGTCCCCCCCCCCCGGGCACCCCCCCCACCCGAGCCCCCCCCCATTAGTCCCCCCCCCCCCCCCCCCCCCCCCCGGGCACCCAGAGCCCCTCCCCCATTAGTCCCCCCCCCGGGCACCCAGAGCCCCTCCCCCATTAGTCCCCCCCCGGGCACCCAGAGCCCCGCCCCCATTAGCCCCCCCCGGGCACCCAGAGCCCCCCCCCATTAGCCCCCCCCCGGCACCCACCCCCCCCTCCCCCCCGGGCACCCAGAGCCCCCCCCCATTAGTCCCCCCCCCGGGCACCCAGAGCCCCTCCCCCATTAGTCCCCCCCCCCCGGGCACCCAGAGCCCCTCCCCCATTAGTCCCCCCCCCGGGCACCCAGAGCCCCCCCCCATTAGCCCCCCCCCGGGCACCCAGAGCCCCCCCCCATTAGTCCCCCCCCCCCGGGCACCCAGAGCCCCCCCCCATTAGTCCCCCCCCCCCCCGGGCACCCAGAGCCCCCCCCCATTAGTCCCCCCCCCCCGGGCACCCAGAGCCCCGCCCCCATTAGTCCCCCCCCGGGCACCCAGAGCCCCGCCCCCATTAGTCCCCCCCCGGGCACCCAGAGCCCCGCCCCCATTAGTCCCCCCCCCGGGCACCCAGAGCCCCGCCCCCATTAGTCCCCCCCCGGGCACCCAGAGCCCCTCCCCCATTAGTCCCCCCCCGGGCACCCAGAGCCCCTCCCCCATTAGTCCCCCCCCGGGCACCCAGAGCCCCGCCCCCATTAGTCCCCCCCCCCGGGCACCCAGAGCCCCTCCCCCATTAGTCCCCCCCCGGGCACCCAGAGCCCCTCCCCCATTAGTCCCCCCCCGGGCACCCAGAGCCCCTCCCCCATTAGTCCCCCCCCGGGCACCCAGAGCCCCGCCCCCATTAGTCCCCCCCCCGGGCACCCAGAGCCCCTCCCCCATTAGTCCCCCCCCGGGCACCCAGAGCCCCGCCCCCATTAGTCCCCCCCCCGGGCACCCAGAGCCCCTCCCCCATTAGTCCCCCCCCGGGCACCCAGAGCCCCCCCCCATTAGTCCCCCCCCGGGCACCCAGAGCCCCGCCCCCATTAGTCCCCCCCCGGGCACCCAGAGCCCCGCCCCCATTAGCCCCCCCGGGCACCCAGAGCCCCGCCCCCATTAGCCCCCCCCGGGCACCCAGAGCCCCGCCCCCCGTTGCCCAGCCCAAGGACACGGCCCGACCCGGGCCCCCACTCGCCGACCTGCTCGCGCCCCGAGCGGGGCTCCCCGGCCCCCCGCCGCCCGGAGCAGGATCCCCGCCCGCAGCCAGCGGGCCCCGCGAGTCCCCGCCATCAGCGACCTCCGCGCGCGCACTGCGCAGGCGCTACGGACGGTAGCCGGGCAGGGCCAGGAGCCTTCAGGGGCGGAGTTGGGAGAGAAGGCGGCGGGAGGAGGGGCGCTGGGCGGGGCGAGGGCAGGGAAGCTGGGGCGGGGCTAGAAGGGTCTGGGGAGGGTGGAGGGGTCCGGGGAGGTGGAGGAACGGGAGGGGTGGAGGGGCCGGGGAGGAGGGGGAACGGGGGGTGGAGGGGACCGGGGAGGTGGGGGTACGGGGGGGTGGAGGGGACCGGGGAGGAGGGGGAACGGGGGGGTGGAGGGGACCGGGGAGGTGGGGGAACGGGAGGGGTGGAGGGGTCTGGGGAGGAGGGGGAACGGGGGGGTGGAGGGGTCTGGGGAGGTGGGGGTACGGGGGGGTGGAGGGGACCGGGGAGGTGGGGGTACGGGGGGGGTGGAGGGGACCGGGGAGGTGGGGGAACGGGAGGGGTGGAGGGGTCTGGGGAGGAGGGGGAACGGGGGGGGTGGAGGGGACCGGGGAGGAGGGGGAACGGGGGGGGTGGAGGGGACCGGGGAGGTGGGGGAACGGGAGGGGTGGAGGGGTCTGGGGAGGAGGGGGAACGGGGGGGTGGAGGGGACCGGGGAGGTGGGGGAACGGGAGGGGTGGAGGGGATCCGGGGAGGAGGGGGAACGGGGGGGTGGAGGGGACCGGGGAGGTGGGGGAACGGGGGGTGGAGGGGTCTGGGGAGGTGGGGGTACGGGGGGGTGGAGGGGACCGGGGAGGTGGGGGTACGGGGGGGTGGAGGGGACCGGGGAGGTGGGGGAACGGGAGGGGTGGAGGGGTCCTGGGGAGGAGGGGGAACGGGGGGGGTGGAGGGGACTGGGGAGGTGGGGGAACGGGAGGGGTGGAGGGGTCGGGGAGGAGGGGGAACGGGGGGGGGTGGAGGGGTCTGGGGAGGTGGGGGTACGGGGGGGTGGAGGGGACCGGGGAGGTGGGGTACGGGGGGGTGGAGGGGTCTGGGGAGGTGGGGTACGGGGGGGTGGAGGGGACTGGGGAGGTGGGGGAACGGGAGGGGTGGAGGGGACCGGGGAGGTGGGGGTACGGGGGGTGGAGGGGACTGGGGAGGAGGGCGAACGGGAGGGGTGGAGGGGACTGGGGAGGGGGGGGAACGGGGGGTTGAGGGGTCTGGAGATGGAGGGCTTTGGATAAAGCGTTCCTTCGGGTAGCGTTGTGATGTTTAATGTCTGCAGATGGCATTGGGATGGTGGGGCCTAGCGGGTTTGGAGGACAGGATGGGTAAGACCTCTGGGAGGTCGAAGGGCTCTGGGGGGATGGGTTAGGTCAGGGAGGTGAAGGTGGGATGGGGCAGGGAACTCAGGTGATTTGAGGGGAGCTCGAGATTTACGTGAGGGGTTAAAGAGGTGGGGGGCGCTCAGAGGGGATTAAAGTGGTGTGGGTGAACTGATAGCCTTTGTGGGGCCCTCTGCACTGCAGCCCTCTCCTGCCCTGCTGGGCTGTGCCTGGTTGGCAGTGATGCCTCTCCCTCTCCTTGCCCCTCTCCAGGGGCTGGAGCACTTCCTTGTCCAGCTGCTCTCCCACAAACCTAATCCGGTATGAAATAGGGGCTGGGCTATCTTATTGGCAGCTCTAGAGAGAGACAGCATCCCCAGAGCACCACACACGCTCTTCCCTCTCTTCTGTGTTCTCGTTCCCTGTCTCACATCCATGCTGCAGCGTTCTGAGATGCTGCCTTATTCCTCTAGGCTCGCCAGCTCCCCTTCATAGCATTACAGCAGCTTTCCTGTTTTCCCATTTGGCGTCCTCTCCTGCTCACACTTACCTGGCTACTTTACAGGACTTCCCCTGCTTTCTTCTTCTTCCATCCACTCGGTAATGTTTCCAGTCCGAGGTGGCAGCCCTCCACTGTCATATTGCCCATATAGCTGTCTATGGCAGGTAACGCAGGCATGCATTGAGGCTGTGGTACTGGTAAGAGCTTAAGCTTCGATCTGCAATGAGTTGTGCATTGGTACAGACCCACTGACTCTGCTCACATGTTGCTGCTGGTTAGACCAGGCTCTGGTTCAGTGGAATGGTTTACATGTATACATCTTCGCGGGATCAGAAATGGGTTGGGCAATGTTGTCTTTTTGTTTTAACTTGTTCATAGGCTTCTCCAAAAAATTCCAAGTGGTCCGTATCACTGTTTGCAATTTCTGCCAAGATTGTTTTTCTTTACTAGTGAATCTCACAAATGGATAGAAATGCCTTAGACCTAGGCTGCGCTACAAAGTTTTCCTGGAATGGCTCATATTGGTTGGGTGAGTGAAAGAAGCTATTCCAGCAGGAGCACTTGTATGCCTGTGTGAGCACTGGAAATAGGGCTTTTGCTACATAGAAATATTGCACACAAAAATCACGCATGTAACTGACATTGGAATGCTGGCAGAGTGACTAGCATCAACCTGGTCTTAGCTTCTCATTTGACAAGTGTAGCAAAGGGAAAGAAATTAGGTGTCAACCCTTTTGTTTCTGAGGGGAAACCTGCCCATTCTGTCACGCAGCGATGCAACATTCACACTCTTGCAACTTGAAAGAATTTCATTTTCAGCTTGTGCCTACCCATCAAAAACCTCCTCTCAGGAAACAAAACCTCACATCTAAAAATATTATTTAATCAACTGCTGTTATTATAAATATTGACTTAAAAGCTAATACATGGAAAGGGCATGGATGTGATATTTCACTCTGGATGTCATCATCTGAAATGTGTTAATGAGAATGTATTACAGATATTATCTTTCAAATACAAGGCAGCATCTTATGGAAAACTAGGATCAATACGAAATAAGATCAATTCTGCAGCTGGGTCCATTATGCAAATTGCCTTTTCTGTATCCGTATCAATATTATTTAAGTTAACACAGGAATCTAATTGTCTTATCTTAGTACAGCCAGGAATATATGAACAGCTGAAACTGTATGTTAATTTACTGACGTTATTTTTCAAAGGTAGGCCATATATTATTCTAGATAAGATCAATATTAACATTAACGGATTCTACAGTTTACATTAATGAAGTAAACTCTGTGGTAGCTGAACTCATTTTCCTTCAGTTATTCACATCAGCCATAACGGTAATGTCTCTATAACGATCTAAATTATAAACCTTTGCAGATCAAAGCTGATCACAGATAATTTGTCATTAAACTCATTTGTTCTAATAACAACATTAATTATAAACCTACTAATTTAATGAAGACAGTGATAAACTGTATAGATGCATCTGAAATATAATGCAACTGTGTGGATGGGTGTGGGGGGGGTTGAAACTTGGTTTTTCAAAATATCTTGTTATTTAGATGTTGGTAACTGAGCTCTGCAGAGCCTTTGTTTGTAGTTAACAAACAAGCATGCAGTGAAGCTACTAAGTCACTTTGGCACGGGTCCAGAAAGGCATTTAGGCTGCTAGGTTTCCATGTATCTCAATGGAAGTTAGGAATCAAAATACCTCAATTCTGGACCTAATTATTTAGTACAGTTAATAATTTAGGGCCCAATCCTGCGCCATGGAAGTCTTGCCATTGACTTTAATGTGAGTAGAATCAACCCCTATGTCTCAGTTCTGAAAACATTAAGGCCCAGATCCTCAGAGGTAATTAGATGCCTTACTCCTACTAAAGTCCTTGAGCACTAGGCTCCTAAAGACCTTTGAGGATTGGGCTGTCAGGGTATGTCCTGATATAAAATAGTCAATTTGCATAGCTCAAATTGTGTATCTTATTTCGTCATTTGGCGCTGTCTACACAAAGCCACATTTCGAAACTAAGTGCCATTCTGAAATGCCCTTACTCCTCGTAGAATGAGAGTTGCAGGGATGTCGGAATCATGAGCCTGAAATAGCAGGCTTGCTGTGATGACGACGCGGGAGAGCTACTTCAGGACACTAGTGTTGCAGTGTAGATGTACCTAAGTATAAGCTTTCTGTGGCCAGTAGGACACGTTTGCGATTGTAGCCTCGCTTCCTTGTGTGCGTGGCCCCCAATCAAAACCCCAGACCCTGGTATACTCTCCACTACACACCACATTATAATCAAGGCTCCTCTCCTGATCTTCAAAGCCTTCTGCAGAAATGGCTCAAATTTCCAAGGGCCCCAGTCCTGCAAACACTCACGTACACGCTTTCTTTTAAGTATATGAGAGCAGACACATTGACTGAAGGACTAGGGCAGACTGGCAATCCCTGCATAAACGTTCTGGATTTAAGGTAAAGTGCTCTCTTCAGTGAAGTTAAACTTCATTGCGTTAGGTTTAATACCTTTGGGGTCCATTGTATTACAATCGTAATTGTGGATGAAAAATTCCTCTAGGAGTAAGGGGGTACTAATATTTTCCAGTTATCCTCTTTTGAAGCTGGAGAGATGTGCATAAACTAGTTCAAACTGGAGTCTCCAGGAGCCAACAGACAAAGGTTATTTAGTTGTATAGGTTGGTTTTAAACTAGTTCAGGACCTTCTTCCAGATCCAACAAATGGACAGGAATCCTGGTCCGCACAGGGCCCCAATCCTGAGAGAAAGGTTGGAAGGATGAGCCCTACTGAGGCTTCGTTAGACCTGTTCGCTTGTTCTAAGCTGAAGCTATGATGAACTTGAAGCCATAAGGAAAAACACTGGAATGGGATGCCCAGGGTATGTCTACACTGCGGCGCTATTTCAGGATACTTCCAGTATCCCCAAATAGCTATTCTGCAGCTTTGAAACAAGCCCGTTATTTTGAAATATAATGGGCTTGCTATTCTGACATCCCTGTAAACCTCATTGCACAAAGATTAAAGGATGTTTTGGAATAGCGGTTTATTTGGAAATTTAGCGCCCAGTTACAAAATAAGGTATTTTGAAAGAAACATGCAATATGCATAGCTCATATTGCCTAGCTGTGGGCAGTGTAGATGCACTCCTAGGGAGTTTGTGAAATCTCCACACCGAGAGGTGTTTTGTCCCAGCCTGACAAAGCCCTGGCTGGGATGGTTTAGTTGGGTTTGCGCCTGCTTTGAGCAGGGGGCTGGACTCGATGACCTTCTGAGGCCTCTTCCAATCCTAATCTTCTGTGATTCAATGAAAACTCTTGGGTGGAGTATCGAAAGCCTTATGCCAGAGCCCATGTTAGGGTTGAGGTGATTTTTTTGGAAGCGTTCATGTGGGTTCTTCTATTGTTTGGTTTTGAATAGGTTTTCGCTGTAGCATTTTTACCTGAAGAAATAAGTAGGCTTGCTGAGAAAAACTGCGTGGTAATTGATAACTGGACAGTCACACTGTCGCTGTGTAGTGCATCACCTCCATGGTGGTGCACCTAACAACATTCATTCTGCACGTGGATGGTGTGTGGTGGGGTGCGGAGCGGCCTCAGGGCTGGGACATGGGCTTCGATGGTGAGGCTGAGGGCTGGGTGAGGGGTGTGAAGACTGTCTGGAAGTGTGGGCTGTAGGGCGGGGCTAGGGAAGAGGGTGTGGGATGCAGGCTGCCCCGGGGCGAGAGGGGCTTCCCCCGCCCCGCCGCCAGGGGCGCCCTGCCCACCCTCCCCCCCGGGCGCTTCCCCCGCCCCGCCGCCAGGGGCGCCCTGCCCACCCCCCCCCCCCGGGCGCTTCCCCCGCCCCTGCCGCCAGGGGCGCCCTGCCCACCCCCCCCGGGCGCTTCCCCCGCCCCGCCGCCAGGGGCGCCCTGCCCACCCCCCCCGGGCCCTTACCCCCGCCCCGCCGCCAGGGGCGCCCTGCCCACCCCCCCGGGCGCTTCCCCCGCCCCGCCGCCAGGGGCGCCCTGCCCACCCCCCCCCCCCCGGGCCCTTACCCCCGCCCCGCCGCCAGGGGCGCCCTGCCCACCCCCCCGGGCGCTTCCCCCGCCCCGCCGCCAGGGGCGCCCTGCCCACCCTCTCCCCCGGGCGCTTCCCCCGCCCCGCCGCCAGGGGCGCCCTGCCCACCCTCCCCCCCCGGGCGCTTCCCCCGCCCCGCCGCCAGGGGCGCCCTGCCCACCCCCCCCGGGCGCTTCCCCCGCCCCGCCGCCAGGGGCGCCCTGCCCACCCCCCCCCGGGCGCTTCCCCCGCCCCGCCGCCAGGGGCGCTCCTGCCCACCCCCCCGGGCGCTTCCCCCGCCCCGCCGCCAGGGGCGCCCTGCCCACCCCCCCCCCCCGGGCGCTTCCCCCGCCCCGCCGCCAGGGGCGCCCTGCCCACCCCCCCGGGCGCTTCCCCCGCCCCGCCGCCAGGGGCGCCCTGCCCACCCCCCCCCGGGCGCTTCCCCCGCCCCGCCGCCAGGGGCGCCCTGCCCACCCCCCCGGGCGCTTCCCCCGCCCCGCCGCCAGGGGCGCCCTGCCCACCCCCCCCCCGGGCCCTTACCCCGCCCCGCCGCCAGGGGCGCCCTGCCCACCCCCCCCGGGCGCTTCCCCCGCCCCGCCGCCAGGGGCGCCCTGCCCACCCCCCCCGGGCGCTTCCCCCGCCCCGCCGCCAGGGGCGCCCTGCCCACCCCCCCCGGGCGCTTCCCCCCGCCCCGCCGCCAGGGGCGCCCTGCCCACCCCCCCCCCCGGGCCCTTACCCCGCCCCGCCGCCAGGGGCGCCCTGCCCACCCCCCCGGGTGCTTCCCCCGCCCCGCCGCCAGGGGCGCCCTGCCCACCCCCCCCCCGGGCCCTTACCCCGCCCCGCCGCCAGGGGCGCCCTGCCCACCCCCCCGGGCGCTTCCCCCGCCCCGCCGCCAGGGGCGCCCTGCCCACCCCCCCCCCGGGCGCTTCCCCCGCCCCGCCGCCAGGGGCGCCCTGCCCACCCTCCCCCGGGCGCTTCCCCCGCCCCGCCGCCAGGGGCGCCCTGCCCACCCCCCCCCGGGCGCTTCCCCCGCCCCGCCGCCAGGGGCGCCCTGCCCACCCCCCCCGGGCGCTTCCCCCGCCCCGCCGCCAGGGGCGCCCTGCCCACCCCCCCGGGCGCTTCCCCCGCCCCGCCGCCAGGGGCGCCCTGCCCACCCCCCCCCCCGGGCGCTTACCCCGCCCCGCCGCCAGGGGCGCCCTGCCCACCCCCCCGGGCGCTTCCCCCGCCCCGCCGCCAGGGGCGCCCTGCCCACCCTCTCCCCCGCGGGCGCTTCCCCCGCCCCGCCGCCAGGGGCGCCCTGCCCACCCCCCCGGGCGCTTCCCCCGCCCCGCCGCCAGGGGCGCCCTGCCCACCCCCCCCCGGGCGCTTCCCCCGCCCCGCCGCCAGGGGCGCCCTGCCCACCCCCCCCGGGCGCTTCCCCCGCCCCGCCGCCAGGGGCGCCCTGCCCACCCCCCCCCCCGGGCCCTTCCCCCGCCCCGCCGCCAGGGGCGCCCTGCCCACCCCCCCCGGGCGCTTCCCCCGCCCCGCCGCCAGGGGCGCCCTGCCCACCCCCCCCGGGCGCTTCCCCCGCCCCGCCGCCAGGGGCGCCCTGCCCACCCTCCCCCCCGGGCGCTTCCCCCGCCCCGCCGCCAGGGGCGCCCTGCCCACCCTCCCCCCCGGGCGCTTCCCCCGCCCCGCCGCCAGGGGCGCCCTGCCCACCCCCCCCCCCCCCCCCGGGCGCTTCCTCCGCCCCGCCCCGCCGGCCAGGGCGCCCTGCCCACCCCCCCCCCCGGGCGCTTCCCCCCGCCCCGCCGCCAGGGGGCGCCCTGCCCACCCTCCCCCCGGGCGCTTCCCCCGCCCCGCCGCCAGGGGCGCCCTGCCCACCCCCCCCCGGGCGCTTCCCCCGCCCCGCCGCCAGGGGCGCCCTGCCCACCCCCCCCCCCCCCGGGCGCTTCCCCCGCCCCGCCGCCAGGGGCGCCCTGCCCACCCCCCCCCCCGGGCGCTTCCCCCCGCCCCGCCGCCAGGGGCGCCCTGCCCACCCCCCCCGGGCGCTTCCCCCGCCCCGCCGCCAGGGGCGCCCTGCCCACCCCCCCGGGCGCTTCCCCCGCCCCGCCGCCAGGGGCGCCCTGCCCACCCTCCCCCCCGGGCGCTTCCCCCGCCCCGCCGCCAGGGGCGCCCTGCCCACCCCCCCGGGCGCTTCCCCCGCCCCGCCGCCAGGGGCGCCCTGCCCACCCCCCCGGGCGCTTCCCCCGCCCCGCCGCCAGGGGCGCCCTGCCCACCCTCCCCCCCGGGCGCTTCCCCCGCCCCGCCGCCAGGGGCGCCCTGCCCACCCCCCCCGGGCGCTTCCCCCGCCCCGCCGCCAGGGGCGCCCTGCCCACCCCCCCGGGCGCTTCCCCCGCCCCCGCCGCCAGGGGCGCCCTGCCCACCCTCCCCCCCGGGCGCTTCCCCCCGCCCTGCCGCCAGGGGCGCCCTGCCCACCCCCCCGGGCGCTTCCCCCGCCCCGCCGCCAGGGGCGCCCTGCCACACCCCCCCCGGGCCCTTACCCCGCCCCGCCGCCAGGGGCGCCCTGCCCACCCCCCCCCGGGCGCTTCCCCCGCCCCGCCGCCAGGGGCGCCCTGCCCACCCCCCCCGGGCGCTTCCCCCGCCCCGCCGCCAGGGGCGCCCTGCCCACCCCCCCGGGCGCTTCCCCCGCCCCGCCGCCAGGGGCGCCCTGCCCACCCCCCCCCCCCGGGCCCTTACCCCCGCCCCGCCGCCAGGGGCGCCCTGCCCACCCCCCCCCCGGGCGCTTCCCCCGCCCCGCCGCCAGGGGCGCCCTGCCCACCCTCTCCCCCGGGCGCTTCCCCCGCCCCGCCGCCAGGGGCGCCCTGCCCACCCCCCCCCGGGCGCTTCCCCCGCCCCGCCGCCAGGGGCGCCCTGCCCACCCCCCCCGCGGCGCTTCCCCCGCCCCGCCGCCAGGGGCGCCCTGCCCACCCCCCCCGCGGCGCTTCCCCCGCCCCCGCCGCCAGGGGCGCCCTGCCCACCCCCCCCGGGCGCTTCCCCCCGCCCCGCCGCCAGGGGCGCCCTGCCCACCCCCCCCCGGGCGCTTCCCCCGCCCCGCCGCCAGGGGCGCCCTGCCCACCCTCCCCCCCCGGGCGCTTCCCCCGCCCCGCCGCCAGGGGCGCCCTGCCCACCCTCCCCCCCGGGCGCTTCCCCCGCCCCGCCGCCAGGGGCGCCCTGCCACCCCCCCCCCCCCCGGGCGCGCTTCCCCCGCCCCGCCGCCAGGGGCGCCCTGCCCACCCCCCCCCCCGGGCGCTTCCCCCGCCCCGCCGCCAGGGGCGCCCTGCCCACCCCCCCCCCCGGGCGCTTCCCCCGCCCCGCCGCCAGGGGCGCCCTGCCCACCCCCCCCCCCCGGGCGCTTCCCCCGCCCCGCCGCCAGGGGCGCCCTGCCCACCCCCCCCGGGCGCTTCCCCCGCCCCGCCGCCAGGGGCGCCCTGCCCACCCCCCCCCCCGGGCGCTTCCCCCGCCCCGCCGCCAGGGGCGCCCTGCCCACCCTCCCCCCCGGGCGCTTCCCCCGCCCCGCCGCCAGGGGCGCCCTGCCCACCCCCCCCGGGCGCTTCCCCCGCCCCGCCGCCAGGGGCGCCCTGCCCACCCCCCCGGGCGCTTCCCCCGCCCCGCCGCCAGGGGTGCCCTGCCCACCCTCCCCCCCCGGGCGCTTCCCCCGCCCTGCCGCCAGGGGCGCCCTGCCCACCCCCCCGGGCGCTTCCCCCGCCCCGCCGCCAGGGGCGCCCTGCCCACCCCCCCGGGCGCTTCCCCCGCCCCGCCGCCAGGGGTGCCCTGCCCACCCTCCCCCCCGGGCGCTTCCCCCGCCCTGCCGCCAGGGGCGCCCTGCCCACCCCCCCGGGCGCTTCCCCCGCCCCGCCGCCAGGGGCGCCCTGCCCACCCCCCCCGGGCCCTTACCCCGCCCCGCCGCCAGGGGCGCCCTGCCCACCCCCCCGGGCGCTTCCCCCGCCCCGCCGCCAGGGGCGCCCTGCCCACCCCCCCCGGGCGCTTCCCCCGCCCCGCCGCCAGGGGCGCCCTGCCCACCCTCCCCCCTGGGCGCTTCCCCCGCCCCGCCGCCAGGGGCGCCCTGCCCACCCCCCCCCGGGCGCTTCCCCCGCCCCGCCGCCAGGGGCGCCCTGCCCACCCCCCCGGGCGCTTCCCCCGCCCCGCCGCCAGGGGCGCCCTGCCCACCCTCCCCCCCGGGCGCTTCCCCCGCCCTCGCCGCCAGGGGCGCCCTGCCCACCCCCCCCGGGCGCTTCCCCCGCCCCGCCGCCAGGGGCGCCCTGCCCACCCCCCCGGGCGCTTCCCCCGCCCCGCCGCCAGGGGTCGCCCTGCCCACCCCTCCCCCCCGGGCGCTTCCCCCGCCCTGCCGCCAGGGGCGCCCTGCCCACCCCCCCCGGGCGCTTCCCCCGCCCCGCCGCCAGGGGCGCCCTGCCCACCCCCCCCCGGGCCCTTACCCCCGCCCCGCCGCCAGGGGCGCCCTGCCCACCCCCCCCGGGCGCTTCCCCCGCCCCGCCGCCAGGGGCGCCCTGCCCACCCCCCCCCGGGCGCTTCCCCCCGCCCCGCCGCCAGGGGCGCCCTGCCCACCCCCCCCCCGGGCGCTTCCCCCGCCCCGCCGCCAGGGGCGCCCTGCCCACCCCCCCCGGGCGCTTCCCCCGCCCCGCCGCCAGGGGCGCCCTGCCCACCCCCCCGGGCGCTTCCCCCCCCCGCCGCCAGGGGCGCCCTGCCCACCCTCCCCCCGGGCGCTTCCCCCGCCCGCCGCCAGGGGCGCCCTGCCCACCCCCCCGGGCGCTTCCCCCGCCCCGCCGCCAGGGGCGCCCTGCCCACCCCCCCGGGCGCTTCCCCCGCCCCGCCGCCAGGGGCGCCCTGCCCACCCTCCCCCCCGGGCGCTTCCCCCGCCCTGCCGCCAGGGGCGCCCTGCCCACCCCCCCGGGCGCTTCCCCCGCCCCGCCGCCAGGGGCGCCCTGCCCACCCCCCCCCGGGCGCTTCCCCCCCCCCCCCGCCCCCCGCCGCCAGGGGGCCCCCCTCGCCCACCCCCCCCCCGGGCGCTTCCCCCGCCCCGCCGCCAGGGGCGCCCTGCCCACCCCCCCCGGGCGCTTCCCCCGCCCCGCCCCAGGGCGCCCGCCCCCCCCCCCCCCCCCCCGCCTCCCCCCCCGGCCCCGCCCCCCCCCGGGCCTTCCCGCCCCGCCGCCAGGGGCCCCGCCCCCCCCCCCGGGCGCTCCCCCCCCCCCCGCCGCCAGGGGCGCCCTGCCCCACCCCCCCGGGCGCTTCTCCCCCGCCCCTGCCGCCAGGGGCGCCCCTGCCCACCCCCCCCCGGGCGCTTCCCCCGCCCCGCCGCCAGGGGCGCCCTGCCCACCCCCCCGGGCGCTTCCCCCGCCCCGCCGCCAGGGGTCGCCCTGCCCACCCCCCCGGGCGCTTCCCCCGCCCCGCCGCCAGGGGCGCCCTGCCCACCCCCCCGGGCGCTCCTCCCCCGCCCCGCCGCCAGGGGCGCCCTGCCCACCCCCCCGGGCGCTTCCCCCGCCCTGCCGCCAGGGGCGCCCTGCCCACCCCCCCCCGGGCCCTTACCCCGCCCCTGCCGCCAGGGGCGCCCTGCCCACCCCCCCCGGGCGCTTCCCCCGCCCCGCCGCCAGGGGCGCCCTGCCCACCCCCCCCCGGGCCCTTACCCCGCCCCGCCGCCAGGGGCGCCCTGCCCACCCCCCCCGGGCGCTTCCCCCGCCCCGCCGCCAGGGGCGCCCTGCCCACCCCCCCCGGGCGCTTCCCCCGCCCCGCCGCCAGGGGCGCCCTGCCCACCCCCCCGGGCGCTTCCCCCGCCCCGCCGCCAGGGGCGCCCTGCCCACCCCCCCCCGGGCGCTTCCCCCGCCCCGCCGCCAGGGGCGCCCTGCCCACCCCCCCCGGGCGCTTCCCCCGCCCCGCCGCCAGGGGCGCCCTGCCCCCCCCCGGGCGCTTCCCCCGCCCCGCCGCCAGGGGCGCCGCTCCCTCTCATTGTCCCTTCCTTGGACCCCGCCCGCCCCTTCTCTCTGGCTTCCCGCTGCTTCCGGCGGCGCTGCGGGGCAAACGGGCATTTCCGGTTCCGGGTTCCGTTCCCGGGCAGGCGGCGATGGCGGCGGCCTCCTCGTCCGCGGAGGCGGGGGGCGGCGGGGCCCGGGAGGAGGCGGCGGGGCCGGGCTGGAGCGAGGCGCAGTTCCGCCGGTACCCCTTCCGCACGCGGCCCATCCCCCGCCTCAGCCACAGCGACCCCCGCGCCGAGCAGCTCATCGAGAGCGAGGTGCCCGGCCGGGGGGGCCTGGGCGGCGGGGGCGGGGAGGATCCGGAGTGGGGTTGGGCGGGTGCGCTGGGGGCGGGGGGGGCCCTGGGCGGGGCAGGGGCGCTCGGGGGCGGGGGCTCTGGGGGCGGGGAGGGCCCTGGGCGGCGGGGGGAGGGGAGGATCCGGAGTGGGGTAGGGCGGGTGCGCTGGGGGCGGGGGGGGCCCTGGGCGGGGCAGGGGCGCTTGGGGGCGGGGGCTCTGGGGGCGGGGAGGGCCCTGGGCGGCGGGGGGAGGGGAGGATCCGGAGTGGGGTAGGGCGGGTGCGCTGGGGGCGGGGGGGGCCCTGGGCGGGGCAGGGGCGCTCGGGGGCGGGGAGGGCCCTGGGCGGGCGCTGGGGGCGGGGAAGGCCCTGAGCGGCGGGGGGGAGGGGGGACCGGGGCGGGCGCTGGCAGTGGAGGGGGGGCGCTGGGGGCGGGGAGGATCCGGAGTGGGGTTGGGCGGGTGCGCTGGAGGCGGGGGGGGGCCCTGGGCGGGCGCTGGGGGCGGGGAGGGACGTGGGGGGAGGGGGGCCTGGGTGGCTGGGGGGGTGGGTGCCGGGGTTGCAGCTTGCACGGGGGGGTCGCTGAGTCTGTCGCACCAGCCGGGGGTCTCCCTGCCTGTGATGCGGTGGCAGGCGAGGCGGCCGTGCCAGACGCTGCGCTTACACAGATGTCCAGGGGCTGGGACACACCCCGCTGAGTTACGGGGATGTTTCTCCCAGCCACTCGTGAATCAACACCAGACTGCTCCAGCCAGTTCCCCAGCCCAGCCTCAGAACTGCACCATCTTGCCCTGATAGAAGCCAGGCCGGTGTGATCTCTGCTGTCTCTTTGCTGCGCTTCAGCCTGATCTTTCTGTCGGAGGAGGCTGAGAGGGAGACTGGTTCCTTTCTGATCTCAGCTCTGCTCCTTGGCTTGCCAAAGGGGACCTGAAGGGTCAGTGTCCAAGCACATAGGTACTTCTGCCTATGTGCTTGGACGCAGCAGTCTGTTTCAGCATAACTCCCAGACCCATCAGTCCAGGAATCAAACCCAAGACCACTACAAGGGATGGGAGGATTCGTGTTCTGTCTCATACGCTGTGTATTACAAGGTGTCTGTCTTCTAGCACTAGTCGCTGTTAGAACGACCATGTGGTATAACCAATAAAGTGATTTCTGTATCCTTCCCCAAGATTCTTCTGTGGCTGGTTTATAGAGTTGATTAGTGGCATCTGGCACTCCTTTGTGAGCTGTCTCAGAAAATAGCTGCTAGTTGCTATTTTTTCTTGTATTTTGGGAGTTGGTTTATTTGGGACTTTCTTCATCCTCCTTCCCAGATGCTGTTGCCTAATTTTTTTTTTTTTTCCCCCACTTCTCTCTTGCTCCTGCTTCAGATGGGAAACTGTCTGCGTGGGATAAAGAGTTACTTATCTCTCAGTTTCTCCAGAAAGCCTTGAACCAATGTGCTTTCTTTTGCTATCTAGGAGCCAGTGGTCCTGACAGATACAAACTTGGTGTATCCTGCCCTGAAGTGGGACCTGGACTACCTCCAAGAGAACATTGGCAGTGGGGACTTCTCAGTGTATAGTGCCAGCACATACAAGTTCTTGTACTATGATGAGAAGAAAATGACCAATTTCAAGAACTTCAAGCCCAAGTCAAACAGGCAAGAGATGAAGTTTAATGAGTTTGTGGAGAGACTCCAGGAAATACAGCAGCAAGGCAGTGGTGAGAGGTAGGTGACTCTTGGAAAGCGCTCCAGTTGTAGAGGTTTAATTGGGTAATAGATTGAGGTTTGGGGACTGAAAATGATTTGAGACAGCACTTGGACCTGCTTTTTTTTATTCTCACTACAAAATCTCCTCCTTGGATACAGTGTTTTGAGTGTTCTCAAGTGCCCTGGAGTTGGTTATCCACTTGGTTGCTGCTTCAGAGATGTCTGTCTACATCTATCACAGAATTGTTCTGAGTTTGCCTGTGTGGACGCTCACATTCTTTGGCGGGAATGCAGTGCTGGCAAAAGATGCTGTGCTTGAAAGCACTGAAGGCTACGGGCCATGACCCTTAGAAAAGTCACAGACACTGGCAGTCCAGGTGTTCCCATGCTGCCTTACACTGTATGCCAGCTCTGACTCGGGCAGATGGGAATGCTGCTCCATCTCTATTGTCCGTTGTATGGCTGCTCTCCTGAGCCTGCTAGCAACCTTGTCAATTAGCGGCAGTTGTGCAGGCAGTATTTGTGGATGCTTCTCCATTAGCAGCTACTCTCAACAGGCCGCCGAGCAGTTGCTGGCTGTTAACTATTTCTGAATGCTATTACCCTTTGCTGAGTTTGAACCAACACTGTGTCTCCCAGTGGCTCTGTGGCGCCTTTCAGTTCCTCCTCGGGTTCTGGCACACCGTCTGTCACAGAACTCGGGCAGTTAGGGAGCTTGGCTTGTTTACCTTAACCAAAAGAAGGCTGAGGGGGGATTTGATTGCACTCTTTAAATATATTAGAGGGATAAATACTAGAGAGGGAGAGGAATTATTTAAGCTTAATACCAATGTGGACACAAGAACAAATGGATATAAGCTGGCTAGTAGGAAGTTTAGACTTGAGATTAGACGAAGGTTTCTAACCATTAGAGGAGTGAGGTTCTGGAATGGCCTTCCAAGGGAAGTAGTGGGGGCAAAAGATCTACCTGGCTTCAAAATTAAACTAGATGGGTTTATGAAGGGGATGGTTTGACAAGATAACATGGTCTTGGTAACTAATTGATTAGTCATTATCAGCTGGTAAATAGGTCAATGGAGGGATGATAGGGTTACTATAGAGAACTTTCTGGGTGTCTGGCTGGCTGAGCTTGCCCACATGCTCAGGGTTTAGCTGATCGCCATATTTGGGGTCGGGAAGGAATTTTCCTCCAGGGTAGATTGGCAGAGGCCCTGGAGGTTTTTCGCCTTCCTCTGTAGCATGGGGCACAGATCACAGCTGGAGGATTCTCTGCATCTTGGGGTCTTCAAAGTATTTGAAGGCTTCAATATCTGAGATATAGGGGTGAGGATTATTCTAGGAGTGGGTGGGTGAGATTCTGCGGCCTGCATTGTGCGGGGGGTCAGACTAGATGATCATAATGGTCCCTTCTGACCTTAAAGTCTATGAGTCTATGAGTGCTGCTGGTGACTGGGTACCGGGCGTCTCGGGCACGTGCTGCTGAGATTGCAGTGACTGAGGTCTCCTGTGACTGAAGGCACCTTGGTGCCAGACCAGCCGAGAGGTTGATGCGCTGTATTGCCTGGCAGGCGTTCTGCCTGCGGTTAATCAGAGAGGTCCCTCTGGCGGTTAGTGACATAAAGGAAATGGAAGAGATAATTTGGGGATATTAATGTTGCTTGGCAGCCCTGTGGCTTGTTTTGGTGATGGATTGGGCTTTAAGCTTCCTGTCTGCTGCATGTACCGGTTGGTGTTTCTTCTAGCCGTTCCTCTGAGATCTCATTTTGGATTGTTCCGAAGTCCCACTCAGTCCGAGATCCTTACTCAACAGAGTACTCTTTGATTTGAATTAGATGCGCTTTCCTCCTGGGATGGGAAATTCTGCAAGTGAAGTTTGACCCTGTGGGTTCTGGAATCTTTTTCTCTCCACAGACACCTACATTTCTTGTTGTGTTCCTTGCCACTGTGGCTGGTGGCAGAGTAGAGTTTCTGAGTGGGACATGTAATTTTCCAGGCAGTTCCTGATGGGGGGTGTGTCTAGACTACAGGATTTTTTCGAAAAAACTTCCCCTGCATCTAGACAGTTTTTTCGACCGCAGAAAACCTCATTTTATAAGGAATAATGCCTTTTTTCGGAAGTGCTACATAATGCAAAGTGTGCTTTTTCGAAAAAGAGCATCCAGACTGCCTGGGTGCTCTCTTTCGAAAAAGCGGCTCGCTTTTTCAAAAGTACTGGCTGTAGTCTAGACGCTCTCTTTCGAAAGAAGCTTGTAGTCTAGACATACCCTGGGATATGTAATTCTCCAGACAGTTCCTGAGGTTAACTTGTGATGTTGGTCTCCTCTTTGCGTGCTCCACATACCTGGAATCTCTTGTCTCTGTTACTATGGAAGGTGTCTGTAGCTGGGGAGGCAGGAAAAGATACCTCTCTAAGGCTACATCTATACTACGAGTTTTCTTGGCAAAAAATATGCTGAGGAGGGACTCATTTGCATGAATTGCAATCTTATTTGCATATTTTCTGCTGATCCATTTTTGCGCTGGGGTTTTTGCACAAAAACAAGCAGTGTGACGGCTTCTTTTTGCACAAAATCCCCTTTTTCCGCAAGATCCTTATGCCCCAAAAAAGGAGGTATACCGATCTTGCGGGAAAAGGGGTTTTTGCGCAAAAAGAAAGTGTCCACACTGCTTGTTTTTGCGCAAAAACGGATCAGCAGAAAATATGCAAATGAGATCGCAACTCATGCAAATGAGTCCCTCGTTGGCATATTTTTGCCGAGAAGACTCGTAGTGTAGACATAGCATAACAGTAGATGAGAAGACGCCTGTGTATCCATATGGATGCTTCACACTCATTTTTCTCCTGGGAAATGCAGGTTGTATTTGCAGCAGACGCTGAATGACACAGTCGGAAGAAAGATTGTGGTGGATTTCCTGGGCTTTAACTGGAACTGGATCAATAAGCAGCAGGGGAAGCGTGGCTGGGGGCAACTGACTTCAAACTTGCTGCTTATTGGCATGGAAGGTAAGTGGCCAGTGTTGATGCTGAAGGGCAGGAGGGTGACTTGGACTATTCTGGTGTTTTTCAACTCTGGGGGATAGTTTCCAGCTGAACTTACCACTTGTCTTTTCCGAGAGGGCCGTGCCTGCTCATCTTCCTCCCTTCACACTCAAGTTTCTTCAGATGCTGGGTTTGCTCAAAGCAGGTTCTTCCCCATTCTTGTACTCAGACAGCTGAGCAGGCTTTCTTTACCTGTTCCATAAACATTGCCCTCCATCTCCACGCTGAGACCGAGCTGAGCTGTGGGTGCTGGGAGCCACGGAGAGCGGGGTTAAATGGATGCTGCTCTGCGAGGTTCCCTAGCAGCTGCCAGCTCTGCTGTGGTGCTTGGCGTGAAATGTGCTCCATCGAGTTCCGTAGGCGTGGGCAGCAGTTTGGTGGTGTTGCCCCAGGGAGGCTTGTAACCTGTTCCTTTGCCCCAGCCGTTAAGCACATGTCAGAGTCTGTCCGTCTCCTTTGTGCCCCCAGGGAACGTGACACCAGCCCACTATGACGAGCAGCAGAACTTCTTCGCTCAGATTAAGGGCCACAAGCGTTGTATCCTGTTCCCTCCAGATCAGTTTGAATGCCTCTACCCTTACCCCGTGCACCATCCGTGTGACAGGCAGAGCCAGGTGAGAATAAGATCTCTAGTAAACTGGGCCAGTTTCCTGCTAGGCTCAGGAAAGCACATGCCTACAAAGCATGAGCCCCGAGGGGGCTGTCCTTGCCAGTGCAGTGCACTAGAGCCTGCCCTGCGCTGAGCCAGGGTGCAGCACGTGGACGGGCACCTTCAGTATCACTGTGCGGGGCTGGAAAATGGGACCGTGTGGTGCATCAGAGTGCGTGTTTGTCAGCCTCTGGGCAGAACTCCTCCAGGACAGTCCCACCCAGTGTTCTGACTCTGTTTGACCAAAGCAGGCAACTTTCTCTTTGAGTCAGAAGCATTCGCTGCTGAGGGCAAGTAGCAGGAACGTTGCTTCCCCCCCGCCCCCATAACAATTAACAAGGCCCAGGTGCCGAGAGACATCTGCACCCAGCAGCTGCCTTGGGCGGTGCTGCGGGAGTTGGCAGTGAGCGTGGCATGAGATGCTACAGGTGGGACTGGTGCACTGTCTAGGGCTGTAGAGCTGAGGGAGGACTTGCTGTGGGAGCAGAGTGCACACCTGAATTGCCTGCTGGTCTCTCTCGGTCTGCTAGGTGGACTTTGACAACCCTGACTATGAGAAGTTTCCCCGTTTCCAGACCGTGGTAGGCTATGAGGCTGTGGTGGGCCCGGGCGATGTGCTCTACATCCCTATGTACTGGTAAGAAGGATCCGATGAGCAGGGAGAATGGGGCGGGAGCATGCCGTCGGGCGCAGTGAGCAGGGCAGAAAGGGCGGGCTTTCAGTTCAAGCATTACTCTGGGATTCAGCAGAGCTCTGCTCCTCTTCTCCCCAAGCTACAGATTTGAAGTGAGATCTTGGGCGAGTCCTAAGCACGCTGTGCCTCAGTTCCCCTCTGTGAAATGGGAGGAGTCAGAGCTGCTGCCTCTGAATGCTGAGGAGAACTCTGTTGCTGTGCGTGAGGCATTCGCACGCTGCCGTGTGCTGTGCTGCGGACACACGTGTTGAAATAACTGAGCCGAGTTGTGCAAGGGCTGGTGCTGGGGACTACGTGACGTGCCACGGTACCCCTCTTGCGCTCTAGCCTGCACCCAACATTTGGGTCTGGGTGGCTCATTCGTTCCATAGCAACTCTCCTATTTCCGCGCAGGTGGCATCACATTGAGTCTCTGCTGAATGGGGGAACCACCATCACTGTGAACTTCTGGTACAAGGTGAGCACATGCCCACCTGCACTCCTGGGCAGCCCCTTACTCACAGGATTCCCCGTGCCTCTGCGGTGCCCCAGCACAAAGACAGGGGGCCAGACTTGGCCAAGCCAGGGCCTGAACTTTCCTGCATGAATTGTGGAAAGGGAGAGCTGGGGGGGACCTGAAGGGATTCTCTAGGCCCCCCCCCACCCCCCGTGCTGAGGCAGGGTCACGGGTGCTTAGACTGGACCGTCCCTGACGTAGTCTTTTAACCTGTTCTTAGTCTGGTGTATAAGGACTTGTCGCTAGCAAAAGGCTGGTCCCTTCCCCTGGCTGCGTGGGGGATTGGAGTTGAGTAGCCAGGGTGCTTTGGTGTGAGGGGCATTGTCTGCTGAGAGAGGGGGAAGGCCGAGGCTTTTCAGGAAGCACACAATGATGTGTTCCTCTATTTGCAGGGTGCGCCCACCCCAAAGAGAATTGAGTACCCCTTAAAGGCTCATCAGAAAGTGGCAATAATGAGGAACATTGAGAAGATGCTGGGAGAGGCCCTGGGAGATCCGCAAGAGGTAAAGTAAAAACTAGAGTTGCTGCTGCCACCTTTGAAATGTCCAGGTGTGACCTGGGGAGTGTGGGTCCCAGCAAGCCCTGGGATGTTACTGGGCATGGGCGACAGCACAACCGGCAGTTCTTCATCCTTTGCCCTCCGAAAAGGCAGAGACCCTCAAGTGATAGTGTTTGGGCTGATGAGAGGACACTGGCATGGTGCGAACCTGGGAACCAGGCTCTGCTGTCCCTCGCTGGCGGCGTTGGGTCGGGCACACTGGCAGAACAGCCAGCTGGCCAGAGGCACTAATGACAGCACTCAGCTGTGATGTTTCAGGAGCAGTCGGGGATAAACAAGTGCGACAGAGTCCGTTTTTCAGTGGGGTACACCGTTTTTTTTTCTTGCTCTGCCGGCCCGAAACTTGACCTCAGAGCTGAGTTATTTTGAATCCCATTTTGCTTTTTCCCCCTGCCTGAGTTCAGACAGGATTTATACCAGCTGGCCTCCCATGACCCGGTGGATTCAGTGAGAAATCAAACCTGGTTTTGAAGGGCTGTCTGGAGGTTGAAATGCTGGGTGCTGAATACAAATGTTCTTGTGGCCAGTAGCCATGGCCACTGGTTAGTGCAAGAGCCCTTCAGTCTCTGTGGAATGCTGCCAGATTTGCGTGCTATGTGGGTGGGCCCAAGAGAAACGCCTTGCTCAGCCATGCTGGGCGGTTCCTTCTTTGGCTTCTCGGGGAACGTTGAGGAATAGGAGCAGCCTTGGCTGCAGCCCAACCCTTAGGACTGGGGGAAGTATTGTCCCCTGACTCCGAGTGCCTTCCTGGGGCTGCAGAGGAAATGCTCCTTCCCCAGCCCAAACCCAAGCAGCTGCCTGCAGTGTGGTAGAGGATCAGAACCGGGAGGGAGCAGGACTGTCTGCAGATGGGCTTGTGTGTAGGAAAGTCGGCAGGAGCCCGTGGCTAACTCTTGTGGAGGATGCCAGGGAATCGTTAATAACGATAAATGATCAAGACTTGTTTGACATCTTCTCTTAAAGAGGGACCGGTGATCTGCTGGCACTGGGCCTGGTTCACTACTAATGGGGCAGAATAGCCAGCTCCACTTCTGCCCCATCTGTGAGCCCCGTCTGTGGCCTGGCCCACCCAGCTTTGCGCGCGGGGGTTGACGGGAGACATCCTGAGGCTGCAGGCGCTGCAGTCCTTGTTGCCGGGCACTTGCCTAGGCTAACAATCTGTTTTGCCTTGAACAGGTGGGCCCCCTGTTGAACATGATGATTAAGGGTCGGTATGACTAGTCCCTGGCCGCCTGGGTGACCGGTGGTGGAGCTGCTTCGTTCGAGTAACGGAAGATACTGAGCGCTAGTATTGCACGCAGCACTTAAGACTGATGGGCTGCTGGCCCATCCCTGTCCCACTCCACAACAAAGAAGGGGACTACTGGAACTGCAAAACCATTAGCCCACCTCCTTCCCTCTTCCCTCACTGTCCTGCAACTGAATCTCCCAAGACAGATCCTTCCTGTAGTGAGCAGGAATCCAGCTTCCACGTTGTGTGTTTCCCCTGTCTGCCGGGAGGAGGAGCGGGCGCCTGGCACTTGAATGCTTTCCTCTTCGGGTGGGAAGGGAGCCAGGAGTGGCTTGGTTTCCTCACGCCTGCTGGCTGGGTTTCTGTGAGGGTGCCGGCATGGGATGGGACAGTCGGTCTGGATAGGAGGAAGCCATGACCTGTTGGGTTCGAGGGCTTGGCCTTGCTGGGTCCTGGCACTGTCGGACAGCGAGAGTGAGCATGTGATGACTTCTTTGAGGAGATGCTGCACAGATGGCTTGGAACCCAGCCTGCGGTGGTGCGCAGGGCGTTGGGAGCTTGGTACCCTAGCGGGCTGCTCAAGTTGACCCTCTTCGGTGTGTGTGCACATAATGCCACCCTTTGAGTCCTGCCTCCGTTAGATGGCTCGCAGGGAGCCTCCTCTCTCCTGTTCACAGCAGCGCTCTTTGCAGGGTGAAGGTCTCCTGCCTCCCAAAAGTTGCAGTATGGTTAGAAGTGTTTCGAACACGGTGGGGGAGACGGAAGCGAGGGCACTCACCAGCTCTGCCACGAGGAAGCCGTCAATATTGCTCTCATGGGGCTTGAAACTGATGAACGCCCAGTTACTCTCTCACACAGCTTCCCTCTCTGGCAGGGGGTGCCGGCTTCCTGGCCAGCACGGCAAGTGCCCTTTGCTGATGAACTCTGCGTGTTCTGTGGTGTGGCTCCCTTCCTTGCCAGTCACGCGGGGGGGGGGGGGGGGGGCTGTTCTGTGTCGTGTGTCCATTTGTTTGAATCCTTAGTGCAGTGCTTGGCACGGCAGCTCTCAGAATGAGAAGAGACGGCATAGGAACAGCAGAACTTCCTGTTAGCGTCCTGGCAATCCCCCTGAAAAGCCGACTTGCCTTCCTAGTCCTTTCCCTGCAGAGCCTTCCAAACTCCCATGGTGCCTGGCCTGGTCTTGCACTGCGCTGCTGTTCGGGGAGAGACTTGGGGCCTGCCCATGGTTGTAGCTGATCATGGAGGCGAGAGCAGCTGGCTTGGATCCCATCCAGTCACCCCACTGACGGGAAGGGTGTTCCTGTTGCTGTTTCCAAGTGTTTTGCCTCCGCTAGTGTTGGGGTGATTGTGACGTTTGGGTTCTGTGAAGTGTGTAGCCCAGGGAGGAGATGTTGCTTGGGAATCAGCATTCTCTCCATGGCTTGCCGGTCCTGTCTTGTGGACCGTTCGCTGTGACCTCTTATGCCGGAGCAGAAGAAAGACTTAAGCAGAGCTGTGTTGCTCGGCAGCATGTGGCCAGAGCGTCGGTGTCACTGTGTGTGGTGCTCATATCGAGAGGTGCCGCAGGGCAAGTAGGAGTCCTGTTACCAAACCCCCCGTGTCCTGACTTCGCAGTCGGTGACCAGGCTCGAAGAGGGACCAGGAGGTAAACGTCCTCTCCGGAGCACTGTCAGTCGGAGGGATGGTCCTTCAGCTGGCCGCGTGTCAATGCTCAGCCTTGGAGTTGGAAGGAGGGACCCTCTTCTGCCTCGGGCTGGCAGTGATGCCTTGCCAGAGTCGCTGGGTGTGCTGTCCTGCCCGAGTGGGCAGGCACTCGGCTGGAATTGCCTGCGGGCCGCTCTGGGGAGCCCGGCAGTCCCAGCCTGTGTTCCGAACAGCCTGTCGGGCAGCTCTGGAAGCCCAGATCCCGGGGCTCACGAAGGGAGAGGATGAAAAATCGCGGGATCCGTTTTTCTTTATTTGCCAAAGGTCTAACTTTCAAGTGTCAGAGCTGCTTTCGCGGCACTTGGCTGGCCTGAAAGCTCAGTTTACAATGCACTGATGGACGTTTCTCTCTCTCTCTCCGCCCTGCGTTGTCAGTGCCCCTGCCGTGGTCTCCGGAAGCTGTGTGTGTGTGTGTGCGAAAAACACATGGTACCTTCTGAAATGTAGTTCTTAAATACAACCAATGTTGAACAACAGCCGTGTGTGGCTTTGATTGTCGAGAGCTGCTCCCCTAAGGAGCCTGTCCCCTGGCAGGCATCAGGACGAAGACGGAGCTGCCCCCTGGCCAGTTGCCGATGGAGCTTAGAACTCTGAATTCTTTCCCTTTCCGTTTGAACTCAGCGCAGGTGTTTGAGTGGCAGCCCTTGGCTCTCACGCTTCACCCCTAAGGCAGGTATAGCGGGGTTAAAGCAGTGCAAGCAGCCATCACCTCATCTGGCAGGACTGTGCCTCTACGGGTGAGAAGGGGCTCAGGTCCCAACTCAGTCCTTCGCCACCGTGAGCACTGCTGAGCGTCCATGCCCTTTGACTTACGGCCTTCAGTGTGGTTTCCTGTCCTTTGGTAACTAGCGTGAGAGCTGTGCAGAGAGCACCCAGTGGCTGTCAGGTAGTCCTGCCTCAGCCAGCGCCCACATGCGCAGCGTGGCCATGAAACGTGGCCAGTCCCTTTACCAGGCCGCTGAGCCACCATGTCCCTGCTGCTCACTCAGCCAACTCCACTTACATACAAAGCCACAGATCTGCAGGTCCACGTGGGCCCTTGCTTCAGTGCCTGTGGGCATCGCCTCATGTCTGTGGGCGTCCAGGACGTCGGTGGCGCATTAGGAACTGTTGTGCGTTCAGCCATCTGCGAGGCCGCGAGGGAAGCAATGTAGGGAACTAGCAGGCAGGTGTAGTGAGCCGGGACCTTCCCTTGCCCAGTGTTTGGGGGGCAGTCTCGTGTCTTGCCTGCGCAGCAGGCTGTGGAATGGGGGTGCGAGGGTGCGACTGCTCCCAGGGCTCTTGGCGTTCGTTTGAATGACAGGAAACGGCAAATGTGGGGTGGGGAGGTGGGCCGCTGGGAGGCCAGTGGGTTATGTGCTCTGTCACACTGTGGCTTTGTGTGAGAGGGCCTGGCTTGACCCTCTCCCAGGGCCTGGCCTCTGTGGGAGTCACTTACCTTGGTGACAGCGCTCCCTGTAAATCAAGCGCTTGGGCGGCCCCCAGGAGAGATTCAAATGCTGCCCAGCTGATTAGCCGAGCGCCCCCAGCTGCCAGCCTGTCTTTCTACGAGTGGTGCACATCCGCACCTGCCTTGGTGCACAGAACTCAATTTATTCTGCACATAGATGGAAAATATAAGAGGGAATGTTGCTTGGTGACAGGTCACAATGCATAAATGTCCATTCACATGCTCCACATACACACACACACGCTTCACAACAGACCTGGGAGGAGGAACCAGCCCATTTTTTCCAAATGGGGAAACTGAGGCACGTATGCGATGTGACTCAGTGAGTGTATCAGAGTGGAGACACATCCCAGAGCTAAGTCCTGTTTAATTTACCTCCTTCCTGTCTCTTCTCCGATTGCTCTCTTGCTTGTCTATCTCCCGTTTCCTTTCCTTCGGCTTCACACCTCCCCTTCCCCGCCCCCAGTTCTTTTGAAGGCAGATTCGCCTAGGGAGGCAGCAGGCCTCCTTTTGGCCATGGGTTCCAGGCTGTGCGCGCTTTCGTGGCCGAGCAGTGTCCAGGCTGCTCCTGGCCTTGTAACGATGAACTGCCGGGTGGCAGGCTGCCTGAAGAGGCATTGAGGGGGCAGGACGGGCAGCAGTAGCTTTCTAGACGTGGTATGCAGTCCATGATCACGCGGCTGTCCCCGCTCCCATGGCTGCGTCCGCCTGTTTCGCAGCCCTTTATTAAATCTTGCAACCCTCGCATGAGGTAGGAAACCCGCTTTCCTGCCACCAGGCTTTCCAACAGCTCTGCCTCTTTCCCTCCTTGGCGGAAGGAGGGCCGGGTGCATGTCAGTTGTGAGCTATGGGGGCTCACCTCCCTCCAGCTGGAGAGCGTGGCACCTGCCACCCGGTGCCTTGGGAGGGCTGAGGTCGGAGAGGGGCGAGGGGTCACACCTCCATGCACGGTTTTGCTCTGCTGCGTGGGATGGGCTGCGAGCGGAGCAGGCCACGGGAGGAGGTGGCGCCCTCGCTGTGGTGAGTGCATGCAACGTAAGTTCTAATTACTGCCTCGCAAGTCAAATATTTGTTGCGAGTGGAGGATTAATGGGTGCGGGAGGGAGCGGAAGTGGAGGCTCTCGGAGTGTAAGTGGAACAGATGCCCGGACGCCTTGGGGAAACGCAGCTTTCCTCTACAAATCAGAGCTTTAAATTACCAGCCTTTTACCAACGAGAACAGTTGTGGGAAGTCGTCTGCTCTCATTTGCGTAATGGCTTCTGTCACTGGTGATTAGACACAGGATGAAGGAAAAGGAATTTGACAATTAGGAATGAGTGATCATTAATCAGAATCTTTGTTAGGCGAATGCGAGGAGGGAGGGAAAATAGCCCACAAACAATGGAAGCTGCCGCAGTGGCTCCCCCAATGCCAGGCGCGCCGCAGCATGGCAGTGCCCGGGTTGTCCCACAGCACCTCCCCTGCCCAGGTTGGGAATCGCACTGGGGGGCTGGGAAGGGGAGCGGAGGCCTATGTCTGCCTGGCCAGCCAGCTCAGGGAATTGCAGCCTGGGGTGTGGTCCGGGAGGCGACCCCATCACGGATGTCTCCCCCCGCCCCCCTCGGGCACTGGGGTAAGTTCTCAGGGCCCTGCTGCGAGCCTCCGGCAATAGGTGTGTGGCCAGCTTAGGGTGTTCTCGGCTCAGTGCTTCACCAGGCAGAAAGGGGCCAGGCTGGCACGTGAGGTTGGATGGGCAGAGGGAGTTCCTGGTGGTGCGACAGCAGGTGGTGTGGGGAGGTGTTTGTCGGCTGCGTGACAGGCAAGGAAGGAAGAGGCAGCTACTCAGTCTGTAGCCCAGTGCTGGGCGACCTAGGCTAGCGAGTGGCCCCCTTCCCTCTGGCCGCAAGGCTGCTGTAGCCCAGGGAGGCTCCCGGTGCGGGCGGGCTAGGTCCCACAGGCTGCGCCAAGGGAACCACCGCAGTGCTGGACTGGCCGCCCAAGGAGCGCCCGGCTGTCTGTCAGCGCCCCCCTCGCTGTGCAGGTGAATCATTCCGTGAAACCGACGTGGACAGAGACCAGTGGAATCTGGCTACCCTGTGGGGGCAGCGACAAACCATGTCTCACCGGCCATGCACAGGGCCGCGATGGGCTGCAGGTTGCCCCCTGCTGCTGTAGCTTCTCATGCACTAGCACAGGCCTCATCCGCTCACAGGGCAGCAGTGCCTAATGGGACCAGCGCGCACTAAATTGTCCGGTTGTTGGCATCTTCTGCAGCCACCTCCTCTGCCAGCCTGCCTCTTCCGTGGCCCCTCAGGTCTCTCTGGCCTCAGCCCTTGGCCGCACGGAGGACGTGCACCAGCCGTTAACGGAGAGGGGCTGTGGCATTGGGTCTAGCTAATAGGTGCGTATTTGTGAAAGTGCCTTATCCCCGTTTGTACGCTGGGTTGCTCTTCCGCCTGTGGGCAAGCGCGCTCTCGCTGCAGCCTCCTCTCTGCGTGGACAAGTCCTGGCACGGCCGGGCTGCGGCCAGCTACAAGCACTACCTGAAATTCTGGAGCTGAAAAACAAAGGCTCTCAAAGCTCCTGTGTCAGCACGGCCCAGGGAGGCGTCCTCTCCAGCCGCGCAGCAGTACACAACTGGTTTTAGCCTTTAACCACCAGCCAGCTCCAGCTCAGCTACTGCCCGGGTGCCTTGCCTTCCCTGTGTGTGTGTGGGGGGTGGGTGGTGAGCAGGCACAGCAGGGAGCCCAGAAACTGACACAACAGCCCGTGTAAATAACACTGTCGGTGTAGACACGCGACCCCTTTCCTGTGCCTATGAGAGGCATGGGGCTTATGTCAGTGTTGTCATGTGGGTGTAGTATGGCACTTGGACAAGGCTGTAGTGTAGACACGGACACAATTAGGCCAACACAACTGTCCTACTGTAGTGTAGCTCACGCCCCTGTGCCCAGCCCCTCCCGCACTCGGGTGTGGAGCCCCTGGGGCTACTGGGATAGAAATCCTGGCTGCTTCTGAACCCAATTCCCCCAGCATTGTCCAAAAGGGGTGGCTTGCAGTCTCTCTGCCCGCTCCTCGGCCCGGGGCACCTCTGGCTTTCCACAGAGCGTGGGAGTGGCCCCATGGCCAGACCAGCGATTCATGTAGCCCAGCAGTGCCAGGTGCCCCACAGGGAATGAGCGGACCCGGGGACCATTGAGCAATCTGTTCCTGTTATCTTGTCCTGTCATCGGGGCATGGGGCTGCCTGCTGGCCCCGCTGGATCTGTCCTCCAGGCACCTACCTTATTCTTTGCAGAAGTCAGGTATAGCCTGGGCCACCCCAGCAGCCTTTGGGCAAAGCAAAACGCCACCTGGCCTGTTTTCCTGCACTGAGGTCAGCACCGCTCTAAGGAGACTTTGTCCTTCCCTTCTGCCTCTTGGCTGTGAGACAAGGCCGACCACTTAGCTGGGGCCCTGTAGCGGCACGTCAGGTACCGCCGATCCTGCACCCCGATCCACAGCAAAATGAGACCCCGCCAGCCAGTAGAACAGGGGTTTATTGCTTCTCCAGGATACAGCCCAGCACAGACGAGATGTGGGTACAGGAGTCAGGGCCCGGCAGCCTCAGACCCCTTGGGGTGGGGGTCCACCGGCCCCTGATCAGTACTCAGCCTAGTCTCCTCTCTTCATGTTTCCCAGCCAAAAGCTGCCCAGCTCCCAGGCCCTGCCCCCCACCTCCCTTCCTTTGTCTCTCCCCCTGGGAAGAGTCTTATCTGCTCAGCCTTGTTATCTGGGCCTAGGTGTCTGGGCCAATACGCATGTGGGTGAGTCAGTGGGAATCCCACCTCACAGCAGGGGGAACCCGGGTCACAGAGCAGACACCCCCACTATGGCACCTCTCTCCCCCTCCGAGAGCGAACTGAGCAGGGTCACTCCGCTTGTGACCTGGGGAAGTTCGGGCCCCCCGCCCAGTAAAGCCGCAGCGGTGATACTGGCTCCCCTTGGCTTGGGCCGGCCACGGCGCTGCCCTGCAGGAGCCGGCTCTGCTGTGTTCAGCTGCTGCACGGCTTTGAGGGGCCGGCGTGGGTCCATTCTCTGCAGTCGTACCAGCCCTTCCACTGCCCTTGGGCTCTGCCCAGGGTCTCTCTGGCCGGGTCCATGAGCTCAGCGAGCCTTTCCTGGAAAGCCAGGACGTCCTCCACCCCCGACTCTCCATCCGGGGAGGCCTCCCCCTCCCATAACTCTGTCAGCAAGTCCCCCTTCTGCACCATGGCTCTGTCGGGGAGAACCTGGCAGACCCTCGGGGCGCCTCCCCATGCGCAGACAGCAGGTGGGGCAGGTATTTGTCCCAGTTCTGGGGGTGCCGGTGCATGAAGGCCTCCAGCATCTGCTTCAGGGTCCCCTGGAACCTCCCCACCAGCCCACTGGGCCGAGCGCCATATGCTGGGGTCCAGGTGAGCCGGGCCCCGCGCTTCTCCCACAAGCACCGGAGCAGGGCTGACATGAAGTGGGATCCCTGGTCCGTGAGAACCTCCTGGGGGAACCCCACCCTGCTGAAAATGGCCAGCAGTGCTTCTGCCACCGTGTCTGCCTTGCTAGAGGGCAGAGCCAGGGCTTTGGGGCAGTCGGTAGCCAAATCCACGGCTACCAGGACGTATTTGTTCCCCGTCCGGATCGCCTGGCCGACAGGCCCCACTATCTCTATTGCTGCCTTCTGGAAAGGCTCCTCTATGGTGGGCTGGCACCTCAAGGCAGCTTCCCCCCCATCTCGGGCTTACCCCCCCCCAACAGGAGTTGCAGGCCCGGCAGTGCCGCTGCATGGCCGCAAATATCCCGGGCCACTGAAAGGCCTGAAGCAGCCTCAGCCGGGTGCGCTGGATCCCCTGGTGCCCCGCGAATGGGACATCATGGGCCAGACACAGCAGCCTGGGGCGATATTTCTGGGGAACCACCAGCTGCCGCTGGACCCCCCACGTCCCTACCTCCCCTGGGGGAAGCCATTCCCAGTACAGGAATCCCTGTTCCCACAGGAATCTCTCCTGGCCGCCTCTCCCCAGGGGCTGAGCTGCGCTGAGGCCAGTCCGGTCCCTCAGCATCTGCAAGGGGGGTCTGCCTGCACCTCAGCCTGGAATTCCGCAGCTGGGGCAGGGACAGGGACCTGTTCCCCCCCCTTGCCTGGGTCCGGGGCTCTAGCCCTGCTGGGCCCCCTGTCTGCTGGGATGGGGCCCTGTGCCCCCGGCAGGGAGCCCTCCCCTGGGTCAGGGTCGCCAGCCCCTCACTGGCTCTGGCTACGGGTGGTGACCAGGGTCCTGTGGGGTCCGTCTGGCCACTCCTCTAGGTCACCCCCCATCAGCACCTCCGTGGGCAAGTGCCAGTGCACCCCCACTTCCCTGGGGCCCTCAGCCCCCCATTTCAGATGCACCTGGGCTACGGGCACCTTAAACGGGGTCCCGTCTATGCCCCTCAGGGTCAGCTGAGTGTTAGGTACCATGCCGTCTGGGGCTATGACTTCGGGCTGGGCCAGCGTCACCTCCACCCCCGTGTCCCAGTAGCCCGTCACCTCCCTGCCATCCACCTGCAGGGGCACAAGGCACTCGCTCTGCAGGGGCTGTCCTGCCCCTACCTGGTACAGGGAGAAATCCGCCTCCCGAGGGTCAGGCCTCCCAGGGGAGGGGCACTGAGCATCCTTTCCCCCCACTCTGAGCTGAGGTTTGTCTGCTGGCCCCTGCCTCTGGGGCGCCCTGTCCTTCCCCCAGCCCCTGCCAGTTAACCCTGGAAAGTCTCAGGTCGTGGGACCTGTCCTGGTGCCTGGTGCAATGAGCCCTCTTGTGGCCTCTTTGCCTGCAGGGATGGCAAGTTAGGACCTGCAAGTGCCTTAGGGCTGGCTCTGTCCAGGCCCTGGCTGGTTCTCTGGGGGGCGGATGGCTGCTCCTTGTCTCTTGGACTCGCCCCGTAGGTGATTTCCTCTGTTGCTCAGCTGAGAATCGGTCTCTGAGCGATTCCCTTTCTCTCCGGGACTCCCGTTCACACCCGGACCGGCTCTCCGTGAACTCGTCCGCCAGCCTCCCGGAGTCCTGGGGGTCCTCTGGCCTCCAGTCCTTGAGCCACAGCCTCAGGCTGGGCATGCACGCTTCATAGAACTGCTCCAGGATCATCAGCTTAAGCAGGTCCTGTGCGGTCTGGGCCCTGACCCCGCATGCCCACTTGCGGCAGTATTGCACCAGGCGGGAGGCCATATCTACATACGTCTCCCGTGGCTCCTTCTGCACCCCCCGGAACTTCTTCCTGTATGTCTGCAGGGTCAGCCCGAACGTGTGCAGCAGGGCCTCCTTGACCCGTTCGTAGTCGCCCGGCTGCAGCTTCTCCAGCTGGTTCAGCACCCCTGTGGTCTCCTGATCCAGCAAGGAGATGAGCTGTTGGAGCTGGTCCACTGGGGGAGTCTGGTGTAGATCACAGGCCCACTCAAAGGAGCTAAGGAACCCGTCCATGTCCCCCACGTCTTTACATTGGGCCAACACAAGCTTCTCAAAGTGTCCTCCCCACTCACCGCAGCTGGGGCCCCTCGGCTCCTCCGCTCCGCCATGGCCAGCTCATGTTGCCACTGCCTCTCTCGGTCTGGCGTTCCTCCCTATGGTCTTGCCGCTCTTTCTCTTGTGACTCCAATTCCTTTAGCCGCAGCTCAATCTCCAGCTGTCGCTGCTCTGCCGGGATGGACCCCACCCTGGATGAACCGCTGCTGGCGGAGCATGGCCTGGTGGGCACCGCGTCTGTCTGGTGGATCCAGCCCTCCCTCCGGTCTGAGAGCCTGAAATGCTCCCAGGGGGTGTCTGGCTGCTCCCCGCCAGGACAGGATCCAGGCCCCTGGACGGGTCATTCTCTTCCAGCCAGGCAATCAGCTGGGCCTTGGTTGCTTTCCCCATGGGCAGGCCCCTCTCTCTGCATAGCCCCACAAGGTCTGCCTTCAGGAGTCGGGCGTAGGCCATCGCCCCGCTGAGCCCCGGGGTGCAGACTCACCGACCAAGTGCTGCTGCGCCCCACAGCTCCCAGGAATCGCTTCACTCTGCCTCCAGCACGTCTGGCTCTTGCAAGCCCCTTCCTTCTCCTGTGCCCCGTCACTCACCGCTGGAAGCTCCATCCACGGGGTGCAGTGCATCCCACTCTTGCACCACGGTGGCGGCGTGTCGAGTACCCCCCGATCCTGCACCCCCGTCCGCAGCAAGATGAGACTCCGCCAGCCAGTAGAACAGAGGGGTTCTTGCTTCTCTGGGATACAGCCCAGCCTAGATGTGACGTGGTTACAGGAGTCCAGGCCAGGCAGCCTCAGACCCCTTGGGTTGGGGGTCCACAGGTCTCTGACCCCTCAGTACCTAGCTAAGTCACCTCTCTTCATGTTTTCCCAGCCCAAAACTGCCCAGCTCCCAGCCCTGCCCCCCAGCGAGGTGACCACCTCCGCCCCCCCCTTTGTCTCTCCCCTGGGAAGAGCCTTGTTATCTGCTCAGGCTGGGCCTAGGTGTCTGGGCCAATCCACATGTGGGTGAGTCAGTGGGAATCCCACATCCCAGCGCAGGGGGACCCCGGGTTACAGAGCAGACAGCCCCCCACTGCGGCACAGCCTGTCAGCCAAAGGCCTGCCATTGACTGAGCATCACTGCTGCCCTATAGGTGAGTCGAGACCAGTGATTGCCCTTTGCCACAGGCAGCTCAAGGAACTTGCCAAAGGCACCACGGCACCTCAGTATCAGAGCAGGGACGAGCACACGGCTGAGGTGGGCTGGCCAGGTAGCAAGTGTGAAAAATCAGGACACTCTTTTTTGGGAGGTTGGGGGGGTTACTGCCTAGCGAAGACAAAGCCCCTACTACTGGGATGTCTGATGGCAGCCTGAGATCTCCCTGCCTGGGCTTCATGGCCCCTTTTCCAGGCCGTGCCCCACGGTACAGTAGAGCGGTCTCAGGAAGCCGTCCCACCCCCCCCCAGAGCAAGGGGACAGTGGTCGGCCCCCCACACTTGCGGGTGAGCCCCAGGCTGGGATCACTGTTAATGGAGCCAAACCGAATAAGCTACAAGCCGGCCGTGCTGATGCTGAGCTCAGGCCTGCAGTGCGGGTCTTAGTAACAAGGGGAAACCAGACGATTCCGAGTTCAACTCTCCTCTGTTCCCTGAACTTCCTGCTGCCGCTTTGGAGCAGTGGGTGTGACACAGCCCAGGCGGGGGCCATGCGGGTACCCCGTCGCAGCGGCTCGCAGAGTGCCGTGATGGGGTCTGCGTCGCTGGCAATGCTTGAGATGGGAAGGGCCTTTCGTCTCTAGGTCAGACACATTAATCCGGGGAAGACTGTGGGGCGCGGGCCAGTCTTGAAGAAATGGCAAAAGAGAAGTCGGAATTGCTTTCTACCAGCCGCCCTCAGCTTTTCCACTGGCTCCGGGCATTCCCTGGCCGAGTGGTGGGAAGGTCCCTGACTGGCTCTTTGGCTCTGTGCGCGGCCTAATTCTGCAATGAGATCAAAGCAGACTTCTGCTGAGACTGCAGAGCATCAGCCCGTCATCTGTGGAGCCCTTCGGAAACCACCCGCACTTGCTTCTGCAAACTTAGTGTCTTCACGGAGAGTCCCCTGCGGAAGCACGTGTCGTGTTCACGTGGGCGTGTTCACTGGAAGCACAAGGTATGGCAGCTGCGTGCAAACGCAGACACACAGGCCAGAGGTGCAGGGCTCTTAAGGGCCACTCTGATCATTTTCTGACCCCTCACATGATAGAGGCCATGGAGTCTCACCCATGATCCTGGGGCTGAGCTAGAGAATCTGTTTTAGAGAGAGATCCCATCTTGATTTAACAGCGAGAAGTCCTGTGGCACTTCTCGTTGGTTTTGCAGATTCAGACTAACACGGCTACCCCTCTGATATCATGATTCAAAGCACTCATGTGAGGAAGAATCCACCACGCCCAGGTGAGTCCTTCGAGGGCTAATTACTCTTGCAATCAGAAACTTTTGGCCTTGTTTGAAGCCGGTCTATGACTTCTCGTCTTCCAGAGTGTCCTACCAACTATCAGTGGGGAGCTGGGCCATCGATCCGCTTTCAAATTGGTGCAATCAATTACGAGACCCCCACCTTTCTTCTAACTTACGAACACGTGGGGAAGGAAGAAACCGTTACCCAGAAATTCAGCCAGCGGGAGCAGAGAAGAACACAGGGGCTGCTTTTCCACCTGGACATCTTCCTCTCTCCTGCCTGGCTGGGTGTTTGCCCCAGTTCCCCCTCCACTCCTGCCCTGCATGGTTCCCTTTTGCCCCAGAGTCCCCCCCTTGAGGTCCCTTTCAGCTAGCGTCCTCTTACCAACGCCCTGCCCCCAACTGAAAAAAGCTGCCAAAGAATCCCAGCGCTACCTGACACTTGCAGATCATCCCATTCTGCTCTCACGTCCCATCCCTTCCCCCAGCTTTGGTCTGGTCTGTTGGGGCTGTAAACTCTCCTGGGCAGGGTCTGTCTTGTCCTGGGTGTGTGCACATCCGCTAGCACGGGCCCCAATCTCCAGGGGGGGGGCGGGGGCTCAGCACGGCCATAATTCAAATCTTCTATCTACTGGAGAGAGTCAGTCTGTTCCAGAACCACCCCTGCACGGTAGGAGCGAGGACCCCCCCTCCCCGTTCACTACACAGTGACCTCTGGCCCAGCTGGAAGCAAGGTCAGGGTTTGGCTGTGCCAGGACGCTGGGACGGGCTTTGCTGCACAGTTTTAAGAGAAGTGGTCAATAGGAAGGTGAAAGGGACAGGTTGGGGGTGCCCCCCGGTCCAGGACTGCCCCAGCCCGGAGCCTTCCACCCCCAGGCACTCTTTACGGGGGTGACGCCTCCCCCCATTCACATGGGGACATTGCTGTGTTCCCCTTCTGTGACGGGCTGGACTGGGTCTGGGCACAGCTGAGGGCGTCCACTCAGGGCGAATCGCTCAAACTCAGGGCTCCTTACACTCCTGACTGGAGACCTTCCCAAACAAGCCACAAGCCAGTCCCACCGAGCGCTTCAGCCGCCAGCCTAGCCAGCCAGAAGCCTCATGAGCAAAACCCCTCAGGCACCCCAGCTCTCCCTGTGCCCCAATCAGCCCCAGGCCCAACGCACAGGTGAGGGGTTATAGAACCTAATCTCACCTACCCCGAACGGGTTCTCCTGGTCCCAAGAAACCAGCCACAGGTCCCAGCCAATTTACACTCTGGATCTTACCCACAAGATCACGCTGAGCCAATCCTTTAGAATCTACAATCTAAAGGTTTATTACTAAAGGAAAGAAAAGCATGAGAGTGAGGTTGTTAAAGAAAATCCATTACATGCATCAAATCTCCCAGTTCTCGATGCAGGCTCTTAGCAGAGATGTTACAGACTGCTATCTTAAAAGTCTCTTGTGTACATCCTATGTCAGGACAGGTCCACGGTTCTTCCCGGCTCGTTGTTCCTTGCAAGGCTGCATCCTGGCCGGCTTGCAGGTATCCAGATGTTCCTCAGGTGTGTCTCTGGCACTTAGAGATCTATGTCCCTGGAGCCCTGCTAATTAGCACAGCCACTGGCTGAGCATTCCTTGCCCACTGCTCTGCCCAGACAGAGAACCTTGCAGCGTCAACACAGAGCGCGTAGTTATAACTCCACACACAGATACCATGCAAGGACACGAATAGCACACAGAGTCAGTAGAACAGAAGCTCTCATTCCACACCTCACATGGCCCCTTTTACCAACTTTTGGGGCAACCCCCCCCACGGGTGCAGCAGGGACCTGTGTGATCCCCTTAAAATCCAGTAACGTGACACCTTCATCAGGGCGCGACGGGATAGTGCCCAGTCTGTTGCATCCCTCCCTCTGGCTGGGGAGCGCAGGGGGCAGGTGCACCTGGACATGCGCCCTGCCCCCGGCTGTGCCCGCTGGAGCTGCAGCGGCCTTGGAGAGGCGCTTCTCACCTGACCCCAAGCTGCTGCAGGGAGAGCACTGGGGCTGTCCCCTCTCCCTGGGGCAGCCTGCACCCCTCTGCCCCAGCCCCGACCCAGAGCAATGACTGAAATGACACAGGGACATTTTCCTTTTATTTTTCAAAAAGCAATGAAGTGGGTTGAGAACCGGAGCGACGCCGTCTAGTCGTAAATACTAGAGGCATTTGCCATCCTGAAATGTCAGTCTGAACGGTGCCACCGGACGCCTTGCTTTTGCTGAAACAGACTAACGTGGCTCCCGCTGAACCCCACTTTGGCTGGGATGGAGTTAGGTCTTTCTCAGCCAGCTGCCAGGCAGGAGCGGGGAGCTCACACAGCAGCCAGGTTGGATAGCTGCACCCGAGAAGTTTGCTATGGGAGTGAAAATGAAAAGTTGAGAGAGTGGCTAAAAGCTCCAGGCCGTGTGTATTTTGCCTGCATTCTTTGATGGGTACCCGCAGCAGCTGGAATACAATACTCTGCTCTTCCATTTCAACAAGCCAAGTTTCAGTTAGTGGCTCAATTGATCCTGAAGAGGCTGAAGAAACCGATTTTCTGCTCACTTTGAGGTAAGCAGGAATCTGTTCTGTCTTGCTACTTAACAACTCTTGACAATGTTTATGCCTTACTTCAGAAGAATTATCTGTTTCCATTACTGCATTCTTTCACTGGCTCGTTTCGTACCACTTCCTTCAACTCTCGGTGCTGGATACATTCATGCACGGACGTCTGGTAATCACTAAGGCCTAATTGCCTTTTTGCACTATCCATCAGCAGTTTTCACACTTGCTGTGGATTTAGAATGAGAAACAACCATTTACAAGGCTCTACACCAGTAAGACCTCTCCACCCGCCCTTCCCCCCAAGTCTCTTCTGCCTTTTTGGGCGGTGTCTTGCCTGCAGACTGGTGTGGTCCGGAGCCGCCAGGCGTGAGGTTCACTTGCTCCAGGAAGGCTGGAGCTGGTTTTCGTTTGAAAGGTTCAGTGGGGCAGGGAGTGGAGTGGGTGAGCAGAACGTGCCAGCGCCCGCAGCGCCGGGTGAGACCGCTGCACGAAGGCTGGCGAACTGCGGTAGGGCGTTTGTGCAGCTCTGCCGGCAGGCCAGCCTTCCCGGGGCTGTTCATATGCATCTGGCACTGGGCGGGCTCCCCAAGGGCCTGCTGCTCCCAAGGCACCAGTCACAGGCCCTTGGGGGCCTGGCGCAGGGGAGCCTGCGTTCAGGGGATGCCGCAGGTGGAACTGGCGGTCCTGGGGGAGCGGGCCAGGGGCTGGACTTGTGATGGGCTCAAGGCTGGATCTTGGTCTGATTCTTGCCTGAGAGCCCCACTTCCTGCCCACTCGTCTCCCGGCTTTCCCTGCTCCCCGCATGCGCCCACGAGCCCCCCATGGCGTGTTCCCGCCGCCTCTCCAGGCACGGCGGCGACACTGCATTTATTCAGCTCTCCTGTTCTTCCCGTGTATTTGCAGAGCTCCCCGCCCCATCTGTCTTCTCGCCTCCCCCCCACACGCCGGTGAGCTATTAATCATTTTGACAGGCTCAGCGATGGCCTTTATTTCCTCCAGGCAGCCAAGAAATGTCTGCGAGCACCTTCCTGACACCCTCACGCCGGCTCGCCAGGCAGCCCCGCTGGTTCTGCCGGAGCCACAAGGCTGCAAACTGGCCCCGTCACTGCCAGCTGGGGCATGGGCAGCGGGACGCCAGCCAGTCCGGGCTGGGCTGGAGCTGTCGTCCCCTGCAACTGGACCGTGCCGCTCCTCCAGTCCTGGTTTCCCTGCCAAGCTGGGCGGGAAGAAATCGGGGGGTGGGGGGTGACAGGGCCCAGCCTAGTGCTGGAGGGAAGAGATGTAGGAGCACTGGCAAGAGAGGGGCCAGGCGCCGGGGCCAGGAGAGCGGTGTCTGGGGAGGTCAGCAGCAATGGCCAGAACTGCCCTTTCCGGCTTTGACAATCCGTTCCCCAGCTCTGGCGAATCTCCCCCGTGGCCTGCCCTGGGACCACTAGTGTGCCCGTGGCGGTGACGCCTGGCTGGCGGGTTGTCCCCGAATCCCTCCCCAGAGCTCCTTGGCCCTGTGCGGGCGCAGGCTGCCTCTAGGCGTCGGCTTCGTTCCCGTCTGGGGTGCCACATGCTCCCGGAGCCAGGGAGCCGTCGCTGTGCCCTTCAGAGCCAGGGCGTGCTGGGAGCGTGGCCCCTCCCGGCAGCGCCTCGCCGCCTCGGGCAGGGCCCACTCCTCTGCGTGATGAACCTCAGCACAGCGTGGGGGCTGCTCGGCTCGCGGGCTGCCCTCGCCTGGTGCTCTCCTAGGTGTGTCCCCAGGCTCCGGGGCTGGTTCGACTCAGGGTGCACAAACGCCACCGCCCAGCATCTGTCACCAGACTTACCCCTCTCAGGAGCACGCGGGCGGGGGACGGTCGCCCCAGGAGCTCAGGTGGGTGGGGGGGGGTCGTCCCAAGAGCTCAGGTGGGTGGGGTGAGGGACAGTCACCCCAGGAGCTCAGGCGGATGGGAGGGGTCGCCCCAGGAGCTCAGGCAGGCGGGGGGGGTCACCCCAGGAGCTCAGGCAGGTGGGGAGGGGGTTGCCCCAGGAGCTCAGGCGGGCGGGGGGGGTTGCCCCAGAAGCTCAGGTGGGTGTGTGGGGGGGTCGTCCCAGGAGCTCAGGTGGGTGGGGTGAGGGACAGTCACCCCAGGAGCTCAGGCGGGTGGGAGGGGTTGCCCCAGGAGCTCAGGCGGGCGGGGGGGTCACCCCAGGAGCTCAGGCAGGTGGGGAGGGGGTTGCCCCAGGAGCTCAGGCGGGTGGGAGGGGGGTTGCCCCAGAAGCTCAGGCGGGTGTGGGGGGGGTTGTCCCAGGAGCTCAGGCGGGTGGGGGGGGGGTTGCCCCAGAAGCTCAGGCGGGTGTGGGGGGGGTCGTCCCAGGAGCTCAGGCGGGTGGGGGGGGGTTGCCCCAGAAGCTCAGGTGGGTGTGGGGGGGTCGTCCCAGGAGCTCAGGTGGGCGGTGGGGGTCGCCCCAGGAGCTCAGGCGGGTGGGCGGGGGTTGCCCCAGAAGCTCAGGTGGGCGGGGGACGGTCGCCCCAGGAGCTCAGGCGGGTGGGAGGGGTCGCCCCAGGAGCTCAGGCGGGCGGGGGGGGTCACCCCAGGAGCTCAGGCAGGTGGGGAGGGGGTCGTCCCAGGAGCTCAGGCGGGCGGGCGGGGGTTGCCCCAGAAGCTCAGGCGGGGGGGGGATGGTCGCCCTGTTTCCCGCAGGGGCAGACATGCCTTGGCTTGTGCACACTCAAGGCCACAGGTGACGGCTCAGGCACGCGTCCCACCTGTAGGGTGGCAGCTCCCTGGCCGGGCGTGGGGGGGAATGGTTGACTGCAGACTGGGAGGGGGAGCATGGCCTGCTTCTGGCCGTACCCCGGGATTTCCCCAGGCCAGTCTCAACCCTGCATGAGCTGACACAGACCCAGCCAGCCACTCGCAAGGGGTGCGGCCCCACGCCAGGGCCTCCCTTGTCCCTCGGCACCGGAGACGTTGCGACTCCTGGGGGGCGCGGCACGTGGCGGGGAGGGGCTCGCTCTGCAGCCACGGCTCTAACGACAGGGCTCTCCCGGGCACAGGCCTGGCCTTAGGCAGTTGCCTTGGGCCCTGCACCTTCAGGGCCCCGCGCTGCCCAGCTCCCGCCCACCCGGCTGCTAGCTCGCTGCCCCAGCTGGGAGCCGCCCGGCCACGCGGCGCAGCCAGCCACAGCTTGGGACCCAACGGCTCTGCGCCAGCCCTCCCCCGTTAACCAGTGAAATTCTGTCGTTGAACCGGTCAGCGTTTGAAATGGGCATTTCCGGCCCCACCGCTAACCAGTTGCCTGCGGGATGCCCCCCTCCCTCCGCCGGCTCACAGGAGTCTGTTAGCTCGGGAAGGGGAGCTCTGGGGACTCCCGCCCATTCATGGGGTTCTATTGTTGCTCTCGCTTGCAAAGTCGGTTTTATTGTTGTTTGCTTAAAAAGGGAATTGCTGTGGCTCCCTTCGCCTCATGCAAAAGGCAGCTGATCTGATGGAAGCCCTGAGGTGAAACAGTGAAATGGGTTACCTCGCCGTGGTGTGAACTAGTGAAATGGGTTACCTCGCCGTGGTGTGAAATAGTGAAAAGGGTTACCTCGCCGTGGTGTGAAACAGTGAAATGGGTTACCTCGCCAGGGTGTGAACTAGTGAAATGGGTTACCTCGCCGTGGTGTGAAACAGTGAAATGGGTTACCTCGCCGTGGTGTGAAATAGTGAAAAGGGTTACCTCGCCAGGGTGTGAAACAGTGAAAAGGGTTACCTCGCTGTGGTGTGAAACAGTGAAATGGGTTACCTCACCAGGATGTGAACTAGTGAAATGGGTTACCTCGCCGTGGTGTGAAACAGTGAAATGGGTTACCTCGCCGTGGTGTGAAATAGTGAAAAGGGTTACCTCGCCAGGGTGTGAAACAGTGAAAAGGGTTACCTCGCTGTGGTGTGAAACAGTGAAATGGGTTACCTCGCCAGGGTGTGAAACAGTGAAACGGGTTACCTAGCCATGGTGTGAAACAGTGAAACGGGTTACCTCGCCAGGGTGTGAAACAGTGAAATGGGTTCCCTCGCCGGGGTGTGAAATAGTGAAATGGGTTCCCTCACCGTGGTGTGAAACAGTGAAATGGGTTACCTAACCGTGGTGTGAAACAGTGAAATGGGTTACCTCGCCAGGGTGTGAAACAGTGAAATGAGTTACCTCACCAGGGTGTGAAATAGTGAAATGGGTTCCCTCGCCGGGGTGTGAAATAGTGACACGGGTTACCTTGCCGGGGTGTGAAATAGTGAAATGGGTTCCCTCGCCGGGGTGTGAAATAGTGACACGGGTTACCTTGCCGGGGTGTGAAATAGTGAAATGGGTTCCCTCGCCGGGGTGTGAAATAGTGACACGGGTTACCTTGCCAGGGTGTGAAATAGTGAAATGGGTTCCCTCGCCGGGGTGTGAAATAGTGACGCGGGTTACCTCACTAGGGTGTGAAATAGTGAAGCAGGTTACCTCGCCTCCCTGCTGCTGAGAGGCTCAAAGTGGCCAGTGACTGGGGGAGCCCCGCAGGAGTCCTCTAAAGGGCTGGGTTTTCCAAGGGTGGATGTGCAGGACTCCGAGAGTTGGGCAGACGCCTGAAATCATGAGTCACCTTGAAACCTGCTGGGGAGGGAAAGTCCGAGTGTTGCTAAACCCACCGTGGCTTTATCCCGAGTGCTCTGGCGCGATGCTGGATTGACCCCCGGCGTGTGGCCAGCTTGTGAGCGGGCTCAGTAACAGTAGCCTCCCTTGGAATTGAAATTGGGCGGGGGTTTCGAATTTACGGGGGGGTGTCAGGGCCGATGAGGGGTGAGACCGTGAGGGTGAAGGTGGGCTGTATGGCACCATAGTTCACAAAACTGGGGGGGTGTTGGGGAAATTCAGGGGGGGGTATACACCCCCATGGGGGTGTAAGGAAATCCCTGGGCTCAGATGGCCCGGGGCTGCGCAGTGTGGGGAAAGAGCCGTTCCCAGACGAGGTCCCCTGGCTGGAGCGTTTGTGTAGGTGTCCCTAGCCGCGGGGAGCCCCGTGCTGCAGCCTCTGTTCCCCGGGGCAGGGTGCACAGAAGGGGACGCGCGCCGCCTGCTCTCCAGGGCCCTGCTTGTGGAGCGGGGACCTCGCTGGGTCTGGATGCTCCCACGGGCCTTGCCGGCGGCCTTGTTTCCGAGCAGGAGCTGCCCGCGGGCCTGGCGGTCACTGAGGGGCCAAGCCACAGGCCAGGGCGGTTGACAGGCGTGCGTCCCGGGCCAGTGGTGGGCGTTGCCGCCAGGCTGCTGGCCTGGTGCGATGGCCCCTGCGGTTGAAGTGGGCAGGACGTGTGCTCCACGGGACAGCCCGGGAGCCATGCTCTAGAAGACCTCTGCCCTAGAGCGGGCCTGGGGGAAGGCCCTGCCCAGAGATGGCCGAGAGGCCGGACCAGAGCCTAGGCACGTGAACCTGCTGAGGGACGGTCTGGGACCCAGGGACAGAGGATGGAGCCAAATGCTCTTGGCTTGCCATGGCGCTACCATCTCTCCAGTCCAGGTGCTCAGGAGTGCTCCGGAGAGTGTCGTGGGGGTAGGTGTCTGGCGTCCTTCCCTCTTCCGGGTGCGGGAGCCTCTCAAGCAGCCAGGTGCTCCCGGGATGAGTGGGGCAGGCGGGGTAACTGTGCATGCTCCATCGAGAGTTGGGGGCCCTGGGGTGTGATGCTGGAGGTGTCTGGGTCGGCTCGGCTGGGGGTGTGCTGGCCGCCGGCCGGGCCCCTCTGCACTCGGTCGGTCCGGGCTGCTGGCGCGCTGTGGGCGGCTCTGAGCGGGATGGATGTGTGGCGGCTGTCTTTGTGGAGTGGATGGAACTGTTTGTGGTAAAATGTAATCAAGTGGAAAATTGCAGTGCATATAAACACATATGGCATTCAGTGACTGGGCATTAGGCACAGTGACTGCAGGCAAAAAATTATCTGTAAACGCTTCCCAGCAAGTTTCCGAATCTTAGAGAACAATCAGACATTAGCAATGTAATGGGTGCTCCGGAGAGCAGCCAGCCTTGCGCCGGGAGGGGGAAGGTTCACACTGCTGCGGCGGCGGGGAGCGCTCAGCCATGCCCAACAAGCCCTGTCCCGCCGTGCCAGGCCGCTGCCGGAGGCGAGTCCCAGGCCAGGAGGCTGTGGCTAGCGGAGGGAGCCTCCAGGCCCAGCCCGCTGCTCCTGGAAGAGCCCGGCTGGCTGCTGCCAGGGCTTGCAGGGGATGGGTGTAGACACGGCTCAGACCCGTCCTGCACGCGGAATGGTCCTGGGATCTAGCGGGCCCCACCGGGCGTGATGGAGCCACGGCGCGTCAATGGCTCTGGGGGTCTCAGTTCAGTCCCCAGTGGCGGATCCCTCCAAGCAACGTCCCCACCAGCACTCTCTGGCTGGGACGCTTGGCCCAGACACCAGAGGTCCATGGTGGCTCAGCTCCCCAGGAAAGCCACTGCCTGGCTGGGGTGTCTGTGGGGCTCAAACCTGGGCCTCTGGGCCTAAAATCACAGGCCTGTAGATGCGGGGCAGCCCGGAGGGGGCCGCTGCTTGGCCAGTGTGTGCCGGTGGGCTCAGCCGAACCCAGAGCCAGTCCGCCCCAGAGGCTGCTCTCGTCCTGTGTGGCCGGTGGGGGGGTCTGGGAGGGCAGGGAGGGGCCGAGTGACTGTGCCCCTTCTGTGGACTGGGGAGGCCTGTTTACCAGGAAGGGAGCCATGGCCCTGGAATGCCCTGCTGCCTGGCCCTGGCCGCAGGGCGGGCACAGCCCTTCATCCACTGCCCAAGTGCAGTTCTGGGGTTTGGGCTCTCCCTGGGCAGCCCCGCCAGAGCTCTGTGCCCAGTCCAGAAGCCCACAGCGGGCAGAGCCGGGCAGCCTGGGCCGCGCCCGCTGCTCTTTGCCGGGAGGCGCTGAGCTGGTACCCCGGGCCTGATCCTGACGCACGTGGCGGCTGTGGGCGTTCAGCAGCTTCCTCCACAGACTCTGAATCTGGGGGTGCTTCAGTGTGCGCTGAATCAAGGGCTAGGCCCTGGCCCCGGGGTCCTGGGGCTCCATGTGGACAGGCCGTTCACAGAGTAGTTGACTTCCAAACACCCTCGCCTGTCCCCTGCTCGCTTCATTCCCTCTCCCTCAGTGGCTTGCTGAGTGCCTGCCCTCCCTCGCTCTCTCTGAGCTGGGGTGGGGGGGCCAGAAATGGGTGGCTCAGGCTGCAGGAGGAGGCTCCAGGCTGGGGGTGGGGCTGAGGGATTCGGCGTGCGGGGGTGGCTGCAGGTTGAGGCAGAGGATGGGGTGCAGGAGGGGATGAGAACTCCAGCTGGGGGTGCTGCAGGCTCTGGGGCAGGGCCAGCCGGGATAAGAGGTTTGGGGTGCTGGGGGAGCTCAGGGCTGGGGTAAGGGGTTGAGGCTAGGGCTTATCTTGGGCAGCGGGACCAAGGCAGGCTCGGTCCTGGCTCCGTGCGGCACCCCAGAAACAGCTGGCAGGTCCGACTCCGAGGTGGGGGCCCAGGAGACTGCGTGGTGCTCTTGGCTGCAGGCACTGCCCCCGCAGCTCCCACTGGCTGTGGTTCCTGGCGAATGGGAGCTGCGGGGCCGGGGCTTGGGGTGGGGTGAGCGTGTGGAGCCCCTTGGCTCCCTGCCTAGGATCTGGACCTGCCGGCTGCCCCCAGGCGCAGCATGGAATCAGGCCAGGTGGGACCGGCCTGCCTTAGCCCGGCTGTACCGCCGACCGGCCTGCTCAGCGGTGCTGGCCGGCGCCCCCAGGGCCCCTTTCCGACCCCCCTTTCCAGTGGAAACCGCCCGCCCGAATGGTTAGGCCCCTCGGTTCCAGCGAGGCTCCGTGTGGCTACACCGATGTCAGGCTCTACCCGTGTCCCACCGTCTGTCTGTGCCACACCACGCGCCCACTTCCACTCGCTGTGTAACGCGGCAGCTGGGGGGCCGAGCACGTCGCTCCATTTTATCGTCACCCACTTCCGTTTGGATACAGCCCCCCCGAGGGGCTTTACCCGGGGCCCACGCCCGGCAGGGCGGAGGTCGCCCCTTAAACGGAGCAAGGTCCCGGGGAGATGAAGCGAGGTGCTGGAGAAGCACATGACCAGCACTCCCGAGTCCTAGCCACTAGACCACCTGGCCTTGCTCGGGGACCCCTGCGCCACCGTCAGTCCCTGCGCGGGGCAGCTCTCCAGGAGGGGCAGCCGCTGATTCACAGCCAGGGCGGGCGCGGACACGGCTCAGGATGGCGAATGCGGGGTGTACGGGCCACTGCAGACATGGGCCCTTGGTTGCAAGCTTAGTGCTTTGCTCACCCTCTGCTGCTGGGATGCGCGGACCAGCCTGTGTCCTACTGCCAGGAGGAGGCCAGCCCCAAAGTGCTGCCCACAAAACGCCCCCTCCTGCCGTGGCCAGGGGACGGCAGCCTGCTGTCCCTGGCAGGGCACAGAAACCCGGTGGCCCCTGGAATTGGCCCCCAGCTGCATTCCCACATCCCTGCTTGGGACCGGCGCGCCCCGCCCGCCCGCTGGCTGCTCAGGGCAGGAGGCTCAGCAGGGGTATGCAGCTCCTGGATGCTCCTGGGCGAATCACTGAAAGTCTCTGGGCCTCTATTCTCCACCGGCATGACAGGCTAACGCCCCCGCTGAGCCCAGAGCAGGGCCGACTCCTACTCTGCCTGCCCAGCGCTGGGGCCCGGGCGCGGAGGTGATGAGAGTGCTGGCAAGGAAGCCATTGATTGCCACGTGGGGTTGGGCACCTGGCATGTTTGTCAGGCGGCAGTCACCAGCTGGCCACAGGCGTTCTCTCCTTCGCCGGCTGTTATAGTACCGCCTGCCCCCCTGTGTACCCGCCCCAGCGCCTGTGCTGCCTCGGGGCTGCTGTCTGTGTGCTGCCCACCTGCCGTGTCACCGGGCTGTTCCGCCAGCGCCCAGGCTTGGTCTGCTTCTGCTCCAGCTAGGTGCAGGGAGAGGCCCCCCCCGGATGGCAGTGGGAGTGAAGCCAGGGATGTCTGCTCTGACACTGTCCTCTCCCCCCCCCCCGCCCGGCTGCTGTCTGCAGCAGCTCAGGGCCTTGCCAGGCTCCACGGACCCGTGCTGATCCCCCCCAGCTTCCAGGCACTCGGACAGGACCGGGGACTGCGCCGCAGCGCTGCCAGCCCCGCCCTGGGCTGCTCATAGCTCGGGAAGCCATGGGACCGAGAAAGCCTCCTCTCCCCAGCTTCATTCGAGTGCCTCTTGGAGCACGTCTGGCCCATCCTGCGTGGCTGCGACCAGTGGGCAAGCGCTGCCTGCCGCCAGCTTTCCAGGAGTCTGGAGGGTGTGGTCATGGGGGGCAGCAGAGGTCCTATGGGCGGCTCCTGAGCCCTGTGGAGCTGGGTGGGTAGTGGGGCTGGATCGGTTCCTGGAGGCCTGTTTGTGGGTTGTCTGGCACAGGCGGGACGGGACGTTCTGAGCCCCTCCATCATCCGGGCAAGTCTCAGTACCGCGACTTGCTGGCGAACGGTCAAATGCTGAGCGTTCCAGGAGTCACGTGACACCATTCTGGCTCCCTGATTGGGTGGTGGAGTCACTGTGTGGTGAGAAGGTGGCAGTGGCACTGAGTGACCAGCAGCGGCGGGCGGGCGGGCCGAGGGTGAGGGAGGCGGGTGGGCGGGCCGAGGGTGAGGGAGGCGGGTGGGCGGGCCGAGGGTGAGGGAGGTGGGTGGGCGGGCTGAGGATGAGGGAGGTGGGCGGGCGGGCCGAGGGTGAGGGAGGTGGGCGGGGGCCGAGGTGAGGGAGGTGGGCGGGCGGGCCGAGGGTGAGGGAGGTGGGTGGGCGGGCCGAGGGTGAGGGAGGCGGGCGGGCGGGCCAAGGGTGAGGGAGGTGGGTGGGCGGGCTGAGGATGAGGGAGGGTGGGGGGCGGGCAAGGGTGAGGGAGGTGGGCGGGCGGGCTGAGGGTGAGGGAGGTGGGCGGGCGGGCCAAGGGTGAGGGAGGCGGGCGAGGGAGATGGGCAGGCAGGCCGAGGGTGAGGGAGGCAGGTGAGGGAGGCGGGCGGGCAGGCCGAGGGCGAGGGAGGCGGGCGAGGGAGACGGGCGGGCGGGCCGAGGGCGAGGGAGGGGGGCGGGCGAGGGGAGGAGCGGGCGGGCGGGCCGAGGGTGAGGGAGGGGTGGGCGAGGGAGAGGCGGGCGGGTGGGCTGAGGGCGAGGGAGGCGGGCGAGGGAGACGGGCGGGCGGGCCGAGGGTGAGGGAGGTGGGCGAGGGAGACGGGCGGGTGGGCTGAGGGCGAGGGAGGCGGGTGAGGGAGATGGGTGGGCGGGCCGAGGGTGAGGGAGGCGGGCGAGGCGAGGGAGGCGGACAGGTGGGCCGAGGGCAAGGGAGGCGGGCGAGGGAGATGGGCGGGCGGGCCGAGGGTGAGGGAGGTGGGCGAGGGAGACGGGCGGGTGGGCTGAGGGTGAGGGAGGTGGGCAAGGGAGACGGGCGGGCAGGGTGAGGGAGGCGGGCGAGGGAGACGGGCGGGCAGGCCGAGGGCGAGGGAGGCAGGCGAGGGAGGCGGGCGGGCCGAAGGCGAAGGAGGCGGGCGAGGCGAGGGAGGCAGACGGGTGGACTGAGGGCGAGGGAGGCAGGCGAGGGAGGCGGGCGGGCCGAAGGCGAAGGAGGCGGGCGAGGCGAGGGAGGCAGATGGGTGGACTGAGGGCGAGGGAGGCGGGCGAGGGAGACGGGCGGGCTGAGGGCGAGGGAGGTGGACGAGGGAGACGGCCGGGCGGTCCGAGGGCGATGGAGGTGGGCGAGGGAGATGGGTGGGCGGGCTGAGGGCGAGGGAGGTGGACGAGGGAGACGGGTGGGCGGTCCGAGGGTGAGGGAGGCAGATGGGTGGACTGAGGGCGAGGGAGGTGGGCGGGCGGTCCGAGGGCAAGGGAGGCGGGCGAGGGAGACGGGCGGGCGGGCCGAGGGCAATGGAGGTGGGCGAGGGAGATGGGTGGGCGGGCCGAGGGCGAGGGAGGTGGGCGAGGGAGACGGGTGGGCGGTCTGAGGGTGAGGGAGGCAGATGGGTGGACTGAGGGCGAGGGAGACGGGCGGGCGGGCCGAGGGTGAGGGAGGTGGGCGAGGGAGACGGGTGGGCGGTCCGAGGGTGAGGGAGGCAGATGGGTGGACTGAGGGCGAGGGAGACGGGCGGGCGGGCCGAGGGCGAGGGAGGTGGGCGAGGGAGACGGGTGGGCGGTCCGAGGGTGAGGGAGGCAGATGGGTGGACTGAGGGCGAGGGAGACGGGCGGGCGGGCCGAGGGCGAGGGAGGTGGGCGAGGGAGACGGGTGGGCGGTCCGAGGGTGAGGGAGGCAGATGGGTGGACTGAGGGCGAGGGAGGCGGGCAGGTGGTCCGAGGGCAAGGGAGGCGGGCGAGGGAGACAGGTGGGCGGGCAGGCCGAGGGCGAGGGCGGCGGGCGAGGGAGATGGGCAGGCGGGCCAAGGGTGAGGGAGGTGGGTGGGAGGGCCGAGGGCGAGGGAGGCGGGTGGGCGGGCCGAGGGCGAGGGAGGCAGGCGAGGGAGGCGGGTGGGCGGTCCGAGGGCGAGGGAGGCAGGCGAGGGAGGCGGGTGGGCGGTCCGAGGGCGAGGGAGGTGGGCAAGGGAGACGGGCGGGAGGGCCGAGGGTGAGGGAGGCGGGCGAGGGAGGCGGGTGGGCGGTCCGAGGGCGAGGGAGGCGGGCGAGGGAGACGGGCGGGAGGGCCGAGGGTGAGGGAGGCGGGCGAGGGAGGCGGGTGGGCGGTCCGAGGGCGAGGGAGGCGGGCGAGGGAGACGGGCGGGAGGGCTGAGGACGAGGGAGATGGGTGGGAGGGCCGAGGGCGAGGGAGGCGGGTGGGCGGTCCGAGGGCGAGGGAGGCAGGTGAGGGAGGCGGGTGGGCGGTCCGAGGGCGAGGGAGGCAGGTGAGGGAGACGGGCGGGAGGGCCGAGGCCGAGGGCGAGGGAGGCGGGTGGGCGGGCCGAGGGCGAGGGAGGCAGGCGAGGGAGGCGGGTGGGCGGTCCGAGGGCGAGGGAGGCGGGCGAGGGAGACGGGCCGGAGGGCTGAGGACGAGGGAGATGGGCGGGAGGGCCGAGGGCGAGGGAGACGGGCGGGAGGGCCGAGGGCGAGGGAGCACTGAAGGGGCGGGGTCATGCAAGCACAGGCCCGTTCCACCGTGAACGGCTTGAGGTGTCATCCAGGGTGTGTGATCCCTGCGCTGGCGGGTGCTGTCCCCGGGCCTGTGTGTAGGCCCCTCCTGGGCTGGGGGGGACTCTGGGGTGTCCTGTAGCCACACGGTGCCCTCAGGTCCAGGGTCCCCGGAGCAGCTTGTGCGGGGGAGGGAAGAACACTCGTGGCTCTGTGATAGTGGGCTTGTGTTTGGGTGGGGTCCGTTGAACAGCTGAGGGGGTTCCCTTGGGCCCAGGGTGCAGGGCAGGGTGTGGCTGATTCTCTTGACAGGCACCAGGGTTTCCTGTGGGCAGTTCAGCTCCTCTCTGTGGGCGGCCGGCTCAGGTCCCCGGTGTGGCCGGGCTATTGCGTGTGCCTGGGAGGGGCTGCAAGCGGTGTCTGGAGCCCCCGGGGTACCGGGCATTCCCCTGGCTGGCGGGACAGGAGGTGTGGGGGGGAGGCGGCTGTGCAGGGAAGCCCTTGGATTGCACGCTGCCGTGTAGCCCCTCTACCCTCCCCGCCAGCCTCCATGGCCCACCCCCCGTGGCCCCTCCTGCGGCTGCCGGTCAGTGCGCGTTTCACACCCCCTCGTGCGTGGGGAAAGGGATTGTGTCCCCTGAACCTCCCGCGAGCATCCCAGGGCAGCTCCTTCCAGCCCCCGCTGCGGCGCCTTGGTGGGGAGAGGCTCTGGGTCCCAGCCACCGGCCTCCCTGGCTCTGTTCTGCTCCCTGTCAGCGCAGGGTCAGCCGCTGGAGTGGGCAGCTGCCTCTGGAGCCCTCTGCTCGTTCCTGCCCCAGCGGGCCCCTGGCCTGCCCTGCAGCACGGAGCCTCTGCCTTGCCACGGGGCTGGGTGAACGGGGAGGGGAAGTCCCGGCGCGGGGCTCAGAGACCCTCTCACCCAGATGCCCCGGGCTCACCTGGCGGGCGAGGGCCTGAGACCTGCGTGGGATGGAACAGGGCCCGGCCCACGTTCCCGGCGCCCGTTCCCCGAGCTGACGTTCAGGGCACCTCCCGCAGTCCCACAGCATCCGGGCACCTCGCTCGGCACCAGGCTTGGCTCTTGCTGCTGCCCACCAGGCCCCTGCTGACTGGTGCCTTGGCTGTGCCACTGCGGGTGGCTGGGTACTGTGCCCTTTGGTTACGGCCCCTCCCGCCAGCTCAGCCATGTTGCCCAGAGGTGCCCAGGGCTGCTGTGCCATGGGCTGGCTTCTGCCTGCTCCCCAGGCCTGGATCCGGCCGGCTCCCGCCCCTGGGAATGGAGGCGTTTCCCCAGTGAAATCGGGAGCTGGAGGGCGAGGTGCCGGGGCCTGGTCAGTGCCGTCTCCAGCCGCCCCTGGGCCGTAGCAGTGCGGCACCGGCAGAGGTGTGCGGGGCGAGATGGACGCTCTGACAGCTTGCCCGGGGCGGGTGACATGACTCGAAGTGGGGAAATGGTGGGGGCAGGCTGGGACTGAGCAATAAGCATGGGGGCAGGAAGCGTCTGCTCAGATCAGCGGCGTGGAAACACCCCGGGGTCGTCAGGCGGCCGAGCCCATGTCCTGCTGCGGTGGGTGGGGGCCGCCAGCACCTTCCTGAGATCTTAATGTAGGCCACCTGCAGCCCCCCGGGCCGACGCACACTCAGGTCTGGGGGATTTTCTTCACAACCCCTGGAAAAACCATGGCGATTGTTCCGCAGGGTGCTGCCCCGTCCCCCTGAGAAGGCTGTGCGGCAGGAAGAGCACAGGAAGCGGGGGGCGCCCTGCTGCGCGCGTGCCATGCCAGCCTCTGACCTCTGGGCACGTCCCAGGCTGCTGTGCTCCCACCAGGCGAAGGAGGCCTGTCATTCTTGGAGCGACTGTACTGCAGTCAGATTGTTGCGGGCCCCCTTTCCGGCTACTGGGTTTGCCTTGCTCACAAGGAGCAGCTGGGAAGCTGTTACATCTCCGCCTGTCACTTCTGCCGTGGCTGTGCACTTGTAGTGATGATTACCTGTCCCTCCCGGAGTGCCTGCACAGTTCTGCGATGATTACCTGTCACCTCTGGAGTGGCCGTGCAGCTGTCAGATTGTTGCCTGCCACCCCAGGAGTGGCTGTGCCGCGGCTGCCTGACACCTCCGGAGTGCTGGTGTGTTTGCACGGTGCTGATTACCTGTCCCTCCCGGAGAGGCTGCACAGGGAGGCAGCATGGGGACTGCCGAGCTGTATGGCGAGGCGGCTGTCGTCTGTGGCTTCCAGGCAACTTTTCAGCCTGGAGCACGGGCCAGGTCCCTGGGTTACCCTGGGAGCCGTTGTACAGCTGTCAGGAGATGGCACCATGGCACAGCTGGCAAGGTGCTGGTGGCGGAGTGCGGCCTGGCATCGGAGTGGCTGGCGGCCGGCGCAAGGGCCAGTTGGCAATGGCAGCTCTGCCCAGCGTGGGGCGGCAGAGCTCGGTACACCCGAGCCCGGGGGTAGCTGGGAGGGCTCCGTGGAGAAAGGGAAGAGCCCAGCGATGGGTTCCAGCCAGCCTGCGGGCGAGGGAGCTCGGGGCCCCGCGCTGCTTGTTGGACCCAGGGCTAGGAGGAAACAAGTGAAGAAACTGGGGTGGCTTTCAGGTGCCTGGGCTGGACCCCCAGTGCCTCAGGGGAGCCCCGGGTGCTCTAGCCAGGAGCAGGGAGCCTTCTGGGATATCTTGTTCCCTGGGCAGCTGGCCCCTGGGAAAGTCCTGTGGCTGGTGCCGTGGCAGAATGCCCGGCCAGCAAGAATGTGCCGCCGTGGCTGCGCTGCAGGTACCCTGGGGCACGTGGTCACCCACCGTCCAGCCACTGAGCCCTGTGAAAGTGAAGTTCTGCCATCTGGCCACAGAGTGGCGCCCTTGTTCCACGTGGGCTCACCAGGGCGGGTTGTGGGGCAGGTGGGATGCTCCGTGGGGGGCGGTTTCTCCTGGAGTGGAGCGTGGGGCTGTAGCTCTGTGCCGGGGGGTTGTGACAGGCGGAGCGGCAGTGGGATATACCTGTCGTGTGTGGGGAGGGTGTCCAGGCTCGGCCTGGCTCACGTGTGCCCACAGGCCGGACACGAGACTGACCCTCCACTCCCTCGGATTTCAGAGGGGCGGGGGGGGGCAGCCTGAAATCCAGCTGGCTCCAAACCACCCTGGAGTTCCAGCTCAGCAGACTGCTGCCCCGGGGATGCCTCTGGACTCTGGCAAGTGCAGCTGTCTGTGGGAGCTTTTTGCTCTGGGGGGTCGAGCCGTGGGGGGCACTGCGTGAGAGCTCAGGGCCCCCGTGCTCTCCAGGCTTCGTTGCAGGCCCGGTGCTAGCCCAGAGTGAGCCCTGAGAGGGCGCTGGGCACTGGCTCTGCCTCCGGCTGGCAGCGCCACGGAGCTGGGAACGCAGGGAACGCACACAAGCAAGCACGCTGCACATTGATTTGCACGGCAGTGGTGCCCGGCAGCCCCCCGGCCCGTTCCGCTCGGTGCTGCATGTTCACCACCAGCAGCCGTCCCCTGGCTCCACGCTGGCTCCTACACAACAGCCACAGAGCATCTGGAGGTCAGGCCCATCCGTGGCTATAGCCAGGGTGGCAGGGATAGTGCCCCCGGGCTCTGGCTGGCTGGGAATGGGCAACGGGGGCGGGACCACGTGAGGATTCCCTGTTGTGTTCCCTCCCCTGGGGCACCTGGCACTGGCCACTGTGGGCAGACAGGACGCTGGGCTGGAGGGGCCTTTGAGCTGACCCGGCCTGGCCGCCCTGATGTTCTTATCTGCCCCCCCCGGGCTGTCCGCATGGCTCTGCATCCCTTGGGCTCTGCCCCATGCCCCTGGTGAGCCCTGGCCGTCGGGGTGGCGTGAGCGATGTGCTGCTTTGATGTGCTGGGGGGTCGGGTTCCCCTGGAAGCGGGTGGGACGCAGTACCCCGGCTGGCCCCAAAGGGGCAGCAACACACCGCGGGAAACGGCTCCGTCCTGCCGCTCAGGCCCAGGGTCTGAGTCTCCCCCAGACACCTGGGCGGGTGCCCGTGAGGCCTTAGGGCCGTGCACTGCGGCCTGCCCCCTGCCCCAGACAGATGGGGGCACAGCTCGCCCCTCCCCCAGCGCTTACAGAGCCCCGCCCGGGGGGCTGCAGGAGACGAGGGACGGGCCCCACCCCATGCGGAGCCGCGCTGAGAAGGCCTGGGAGCCTCAGGCGGGTCCTGGCTCCTGGGCGGCCCCAGGGCGACTGCACTGAGCTGGGCGTCACGGGGCACTCCCCGGCGGACGAGGCTTTAGTGATGCTGGCCGTTCACATGTGCGCACCCCCCCCCCCGATTCTGGCTTGCGGGTCAGCCAGCTCCCCTCCTCCCTGCCACGGGCCACGGCCTGCGAGGCAGGATTGCCCCCGTGGTGTGGGCTGGCCTGGGGGCTGGTTTCTGTACAGCGGCAGCGGTAAAGAGCGCAGCCGGCGGGAGGGGGCTGAAGGTAGGGGTGACAGGAAAAGCTGTGTGTGTGTGTGCGAGGGGGGGGGAGGAGGCAGCAGGGGGGCTAGAAGGGGGTTCCAGTGGTGTGGGATTTGAGCTGGGAGGCAGGAGACTCGGGTCAGTGCCCAGGGTTGCTGTGTGACTTGGGCAGGTCGCTTGGGGCATCGCCCCCTGCCTCAGTTTCCCATCTGCAAAATGGGGAGGCCCCTCCTGAGGGTGAGGCGGGGGGGCTGGGCTGAGCACAGTGCTGGGAGACCCAAAGAGGGACTCGGCATTGGAGGACTGCAGCAAGAGGAACATAAGCAAGGGGGGTGTAAACGACCCCTGTTCCCTGGTGCGGCTGCCTGCGCCCAGCACCCAGCTGCTCCCTGGCTTGGGGAGCGACCTGTCGCCAGCCTGGTGAGCCCCAGCCCTGTGTCGCTGGCTTGGCAGAGGCAGCGGCTGTCAGCCTGGCGCCTTGTGCACCCGCGTGATAGCTGGTAATTTATGTAAATCCCCCAGGAGCGGGAGCCTGGGATCAGGGCGTAGGGGGTGTGAGAGGCGAGATTAACGTGCGCCCATCCCCTCCTGAAAGAGGCGGGCTGGTTGGCACCGGGCTCGGCCCAGCCCCAAAAGGGCCGGAAGACCACCTGGTCCCCGTGCCCCCGGCTGTGAGCGGGGGAGAGGCCCCAGGAAGCTGCCCCCTGAGCTGGATCTGGGCAGGAGAGCACAGGGGTGGGATAGCTTAGTGGTGGGTGAGCAGGGCCAGCCTGTGATGCGGCTTGCTGGGTGGGGGGAGCTGGCTCCGGTTTGCTCCCCTCTCTGCTCTGCCCAAATCCCAGAGGACTCGGAGGGCTGCAAAGTGCGTCGGTTGCTGTCTCCTTCTCTGAATGTCGGCGTCTCCAGGAGCTGGCTGGGCCCTGCTGCTGTGTTCTCGCTCTCCCTGGCCAGCCGGACACAAGGAAGGGCTGGAGACCTCCTGGGACCATCACTTCTCCGGAGAGTCCCACCCGGCTTTGCAGGGACAAGCCAGCGAAAGGCAGGGAAGCTGCTGGGCGGCCAGGAGCAGGGCTTGGCGTTCCCTGGTGAGTTACGCTGTCCAGAGTGGCGCTTCTGCCTGTGTGGCACCTTAGAGACTAACAGGTTTAGCAGGACACGAGCTCCCACGTGGCGGAGGGACCGGAGCAGAGCTCACCGAGGAGCAGGGTGGGGAAGGGTGACACAAGCTATCGGCCACGTGTTGAAGGAGGCTAATCGAGCGATGGAGGACATGGCTCAGTCCCAGCAGTTGATGTGAAAATGTGGATATTGAGAGAGGGGAAATGGCCTTTGTACTGCGTTCACCAGCTGAGAGCCTTACTCCGTCCTAAGCCGATCATGTTAGATTTGCAAATGAATTCCAGTGCAGCTGGCTCCTTTTGGAACTGGTTTTTGAAATTCTTTTGTGGAAGGAAGGCTGCTTTCAGATCCACCACTGAGTGCCCAGGGAGGTTAAAGTGTTCCCCTGCTACAGGTCTCTGTGTGTTCCCATTCCTGGTGTCTGACTTGTGTCCCTTTATCCTTTGGCACAGAGACTGTCCGGTTTGGTCCATGTCCATGGCAGAGGGGCAGCGCTGGCACTTGATGGCATCTACCACATTAGTGGTTGTGCAGGTGGGTGAGCCCCTGTTGTTGTGGCTGATGTGGTTAGAGCCTGTGATGCTGTCGCTTGTGTAGATGTGGGGACAGTAGGCAATGGGGTTAGCTGCAGGGGTAGGTTCCTGGGTGGGTTATCTGTGGGGTGTGACTGCGGGTGAGGATTTGCTTGAGGTGGGGGCTGTCTGTAGGTGAGGGCTGGCCTGTCTCCCATGGTCTGTGAGCGGGAGGGACAGGCTGTAGATTGTGCATGAGGCGCTGGAGGGGTGTGCGCTGGGGGCTGTAGGTGATGGCCAGCGGGGTTCTGTTATTTCCCTGCAGCAGGTGACCTGTCCTTGCTGCTGTGAGAGCTCGCCCCAGCAGGAGTGAGAGAGTGGGTCTGGCTGGGGTCTCGGTACGAATCTGGTGGAGATTCTGGAGAGAGTGGGGTGGGGGAGCCCAGTGCAGGGACAGGACTTGGGAGCAGGAGGCGGCTGTATCTGCCCCTTTCCCATTAGTCGCTTTCTCTCGCGTGCCCACCTGTCCGCTCCACCCTGGCTCTCGGCCGGGACTCCTGGGCGGCTGGTCCCGTGGCCTAGCGCCAACCTGCCCCCAAAGTCCTGTGGAACTAGCCCAGCCCACCCCGCTGCCCCCTGGGGATCTCATTGGGAAAGAGCGATTCTGTCGGCTTTTCCCCCCCGCCCCCGGCCACCTGCCCCCTTGCACTCGGGCCTAGTCCCGCACGTGCAGCCAGGGTGCAGACGCTCTCCCGATGGCCCGTGCGTGCACCGATGCTGCGCCCAATCGGGCCACTGAGGCCAGAGGCCTCCTGTCGCATAGGCTGGGTGCAGCCGCCTCCTGTGCTGGTGGCAAGCGGCTCTGTGCGGGCGTGTGGGCCAGGCGAGAACGGCTGCTGGGCTCCGTGGGGAGCAGCAAGGCTGCTTCGGGGCGGGGGGGGTTGTGGCCTGATTCAGATGTTCTCGGAGCGCCTGTTCCTCCCTGACATTTAGCACCAGGAATATGGCTGGTGGATGGGGCTGGCGCCGTCATCTCTCCTGCGATGCTGGGGGCGCGGGGTGCGAAAGGTCAGGTGTCTGGGAGCGCTGCCGAGGGCTCTTTGCCGCGTCCGTTTCTGATAAACTGGCCAGGAGGGACTTTCCTGCGGGGACTGGGGAAGTGGCAGCTTCCCTCCCGCCCCCGCGGGCTGAGGAGTCCGGCCACAGGACCCTCCTGGCGTGCAGTGGCCAGCCCCCGCGCGGGGCCTGGAACAGCGAGTGCGTGACCCTGTGATACCTGTGGCACCTGCTGTGCGTCCCCAACCCTCCTCCCGCTACCCAAAGGGCAGGGCTTGCTCCTTGCACTCCCAGTGTCCCTCCCGCCGCCCCAGGGCCACACTCCTCACCCTCGTCCGCCTCTGCTCTCGGCACGCCCAGCGCTCCGATCTCCCTGCCCTCCAAACACTGCCCGGTCTCCCCTGGGCCCTGTGAGTGCTGGGGCTGCTTGGCCTCCTGCTTCCATGTGTGGCTGTTTGCAGCTCTTTGGAGCCGTCTGGGGTTTGGGTTTTGGCCCGGGAAGCCTATTGTGGTCTCTGTGCTCAGAAAACGGGTGTTGGTGTCAGACGGGGAAGGCTGTTGCACAAGCTGGAGTGATCACACTGGCTCTGTAAAAAGAAAAGAACGGTCCGATTTTATCCGAAAATGGGATCTCTCCCAACTCTTCCCAGGCCCTAGTGACCGGCCCTGCTGGAGGGCAGGAGGTGATCCTGGAGTGGGCAGTCTAAACGGCACTGGTTCTCCCACGCCGGTGTGTGTCTCGGCCTGAAACCAGCCAGGAACATGCGCGTGGAGGCTGGAAATCCCCAGGAGAGCGCTGAACCCCTGGCTTTGTGCTCTAGGGGTGGGCAGCCCATAGCTGCGCCCTAGCCCTGCTGCCCTTTTCATAGCTGCCCGGCATTTTTAATCCCAAACTTTTTTCCTGATAAAAATGGCTTTAAAAATAGGATTTTTTCCTCCTAATTTTTCTATTCTTTTGATGGGGGAACCCCATTTTCTGAGAGTCTCTGGTTTTCCCTTCGTACATTTTAAGGGAGCATTACACCCTCTAAGTCTGACTTGTACATCACTGGCCAGAGACTTTCTCCCATTTACCTTCATGACGAGCCCTTAATTTGTGAGCGACTAAAGCATTGCTCCCGGAAAGGCATCCAGGCCAGGTCTGAAGGCCGAGAGAGAGAGCGAGAGAGAGCGCATTTACCGCCTTCCTCTGTAATCCATGCCAGTGGGTAATCACCCTCACCCTCAAAAATGTGTCTCTCATTTCTGACTTGAATTTGTCTGGCTTCCAATTCCAGCCGTTCTTGTTTCTGTCTTTTCCCCTCGGTTAAGAATATGGAGCATTTTCTTCCTGTGAAGGTCCATAAACACTGCAATCAAGTAGCCTCTTGATCTTTTTGATAAGCTCCTTCAGCCTTGCATGGAAAGCCACCCCCCCCCAGCTTTTGAATAACATTTTGTGGCTCTTGCACCCTGCTGCTGGGGGGCAGAGGAAGGGGATATATATGAGGGGGAGACCTCAAAACCTCCCCAAAATTCAATTTATTATTAAAGGCTTCAACAAAAATATGCAAAACGTTGTGCAAAGTGTAGTTCCCATTTCTGGACGACTTGGTGCTAGAGGCTGGACCAGGCAGGCTTCCACCACTTGACTGAAGGGGTTAAAAATGCCGCCAGATCTGCACATGTCAGCCCAGTGTCAAGGATCTAGCGGGGCTGGGAATTGCTCTTCAGAAAGCTCCATGGACTGGTACACTCTAGCCAGGGGGGCCCCTCCGGACGGATGGCCCGACGAGGCCGGGAGCCTGGGCGGAGGAGCGGAGCGGGTTTGTGCGTGCAGCCTGCGACGCTGGAGTGCAGAGGGTGACACCCAGGGCGTGATGGGCAAGGAGGTCGGGGCAGAGGTAACGGCACTGACAGCGCTGGGGCTCCGTCTAGCACTTTGGTGTAGGACGCGGGGGTTCTCTTCTGGGCTCGTGCTCGCTGTGGCCGTCGGCTGGCCGCTACATCCCCGGCTCTGCCCCAGCTCCCCCCCACGAGGGGGAAGAACTGTAATGCCAGGGGGAGGTTTGCCCCGTGCTGGATCAAATGGGCCGGCCCTTTTGCCACTGCCTGTCTTGCTTCTGTGCTGCCTCCAAATGCGCCCAGCTGTGCCAGCGGGTTTCGCTGGACACAGCCATTTGGACTTGGTGGCCAAGGGGCTCCTGCCCTGCCCTTCCCCTGAGGACTCCTCCGGTTCACAGTCCCTCTCTAGAGAAGCCGCTTAGCTTCCTTGTGCCAAAACCTGCCCTGCCGTGCCCCACCAGAAGGTTTTCATCCGCCACCTTGTGGCCGGTGCCTGAGGAGTCACGATTAAATCCAGCAGTTTGTGGTATTGGTAACTGCTGCCAGCTCTCCGTCTGTCCTGTCCAAGGGACTTGGCACAGCCCTTGAACACGGTTTTAGTTTCAAGTCCATGCTTTAGTCCCACCACAGTCAAGTGGCCTTAACCCAGCCGGTTAGAATTACATTCTTGCCTGAGTTTTTTCCTGGCAGTATGAATAAATACCAAAATATCACTGGTCACAATTCTATTAATTTATTTATTAGCTCTATTTCTGCCAGGCCGCTGTGAAAGGGACAGTAGAAATGGCTCCATTTAGGGCTCAAATTTAGGTCTTTAGGTTGAAGACGTTAAATACATTTATATATTTTTTAGAAAACATATTCTAGCAAGAAATGTTTTTTGGGGATGTTTCTTTAAAAATTTCAGTGAAAAATTCTCCCATTCCTCGTCTGGCCAACCCCAAACATTCACAAATCATAGATCAGGTGCTAAAAGTCCTGAGCATTGAAAAATGCTGTCATATATTTAAGGTTAATTTTATTTGCCTTCTAATATTGGAGCCTTTAAGAGTCACACTTCTGAGCTTTTCTCTGCCACTAGGAAGCTAGAAAGGTTTAAAAAAAACCCCGAAAGCTGAGAATCTCAGATAATAACCAGATTCCAGCTGCTGGGGGCGATAAGAAAAAACAGTAACAACCTAAACTGTGAAACCCCTGCTGCAATCACAAGAACTGACACCCCCACGTTCACACAGCAGCGTTGTGCTGTTAGTTATTAGAGTCACTTGGAGAAATTTCAGTGGAACCAAATTCCATCAGATTTATGTGGTTCCATCAAAACTGAAACACTCTGGAATCAGGTTGATTTTTCTGGAATTTCACAGCTAAGAAAATGGAGGAAATGGCAAAAAGTGCATTTTGACATTTTTGGAACAAAATGTTTTGATTGGTTTTCCTTTTGACATGACTTTTCATTTGATTTTAGTTTGTATTTGCTTATGTATAATAGCACAATGTTCAAAAAAGGCAAAATTGCAATGAAATATTTTGGTCACCTTGAAACAATTTTCTTTCATGGAGAATTTTGAAATTTTCAGTTTTCATTCCAGTTTAGAAGGAAGCCAAATTATGAAATTATTCATGAGTTGGGACTTCTGTCTTTCACCTAGTTTGTGTTCTCACTCCAGATACAACAGAAATCATGGTAGGCTGGAGGAATCAAGAAGTGAATCTGACCAAGCTGAACCTAGACCCATGTGGCTAAGCCTGAGGGAAGTTCAGAAATTATGAGATTTGTTTAAAAAGTCACAAGATCAAAAAACAACCAATAATAAATGTTGGTTTGTTTTTCTTTGCGCTCTGGTGTTGTAGCCCTTAGGGTAGACTGCAGTCATATTTTGTGATCAAGATACTCTCTACACGAGGATTAGAAATGTTATTTTTTAATTAAATGAAAGCTGCGATTCTCTGCTAATCTCATGATTCCAGGAGCCGGCACTTTTACACCAAAGATACTCACATTTGTGATTAAAAATCATGAGAGTTGTTGATACTGGCTCAAGGTAACCCAGCAGCAAAATGTTGGTGTTTTACCCCTAGACCCTGTGCCAAGAGCCAATGGGCATAAGGGATATCCTTATATAGCCCCTCTCCTCTAAGTGTCATGCAGAGGTTGGCGAATATCACCCCCCCTTTCAGAGAGGCAGAAACTGAGGCCCGGAGTGAATGTCAGTGGTTTGACTAAGGCCATCACGGGCAATAGAGCCCTGACCTCCAACGCCCAGGCTTCTGCCCTGACTGGTTTTGATTGCGTCGCCACATTTTTCTGAACGGGGGCAAAGTAAATTACATTTCAAACTTAGTTCAGTTTTACTCTCCTAAGCGACTGATCCTTCAGCTGCTCCTGGATGTGCTTCTTAATCTCCACGCCCGCTCCCGGATGCGTTCGGGCCACCAGCGGGAGCTGGGGGTTGCAGAGCCAGTGGAAACCCCAGGCCCACTCGCTCTGAACAAATAGAGAAACTTTTACCCAGCTTCACTGCTGCTCTTTCCAGGCACAAACCCTTCTGCGGCTTCACTGCCTGATCTCTTTTCTCGCTAGCTGCTCGCTCTTGCACAAAGTGCCACCTGCTGTACCAGACCCAAGCAGGGAGAGCGGAGAGTATAGGAGCTAAACAAACAGTAGATGGGGCTTTGTGGAGAGCTCAGAAGATTGAAGGTTAGTGGTGTTTTGTTTTCATAAACTATTAGAGCAGAAAGAGCTAGACACAGACTCTTTCCCCCTGCTTAACAATGAGGCTAGCGCCTGTTTAGCATTCACGTGACCACCCATATGTAGGAAAGTGAAATGAAAAAGTCAATGTACCATGAGGTTGAGACTCGAGGCCCTGATCCTGTAAACGGTCTAAGCATATGCTTACTTGAAATCATGGGACTATGTGCAGGCTTAACTGGGTTGGACTTGAGGGCCAGCTACAGCGACAGATACCCTTTTGCTTATCAGTGAAACAACCCCATAATCAATAAAGGAAAACCAAATTTTCCTCACCTGTTTAACAGCACTGCTCTATGCTGCTGTAAGGTCTGTGAGCAAGGTGACGTTTAGAGTTAAAAGAATAAGAAAAAATAACATGTATCTTTATAAATTGCACAGTGCATTTATAAAGATCAGCATCTGTGCCTATATATATATTTTGCTGCAGAATCTGCTAACAGAGACGGACAGGTATGGTCAATGTCTCCTCTGCTTTGCAGCAATTCAAAAGTTTAAAGGGATGATGTTGCCTTGATCTATTTTTTAAGTGCTACATCAAAAGGCATTCGCGTTATTACAGAGATCCCTTTTAAACCTTATCTCCCAACTTGCTGTGTCAAAACAGCCTTTAAAAACATGGGGCGGTTTTTCCGGTGCCCGTCCTTATATTTCTAAGGACTTTTGCAAGGCATGGGGAACTGACCCTATATGAGACACCATGAAATTGGCGCCACACAGATGAAACAAACGAAACCAACTCAGGGCCCACAGGAGTCAAGTGGAGGACTCCTTTGGGTGGAAGCGTTGGCCAGCGGGCGGGATACAGGATGGGGGTTCAAGAGAGGTGGCTTTACTGCTACTGCCGGCTGGGAGACCTGAGGCTCTCCCCATAATGATTGTGAGGCCCTCAGATGGTTGTGTGACGAGGGCCAGATAGGTATGTGGATGGGGAGGCCGCTAGAGCCATGCGCGATTGTGGGTGTTACCTGTAGCGAGAACAGGCACAACGTGATTGGGCGAAGGTGGATGTCAGGTTGATGGGCTGTTTAAAATGGCTGAGGCCTAGTGCTGCTGGGCGTTTGGTCCTGGCTGCCCGGGATTTCGGGGGGTTTGGACCTCGGCCGAGGTAGCAAAGCTGTGTTCTGCTGGCTGCCTGGCTAGCGTCCTGCTAACTCCGAAAGCCGCCACGGGGCGGGTGGGGTCAGCTTGCCCCGGGCCGGAGGGCGATTCCCACGAGCAAGGCGTTGAACCAGCAAAATTCTCACTGGCAGCCCTCGAGCTGCTCCTCCCCCGCGCTCTGGGTGCCTGCGGGAGCGCTAGTTGCAGCAACGGCAGCGTGCTTTGCAGGCCCATGCGTTCGAACTGGCCCGCAGGCCTATACTGGGCCAAGGAGCGTTTTGCTGGGTTTGCACCCCCCTCGGGGGTGGCCAGCGTGGCTGCCCTGAGATGCTTGAGTGCAGCACTTGTGTAGGGGTGGGTAGGGAGCCTCCTGTGGGCCCTGTGGGCTCACCTGGGGTCTTGCTCCTTTGGCCAGAGGCGCCATGCGCCTGGGAACAAATCCACACGCCCATGGGCTGCTTGGATGTTTAAATCGGGGCTGTGTTCCAGGCTGGTGGCTCACCTTCTCGGGCAGCCCCTCCCCTGCGGATCTCACCCCGGCGCGGTTTCACTCCCATCACCTTCTTCCGCCAAAACGGACCCTGTTTTAATGGGTGGGGCTTGTGTCCCCCCCACCGCCAAAGCCCGGCTTTCAGACTTTAACTCTGCGGCACGCCCCACCCAGCTCTCTCCCGCCTGCCCACTACGTTACGTCCAATTGTTACCTCTAGTGGCGGATACCTGGCATCTCCCCCCTGCCCGCACCTGTGTGTGTGTGTGTGTGTGTGTGTGTGCGCGCGCGCACGTGTGCACCTGTGTAGTAAAGGAACAAAATAAAACTGGGTCCAGCAGTAAATTCTTGCTCCGTCTCCTGGCATCTTCAATTGCCCAAGGAAGGCTCCGATTTTCCCTTTTCTTTCCGCGGGATGAGATACTGAGCGGAGGGGGAGGGGGAAGCAGTCTTTGCCTTGATGCTTTGCAGGGAAAGTTCAAGGCTGTGGCAGGGCCCCGCACCCCCAGTCCAGGGCGACAGCAGCGGGCGGTGCCGGGGGCCTGGGTGTGGGCCGTGACCCTACTTAATGAAGGAGGCAGAGCGCGGGGGGTGGGGGGAGGCGAGGAGGAGGCTTCGGTGACCTGGGCCAGGAGGAGGCTATCATAAGATGAAAGTGGCCCTTCTCCCATTCCTTCCCCCTCGCTGCTGTCAGCACTTTTTAATGTCAAACGCTGTGAGTGATCGTCGGGTGAGTTTCTGTCCAAACTTTCCCAGGCCCCAGCCTGCTGGATTCATTGCTTGGCGGGGAGGGCGGAGGCCGGCGCGGGTGGGCTCGGTGACTCTCGTCTCACCGGAGGCCTTTCAGATCCTTCCCTTTTGGATCAAGCTTGTATCATCCCTCCACCCCCGCCCTTGCCCTGTCTCAAGAACTGCCCCTGCCCTGCCAGGAGAGCTGGGTACCAGGCAGAGAACTGCACTGGGTACTTGACGACTCCCTCCCCCTGGCTATTAGCACTGGACTGGCATGCAGTAGACCAGGCTTCCTCCCGTAGCCTTGGGCAAATCACTGCCTGGCTCTGTGCCTCAGTCTCCCCCCCACGATGGGCTGACGTCCCATTGCTCCTGCTGACAGCAGCGGTTTGCAAGAGCTGGGCATTGCCCTCCCAAAGCCAGAGAGCTGGTTCGTTTCTGGCTAGAGCACGCTGCTGGGGGCAGGGTTAGCGCCAGGCGTGGGAAGCCAGTGTAGGGAATTGCTTGTAGCACAGTAGCAGCCCCGAGGCCCAGTCATGGCGGAGGGCCTCGTGGCGCAAGGTGCTGTACAAACCCAGAGCCACGAGATGGTCCCTGCCCCAGGGAGCTTCCATTCAGGATCGATCTGCACTCACCTCCTCGCTGAGAGTTGGAGCTGCTGAAGCAACAGAGACCGGCGTGTCTGCCAGGGAAAACAGCCAGAGCCCTGAAAGCAGCCTGTGGCCCAGCGGGGTTCGGGGCAGCCCCAGAGACAGTCTGTTGCTGCTGCCCACGGGCGGGGCCGCCCCTTTCTGGCTGCGTGGTGTTTTCCTATCGGTTTGACCAACGTTTTGGACCCATAGAGCCAGGGCCCACGCAGCGAAGGGGGCGAGCGCTGACTGCACAGCGCTGGCTGAGAGAGCCGGGCGTTCCTTGGGTGTCCAGTCCAGCGCTGCTGCGGTGCCGTCGCCCCCCCGCACGTTCTAGGCCCTGTCCCGGGGGAAGTGCCTTGGTTACAACAACGTGCATCCCCGGGAGATGAAGGACGCTCATGGGCCCACGCACTGGCCGAGGTTGCCCCTGGCTGCACTAGGAGCTGGCCCCACACGGCGGGTGCAAGACTGTGTAAATACCCCCGCACACAGGCTCCCCATGTGTACGGGTCCCGGGTGGGCCCTGTGTGTGTGTGCGTGGCCCTGGGAGGTCCGACAGGCGAGGGGGGGAATAGCTTGGATTGAGGGGTGCTGCGGTGGGAGGGGCTGGCCAGCTTGAAATCTGCTCTCTCACCCACAGATGTTAGTGCTGGAAAAGATATCACGGCTCCCACTGTGTGTGTGTGTGAGTGTGAATGGTCTCAGGTGTGTGTGTGTCTGCTGCGTCTAAGCCGGGGTGTGCTTGTGTGGTATGTATGTGCAGCAGTGGGTGCAGGTGCTGTGGGTGTGCACCTAGCAGTGGGCATACGTGGTCTGGTCCACATACTCAGGGGTAGGTGTGTGCGTGCTGTGTGTGCACTCAGTGGCAGAGGTGTGCGTGCTGTGTGCGCTCAGCAGTGGGGTGTGCGCGCTGTGTGCGTGCGCTCAGTGGTGGGTGTGTGTGTGTGCGTGTGCTCAGTGGAGGGTGTGTGTGCTGTGTGCGTACTATGTGTGCATTGTGTGTGCACTCAGCAGTGGGGTGTGTGTGTGTGCACGCTCAGCGGCGGGGTGTGCGCACTGTGTGTGTGCTGTGTGCGTGCATGTGCACTGTATGTGCATGCACACTATGTGTGCGCCGTGCATGTGTACTCAGTGGCGGGATGTGCGTGCTGTGTGTGCGCTGTGTGTGTGTGCTCAGCAGCAGGGTGTGTGCGCTGTGTGTGTGCTGTGTGTGCATGTGCACTGTGTGTGCGCTGTGTGTGTGCTCAGCGGCGGGGTGTGCGCGCTGTGTGTATGTGCTGTGTGTGTGTGCTCAGTGGCGGGGTGTGCACAGTGTGTGTGTGCTGTGTGTGTGCTGTGTGTGCATGTGCACTGTGCGTGTATGCTCAGCAGCAGGGTGTGCACGCTGTGTGTGTGCTGTGTGTGTGCTCAGCGGTGGGGTGTGCGCGCTGTGTGTATGTGTTGTGTGTGTGTGCTCAGTGGCAGGGTGTGCGCGCTGTGTGTATGTGTTGTGTGTGTGTGCTCAGTGGCAGGGTGTGCGTGCTGTGTGCGCGCTGTGCGTGTGTGCTCAGCGGCAGGGTATGCGCGCTGTGTGTATGTGCTGTGTGTGTGTGCTCAGTGGCGGGGTGTGCGCACGCTGTGTGTGCGCTGTGCGTGTGTGCTCAGCGGCAGGGTGTGTGTGCTGTGTGCACGCTGTGCGTGTGTGCTCAGTGGCAGGGTGTGCGTGCTGTGTGTATGTGCTGTGCGTGTGTGCTCAGCGGTGGGGTGTGCACGCTGTGTGTGTGCTGTGTGTGTGCTCAGCGGCGGGGTGTGCGCGCTGTGTGTATGTGCTGTGTGTGTGTGCTCAGTGGCGGGGTGTGCACGCTGTGTGTGTGCTGTGCGTGTGTGCTCAGCGGCAGGGTGTGCGTGCTGTGTGCGCGCTGTGCGTGTGTGCTCAGTGGCAAGGTGTACGTGCTGTGTGTATGTGCTGTGTGTGTGTGCTCAGCGGCGGGGTGTGCGCGCTGTGTGTATGTGCTGTGTGTGTGTGATCAGTGGCGGGGTGTGCGCGCTGTGTGTATGTGCTGTGTGTGTGCTCAGTGGCGGGGTGTGCGTGCTGTGTGCGCGCTGTGCGTGTGTGCTCAGCGGCGGCTGTGCAGCATGCTGGCGGGTGTGATGTGTGCGGGGGGATGTCCCCGGGTTCTGGCTGGGGGGCGTGTGCTCTCCAGGGGTGTGCGTGTGAGTGTGCAGGGTCGGGGCCTGGGCGCGCCGTGTCGCAGCTGGTGTCGCTGTGTGTGGTTGCTGAGATCGTGCAGTCTGTGGCAAGGGGCATGAGTGCGCAGGGCCTACAGGAGGGAGGGCGACGCCAGGGGAGGCGCGGGGCTCCTTTGGTAGCAGTGAAAACTGTTCTCTGTGCCGATGGGCGTGCGAGGCGTGTGCACGACAGGGGCAGGCCCTGGCTCCGGAGGGCGGGGCGCACGCGCGTTCTCCGGTGTCTCCTCGGTGTGGGGTTTGTGCTGAGGCCTGGGGGGTTGCCGTTTGCAGTGGGAGGGGGTGCGTGCCGCCTGGCCGTGCTGTTTCTCGACTGGGGTATTGCTGAGTCCCTGCGCCTGGCTTAAGCACCTTGCGAATACATTGGGCGCACCTCATTGAACCCTTTAACAGCCTGGAGCCCGGCTCCCTCTTTTCCGTTCCACAGCCTGTTTCTCTCCTAAGAACAGAGAACACGCAGCCCCTCCACCCCTGGGGCGCCCCAGCGCCCCGACCGTCAGCCCCGCTGGGGAGCAGGGCTGGGGGTTGTTACTGTGCTTGGCGTTTGATGGTTTCCCAGCACTCAGCAACTCCCAGCCCCCCCTACCCCTGGCATGGAGAGAGCTAGTGAATGGGCCATTAAGCAGAAGGAGGGGAGCGAAGCAGCAGCTGCATGCACAAAGAACCGCACCGCACAACAGGCGGACTGTCCGGGGGAACAGCCCTGGAGATGCAGCTGTAAAGAGGCAGGGACAGGAGCGGGCCCCTCAGTTCCAGGGAAATGTATCTGGGGCTGAGCCTCTCGGCCCCGGCGTGGTCCTGCCTTCCTGGCTGCCGGTGGCTCCTTGCGCACACGCGAGCTCCCCCTTTTCCCAGCAGAGCACTTGGCTCGCATGGGGCTGGTGCGTGTCCGTGCGCCCTGGTGGAGTGGGGCCGGTGCTGCAGCATGGGAGGTTGCCAGGTCTTTGAGGCACGGGCTGTGAGCGCCCCTGTGTTTGCCAAGCACCCAGTGTCCTATAACGTCCTCCTGTAATGGGCTGCTGCAGCAGGGCCTAGACCTGGGCCGGGCATACACCCCCCATCCACCTCCACTAGGCCTGACACGCTCAGTGCTAGTCACACGAGGGAGGGGCACCAATCTCCCACCCCGACTGCTCTGCCTGGCGTGTGACCCGGGGGCTCGGGGAGGGTCTGTCTGCTTTCCTCTGAAATGCTCCATTTTTGCCAGGAATCCCCAAGCCCATTTTTGGAGGAAAAGTCAGAATTTTCAGCTGAAATGATTACAGCTTGTTATTCTCAAATGTTTGCTGGGAGGGGGAAGCGCCGTTCTCTGTCTACTATTAGTAATAATTGTAGGAACAATACTGACCGTTTCCTACCCAAATCCATTGGCCTTGCAGGCGCTTAGAGGGGTGGTGGGATGTGACTTAACATAGTGACAGTCAGAGATACGGGGGAGCCAGGGACCCCGTGAGGCCAGTTAAGGACAGGTCACGGAGATCTCTTAGGGATTCAAACAATAAACTGGAGAAAGGACAGGGCACAGATTAAAACAAGGGGGCTGGGGCTGTCCCAGAGTCCCTGGACACAGGCTGTAACCTCGCAGCAGGGAAGGGTGGTGGGGCATATTCGTCAACGCTCGTACCACGCTTTGAGATCCTTGGACGGAACAGGCTGGGAAAGCGCAGGGTATTTACCAACCCTTTCCGAAGGAGGCATTTGTAGCTGCCGCCATAGAAGACGACTCATGCCACACAAGCAACAAAAGCCAGAGCAAGGCTCTGAGTGACAGTTTGGAATCTCAGGAGATGCCACAATGAAGGTCGCATCCTGCCAGAGTTAGTCCTGCCCCTTGGTAAACACGCCTGATCCCAACACCTTCTGCAGTGGCGTGAGCACCGCCAGCATCTCAAAGAATACAGGGTAATAACAGACCATTGTTTGCAGTCTTGCCTGTCGCATTCTAGCGTGTGGTGCACAAGTCTGTGTGTGCGCCACACATTCCAGGAGCCCTGTGTGTGTGTGGGGGGGAGTACACACTAAACCACTGCACCACATACAGCAAATGAAGAGCCACCAAATAATGGCCCAAAGGTGGTGAAATTAACTGGGGTTTGAAGCTAAACGACAGTGCTGGCCATCACTAGATCTCTCTGTGCTTTGGTTCCCCATCTAGGAAATGGGAATTCTCCCTGCTGCCCATGGCCCTGGGCCCGTCTTGTCTGTAAGTTCTCCGGTGCTGGGACAGTCTCTCACCAGTGACGTGTACAGTCCGTGTCTAGCACAAGGAATTTCCATGACGTTGCATTGCTGTCATATGAACAGGGGTAATAATGGCTCCTTCAGTCACTACATGTAACGTGGCTTGTTGCAAATTCATATAATCCAGGCAGCTATATTTTACAGGAAGAACAGCCAAAGCCTTGAGAAAATAATATTTGAAATTTTGGTCAGTTTGACTCTAAGTCATGTGAAAAATATAAATTATTTACCCATTGATGTGAAAGCATCAAATAAGAACTGATTAAAACGTTCTTGTTAAAACAACTCTGTAGGTATTTCTCCGGGATACAATCATACATTAGCATTCAGAGGTGTATCGGTCTGTGGAATTCAAAATAATCTGGTCCAAAATCTATAGTGTTTAGGTGCAGAGAAAAGGTTTAAAACATATCCTGTAGAGAGAAGAGAATTTACCATAGCAAATATGTCGATAAAGATACACTGGGTCATAATGATGTTGGTATTAAATGGATCTCATAGAAATATACAAAATCAGTTTGATGAAAAGTTTTGAAAATGTAAAGTTGGTTTCAAAGGGTATGACCTTGAACAACTTTCTGTTTATTCTTTAAATGGTGATTCTTTATTCAATACTTTATTTTCAAGGTTTTAATTTAAAATATTTTAAGGATAATTTTTCTTGACTGAAAACTTTTTTTTCTGTAAACCAAAATTTTCAGTGCATGAGAGTATGAAAGTGTACAGAAAAAGACATGCAATTTTTCATAAAAATGAAATGTTTTGACAATTTGTCATGAAAAAATTCATTTTCAAAGAAAGGCCATTTTTTCAGTGGAAAAATGGCGTTTGAAATTATTTCTAGAATTAAGCAGACAAGAATGAAAAAACAGAAGAGGCGTACGTGCGTTTGATGTTGTGAAAGAAATAGCGTATTGTATTGTATTTGATGTATAATATGTGACCATGCAACTAAAGAGGTAACGTATACATCCAAAGGGGGCAGAGTTAAGGTTAACTTAACTTTAAGGTTAATTCAACCTTAACTTTAGCATTTCCTGAGTTTTGGGTGGCTCAATGTTTGTGCAACAGACTCCACTGTGCTGATACATCAGACACTGAACCGAGGAACCTCTAGAGCTAAAGCATGAGCTACTGCAGCATTAGCTAAAGAGCCACGATTAGGGATTAGTACAACTCCTTTAAAAAGAAACAAGAACAAAGACAAACTCAAGGGAAGGAGCTGAGGGGCTGTGATGTCTGTTTGGAAGAAATGCCAATATGGACTAGCTATTGGGCATTTAGGTGCAGCCTGGGACCCAGGAAGGTACTAAGCATGTGCACAACTTGAACGTACATGAGAGGTAGGTACCTCCCAGAACCAAGACTCATGGCGGTGGGGGGACGGGCTAGCAGACATTCTGCGTGCTTTCTGTGCTTTCTCGGAGATGGGGGTATCGATGCCGCTCTCTGCCATGTGTGCGTGGGCATGAGTCTAGCCTCTCCGGCAGGTGCATTCGTTGTCCAATTGACACTCACGGGTCTGTTGCTGAATGCACTGTACAAAGCCAGCTCTAGGCTTCAGCCATGCACACAGCTCCCATTCACTTCAGTTCCATGGCTTTGGCGGTCTGAGCCTTTGGGCGATGGTGTTACAGACATATACCTGTGTGCTGCGTTCTGTGTTTGTGTGCAATGGTGCTTTTGGCTTGTCGCTCCGCTCCTAGGTGACATGGCGTATCTGTTCTGGTTGTGGTACAGGGTATATAGCCCTGGCGTGGGTGCCTATGCTTTGCCTTTAGCACAGCTGTACAGCTGCGCCTGTAGCTAGAGCATGGTGGCGACACACTTGGTATGGGTGTAGTTCTTGTTTCCCGGAGGTTGCAGCTCCTGCGTGGTTGCATGCCTGTTGTGTTTGTGCAGTTGTGTCACTGTGCACGGAGCTGTGGCATGCTAGTTGCACACTTGGTAGATTTACAGAGCTTGCCCGGCAGCTTACGCAGGCTGTTGTGTTACAAAGTGTGCAGGTATGGTAGGTTTGTTGCCCAATCAGTGGGTTTTATAGACTCTGTGAGCGCACCGTTCTGAGCATAGCTCGGAGACTACAGCCAGCTGCCGAACTCCAGTGGTAACAAACAGCCCCATTAAGGCAGTGTCACAGATTTCATTAGGGCATCAGACCCAGCCAACATGGCCATAAATCAGGGAGATTGTACAAGGGCTGGCAGGGCCCTGGGTTCAAGGGCCACATGGCCAGAGACGCCGACTGCTCGGGAGGAAACGATCATGAATATTATTTAAAAAATCAGAAATGTATATTAGAAAACCTCGGAGCTTATCAGACGGAGCGCGGCTGGGTAATAGCTGTTATTTATACTGCTTGTGCAGAGTGATAAAGTGGTGCTTTATGACCTGTGGTTTATCACTTAGAATAAGAGTCATGTGACTCCATTAAAGGTTCCTTCTGTAGGAATGAAAAGGGGCAAATTAATGTGTTTTTTTATTGTTAAATATTTGCACTCTCCTAAGCCTGGATCTGATTCCTGCCTAAGCCCTAGCGCAGAGGCCAGGGAAGTTTAAATGTGGATGGATGCGGAGGTGGGGAGAGAGCGCCCGTTATGGGAGAGGCTCCAGAGGGCACCGGCCTCCGCCGAGGCCCAGAGAGCAGGAAAGGCGACACGCTCGGCAGAGCTGCACCCGCCGGTCGGGCTCCTCCGTGGCCCCGGCCGATCTGTCTGCGTGGGCCAGCCGGGTCCGCCCCGTGGCTCCGGGGGAGGGTATTCTGGGAGATCCTGGCCTAGGAGACACAGAGCTCTTGCTGGCGGTGCAGGGGGGCGCTGCGCTAGGAGCCGGGAGGGGATGTGCGGTGAGGCAGGGTGAGTGTGCTGGGGGCCCCAGAGACAGCGCCGTGGGGCAGAGGGGTCCCTGTGGGCGCACGGGGAGCCTGGCAGCGTGGTGGGCTTGGGGTGTGCGCTGAGCAAAGGTGAAAAGAACCGAGGCATGGGTAAGAAAGTCTCACCCTGTCCTCCCGGCTCCTCCCTGCCCAGAGCTGAGACCAGGAGCAAAGCCCCAGGTGTGCGGGGCCAGTGGCAGCCAGGATCCCAGCTGGGCCAGGAGGCAGCAGCACCCCCGCACTCCTAGTTCCCTTTCCATACCTATGGGCACTGCCCCACAGCTCCCATTTGGCCGGGAACAGGGTCGCCAACTGGGACTGCCCCTGCCCCAAGCTCCTTCTTCCTGCACTGCACCCTCCACGCTCCCCCCACCCCGCTGCCCTGACTCCCGCAACCTCCCACCCCCACCCTGAGCCCCACCCCTCCAGCTCCTGCCCTGAGCCCCCACCCCCTGCCTTGAGCCCCACCCCTCCAGCTCCTACCCTGAACCCCCATCTTCCACCCCCTGCTCTGAGCCCTGCACCCCCTGCCCTGAGTCCCACCCCTCCAGCTCCTGCCCTGAACCTCTCACCCCTCCAGTCCCTGCCCCGAGAGTGGGGAATGGGGGTTCTGGGGACACGGTGAGCCAGGGTGTCACTGGGTGAGAGAGTAGAGCTGGCTGAGCTGTTTCAAGGGAAAAGGCTCTGTCTTGGACAGTGGCCTATAAAAAAGGACTCTGTTAGCCCCAAAATCTCTGTTGAATTTTTTCATGAATTTTTCTCAACTTTTCTCTGCATTTTTAATTTTTCATGTTTATTTCTTCCTTCTTTTTTTTTCTTATTTCCTCTTTTTTCCATTCCCCCAGCTCTTTTCAAAAGTTGAGAGACAGATTTTCAAAGGGGAAGGACAGACCTGAGGAGGAAAAGGCAAAAGAAAGGGGACAGCTGGAAAATGTTGGAAGGAGGGACCGAAACTTAGTGAAAAAAACCCCCCCGGCTCCAGCCCTTTGGAAGCGACTCGGAGGCTCTGAGGTTCTTGGTAATGTGGCCGCTTCATTTTCTGAGCTGCCCTGGGCCGGGGGTTTGATCTTGTAGCCACAATCTACAAGGCAAGGGCCGGGGTGGGCTCCACTAGCTAACAGCTGCAGGAGAAAGTCTGTGTTCCGCTGAGCAGCGTTTCAAGTGGGTGCCGATCTGGGAAGGGCCCTGAGCCCGGATGTGTGTTGGAGCTTCTTGGGGCAGTGGGCAGGGGGTCCAGCCATCTTCGGGGTCGGGAGCAGTGCCTGCTTTGGGGAGTACCTACTCGATTATTTTTCTTCCATCTTAATGAACTCCTCTCATGTCCACCTCTGATCAGTGAGGCGTGACGGCGGGTGATTGAAGGCCAGTCTCCCAGGAAATGAAGTTTGTTCACACACTCCAAGTATGCTGGCCCTACCGCTCCCCGCCTCTGATTTATAGGACCAAAAATTCCTTCCCCGGGTAACAATAACGCTCTGAAACACCAGACCCTCTCCCTCACAGAGCCTCCAGACAGGGCCGGCCGTCCCGGAGCCCGCCGGGGAAGGGAGGCACCCAGCGGGAAGATCCATCACCCAGCTCAGGTTTCAAAGGGTGGGAAGTGTGCAGGTGCTGGGAGGGGGCCGCCCGCCGGCTCTCTCTCGGCAGTGGGGCCGAAGCGCCTCCCGAGGGCGCCTCCTGCTGGAGACGGTGGGAACAGCTCAGACCTCTCCCCATGGCCAGGGCTTTGCGCCACTCCCCACCCACCTCCCGCTGGGAAGCAGCTGCCAGCCCCAGGCGCCCTGGCATGTGTCACATCCTGCCCTGGGGGCATTGGGCAGCACCCAAGAGCGCCCCCGCACCCCCTGCGTAGCGCTCGGTCCCCGCCAACGGGCGGCTCACGCGGCGGGTTGGGCCTTCGCAGCCTCACAGCGACTCCAGCCGGGTCCTGCAGCTGGGGGGGGGGCAGGTTCTGTGGTCTCCACAGGCCCTCAGGCCAGGGCGAGGGTCAAAGGCCGATTGTCTGAGCAGGGCGGGGCAGGGGGGGACGACGAAGGGCAGTTCCTGGCTGCAGGTCCCTGCAGGAAGCAGGCTCTCTTTGGTCCTCTGTAGATCTCCCTGCTCCCACTGAGGCTGACTCCATGTCCTGCCATTTCTTCCTGTGCGAGGCCATCAGCAGGGAGCCCCCAGGGGCCGGGGGAGGCCCAGCGTGGGGTGCCAGTGCTGGGCGAGGGGCGGGGAGGGTGTTCGGGCCGGGCAGGGGATGTCCAGCAAGCGCCACTAGCCACCAGCCCTTCCCTGCTCCCCCCCAGGAGCCCCTCCCGGGAGTCCCTCCATGGCTGCTGGGGAAGGTGGCCTCTGGGAAGGGGGTTCCGCGGGGGCACAAGGGGCAGGTTCCCACTCCTGCTCCCGGGGTGGTTGCAGCTGAGACGCGTCCATGGCTCTTGCAGGGCATCTCTGGTGGTTTCATCATCCCAGCTACTCCCCCCGGCGGCTTGGCCAAAGCCTGCTCTCCGTGCAAATCAGTCCAGCTCCGGAGAAGGGCCAGGCTCTGCACCGCCTGTGTCCTCATCCTAGTCCTGCTCTGGCAGGGACAAGTCTTTGTGCCTCAGTTTACCCCCCCCCCCCAGCCTCTGTCCGTCTTGTCTGCTTGGACTGTGAGTCCTGTGGGACACTTACTGCATGTGCCTAGCACAGGGGCCCTAGTCACAGCTAGGACCTGCATGTGCTGCTGTAATGCAAATCATCCATCACCTTCTGGGGAGTGGCCCTGGATTTACGGGGCTCTCTGAGCTCAGAATCGGGTCCGCCTGTGAAAGGAGCCACGCCGCTCCTGCTCAGCAGGGCTTGGACACCCCCCGCTTTCTCCACGGAGCGTCGTGCTGGCTGCGAGACTGATGGCTAACTCACAGCGGTGACGGGTGGGGGCGGGGGGCTGGAGTAATGTGCCTCATGGGGGGGCCGAGAGCAACCCTGGGCATGAGGGAAACCACTTCCGGCCATGGGGGTGGCAGCCCCCTCCCCCCCCCCAGCACCCCTAGCGCCAGCACCTGTGGCTGTCACCCTTGTGTTAGCAGAGCCTCCTGCAGAGGGAAGGGCCGCAGGGGCGCCGGGCTGGGGCCCCACATTGAGGCTGTACTGAAAGAAAACAGACAAAACCGGTTCTCTTTGCATGACGGGCAGAGCTTTCCAATGAGGCGATGTCCTGAGCTGGGCTGTGCCAAGGGCTGGGCATTGGGGCCTGCCCCAGTGCACGCGAAGTGCCGTAAGCGGCTTGTGTGCCTGCGAGCTTTGCTGGATCGGGCCCAGACGGCTCAGGAACTTGCAGGATTGAGACCAGATGGATGTGACAAGGTGGGAACATCTGAAAACAGCCGAACCCTTTCCATGCCTGCACCTTCCCCTCAAAACTAGCCTTAGTTTCTTTGGGCTCCGCTGCTGAGGGATTCAGCTGCTGACTGGATGCTGTTGGTAGGAGTAGTGTGGAACCAGGTGATTTTAAGTGAAAGTTAGTGAACGCTCAGGGAAAGTGAATTGTTTTTCATGTGCGTATTTTCACCACATACCTAATCTGAAAAGGGATGTGCATCCAAACAGGGGAGGGGATGAGAGTAGATGACCTCTGACCCCAGTGCAAGCTAATAAACACAATTTGGATGATTGACAGACCTTTTCTAGCAGATCATTTCCAATAACAAAGGGTTGCAAATAGCAGACAATACAGGAGCAGAAAGAGGCTAACTTTGTGGGTAGAAGGATTCTTGTGGTGTTGTCTGGGGCAGCAATTAAAGAAATTAGCAGGCCAGCCTGCCATGCACAGCTCTGATTTCAGGAAGTGAAAGTGACCATAAACAGAAAGTGAAACTGAGTTACATTGTTTCAAGTCTAGGGAAGTGCAAAAAGTAAACAAACAGTGTCACTGGTGAAAGGTGAATTTGATTTCTGCCATCCATCCCAATGCTTGCCGGGTGTTAACGTGCAGGTGGGGAATGAGAAGATGCTTGTTTAAGGAAGTGGGCTGTGCCCATAAAAGCTTAGGACAGTGACTGTCTGTTTTTATGAGTCTCTCTGGTGCCACAGGCCAGCTCCTTGTTTTTAAAGACGAGCTGGCATGGCCAGCAGGGGGTTGGGTAAGATATCTGATTGGGCGAAGCTCTGCTCGACGCCTGGAAGCACAGCGTTTTCTCTTTCGGCGCCGAACGCATGCCCAGTCTGGCAGTGTGACAGGAGACCCAAGAAGATGGAGCTGGAAAAGGCCGGTCAGATTCCCGGCTCAGAGAGTGACGGAGAGGTGGGGCTGGCAGGGACCGTGAGAAGGCCCCAGACACGACTTTCAGTTGAAGTCCCTCCCGGCACTTTCCCAATGTCATTGGCCGCAGGGCTACAAAGCCTAACGAGGACAAAGATCCAGGCATGGGTCACCCTGCTGCCGAGATCGGGACAAATGGGTTTGGAAAAGGGACCAACCTTTCCCCGGGGTGGTGTGGGGGCATCCTCTGGGGAACTCAGCTGAGGTTTGGGACATCAGAGCAGGGCAGTCTGGCCTAGGGAAAGGGTGGCCGGTTGGCCGCACGGAGCGGCCGAAGCAAGGGGAGCGGAGGCTGTGTGGAGCAACAATTTCAGCAGGGAAGCGGAGGGAGGTGGGAAGGAGGAGAGGCCTCCAGGGAAAATAAATGAGCCTCCCTAGAAATTAATTGGCTGAAGGGAGTGCCCTGCTCGGCTGTGAATCCAGCAATGATTATTGGATTGCGGGCAGGCAGGGAGGAGGTTGGGTCGGGTGCACGATTAATAGCTTATCGATAGCGGATCATGAGCGCGAGATCAAATCTTTAGCAGAGGGAAGATGCAGTTTATCAATTTGTCACAAAAATGTAACAGTCAGAAGCGGAGACCATCAGGGGTGGCCAGCTGATCAATTTGTGTAAGCGCGTCCCACAGCAGCCCCACGGAGAGCCAGAGAGTCCCCTAGTACTCCCAGGGCTGAAGGTGGAACGAGGCCGGGGACACAGAGGACTCTGGGAGGGGGGGCGGGGCAGGGACGCGGGGACGCAGAGGACTCTGGGAGGTGGGGCGGGGCAGGGACGCGGGGACGCAGAGGACTCTGGGAGGTGGGGCGGGGCAGGGACGCGGGGACGCAGAGGACTCTGGGAGGTGGGGCGGGGCAGGGACGCGGGGACGCAGAGGACTCTGGGAGGGGGGGCGGGGCAGGGACGCGGGGACGCAGAGGACTCTGGGAGGTGGGGCGGGGCAGGGACGCGGGGACGCAGAGGACTCTGGGAGGTGGGGCGGGGCAGGGACGCGGGGACGCAGAGGACTCTGGGAGGTGGGGCGGGGCAGGGACGCGGGGACGCAGAGGACTCTGGGAGGTGGGGCGGGGCAGGGACGCGGGGACGCAGAGGACTCTGGGAGATGGGGCGGGGCAGGGTCGCGGGGACGCAGAGGACTCTGGGAGGTGGGGCGGGGCAGGGACGCGGGGAAGCAGAGGACTCTGGGAGGTGGGGCGGGGCAGGGACGCGGGGACGCAGAGGACTCTGGGAGGTGGGGCGGGGCAGGGACGCGGGGACGCAGAGGACTCTGGGAGGTGGGGCGGGGCAGGGACGCGGGGACGCAGAGGACTCTGGGAGGTGGGGCGGGGCAGGGACGCGGGGACGCAGAGGACTCTGGGAGGTGGGGCGGGGCAGGGACGCGGGGACGCAGAGGACTCTGGGAGGTGGGGCGGGGCAGGGACGCGGGGACGCAGAGGACTCTGGGAGGTGGGGCGGGGCAGGGACGCGGGGACGCAGAGGACTCTGGGAGGTGGGGCGGGGCAGGGACGCGGGGACGCAGAGGACTCTGGGAGGTGGGGCGGGGCAGGGACGCGGGGACGCAGAGGACTCTGGGAGGTGGGGCGGGGCAGGGACGCGGGGACGCAGAGGACTCTGGGAGGTGGGGCGGGGCAGGGTCGCGGGGACGCAGAGGACTCTGGGAGGTGGGGCGGGGCAGGGACGCGGGGACGCAGAGGACTCTGGGAGGTGGGGCGGGGCAGGGACACGGGGACGCAGAGGACTCTGGGAGGTGGGGCGAGGCAGGGACACAGAGGACTCTGGGAGGTGGGGCGGGGCAGGGTCGCGGGGAAGCAGAGGACTCTGGAAGATGGGACGGGGCAGAGACGCGGGGACGCAGAGGACTCTGGGAGGTGGGGCGGGGCAGGGTCGCGGGGAAGCAGAGGACTCTGGGAGGTGGGGCGGGGCAGGGACACGGGGATGCAGAGGACTCTGGGAGGTGGGGCGAGGCAGGGACGCAGAGGACTCTGGGAGGTGGGGCGGGGCAGGGACGCGGGGACGCAGAGGACTCTGGGAGGTGGGGCGGGGCAGGGACGCGGGGACGCAGAGGACTCTGGGAGGTGGGGCGGGGCAGGGACGCGGGGACGCAGAGGACTCTGGGAGGTGGGGCGGGGCAGGGACGCGGGGACGCGGGGACTCAGAGGACTCTGGGAGGTGGGGCGGGGCAGGGACGCGGGGACGCAGAGGACTCTGGGAGGTGGGGCGGGGCAGGGACGCGGGGACGCAGAGGACTCTGGGAGGTGGGGCGGGGCAGGGTCGCGGGGACGCAGAGGACTCTGGGAGGTGGGGCGGGGCAGGGACGCGAGAGGACTCTGGGAGGTGGGGCGGGGCAGGGACGCCGGGACGCAGAGGACTCTGGGAGGTGGGGCGGGGCAGGGACGCAGAGGACTCTGGGAGGTGGGGCGGGGCAGGGACGCGGGGAAGCAGAGGACTCTGGGAGGTGGGGCGGGGCAGGGACGCGGGGAAGCAGAGGACTCTGGGAGGTGGGGCGGGGCAGGGATGTGGTGCTGGGGATGCAGAGAACTCTGAAGTGCCTCCTGGTGGGAGAGTTTGGGGCTGCGGTAGCCGGGAGTGCCCCCCAGCCTGGGCCCTACCCCCTGCAGCACCTCCTGCTCTCTGTGAATCCCACAGTCTCGGGAAGCAAAGGGGAGTGGGCGGGGAGGAAGGAATTCTGCGGCAGGCTGGCGGGAGGCTAAGGTGTGGGGCTGGAAGCAAGCAGAGCAAGGGAGGAAGGGGCAGGTGGAGGGGAAGAGGGGCATGCTGAGCGAGTGGGGAAGGGTGGAAGCCGGCGAGGAGGCCAGAGGCAGGGGGAGGGGAGCCCTCCCGATGACACTTTGATGTTCTTTCTATGCACTATTGTGTAAACATATTGAAAGCCATAGAGGGCCTTTGTTTTGGCAAGAGCCCCAAATTAATTCTGGTGTAGGAAGCTGCCCTTCAACAAGCTCTGGGCCTTTTATCGTCTCCCCTCCCAGAGAGACCAGGACCCTGGCCCCTCCCGTCCTGCAACCCCAGATCAAAGGCAACATCTCCCAGCAGTCCGGGGCAGGAGGAGCCCCCCAAGCCAGCGGGACCCTCCCCTCCGGAGAGACAACTGCCCGCCCCGCCCCGCCCCGCCAGCCAGGGCCACCGCTGGAGGAATGTGGCGCTCCCCCCACGGCTGTGAGCCCCAGCCGGGGCCAGGCTGCGCGGCTGTCGTCTGACTTGGCGGCGCGGGTGGCTAATTAGCACATTCAGGGGCGCTGCCGGAGTGGAAAGGCCGGGGCCCTGGGGCCTGCCTGGCCACACGGACTGCTTGGTCCTCCCCCCCCCCGTGCCACTTGTCAGCCATCTCGCACCTCTTGTTCTTCAGTGCAGCCGTCGGCCCCCCGGCCCGGGCAGCTTGCATTCCCCTGACCCCTGGCACCGCGCCGGGGCAAAGGGAGTTTAAGTGCGGGGGGAGAGACTAGAATGTGCTTCGCCAGCCGCCTGCTGCGTTGTGATCCCCCGTCCCCAGGCACCATCCCTGCCCCCACGCGGGGGCTGTGCCCAGCTCTGGGGGCGCTCAGGCCAGCCGGGCCTCTCCCATGCCGGGTGCTCTTACGCTGCCCCGCGCCTTTCATCTCCTGCCGGTTCTGCTCCACAGACCCTCCCATTGTCAGCCCCTGAATGGCAGAGTTTGCTGCTGTTAATTGGGGCTTCCGCTGCCCGCACGGCTCTCGCTGCTTTTCTCTCCTGCTCGGCCCCATTTCCATTCTTTCCCACAACTCCCTCCATCCCCGCGCCGGCAGGGAAGGGCGAAAGGCAGCCTCCAGACAGGCGGCAGCGTCCGGATCCGGCTGCCGACAGGCCAAAGCAGCGCCGGGTGGACCCAGGAGCTCGTGTTGCCCCGGTGCTGGGGTGCTGAGAGCTGCCTGCTCAGCGAGTGGCTGGAAACGCCTCCTGTGCTCAGGGCTGCTGGATCTGGTGGCTGGCCCCGTCTGCCACACGCCGCATGAGACTTGGTGCTTAAAGCGCCAGCTCTGGGGGTCACTGGATCATGCCGTGCTGTCTGCTCCGACTTCTGGCAAGAAGCGTTCCTGGCCCCCGGTGAAGCCAGCGCGTGGGCTGCCCTCAGGGCTCGGAGCCGGAAAGGCAAAAATAACAATAGCCCCACGGCTGTTATCTTCCTCTGTCATGATTTTGGGGGCCTGACCCAGGAGTTCGCATGCTGGGATTGGTCCAGCCAGGTGGGAAGGCAGACGCGGCCATAAATGTCTGCAGGAGTCAGGAGCCCTGTGTGAGCCTCCTCTGATAATCACGCCCCTCGCTGCCCCTTTCCTGCTGCAGGGGCATGTACCGGGGGGGCCTTCGCTCCAGGCAGCTGGTGCCTTCCACGCCTCGCCGCTAGCCCCCCACTGCTGCTGCGCCCCTCTGCTAGCTAGAAGCCAGGGCTCAGTCCTGCAGTCGGCCCGAGCAGCAGGGACCCAGAAGCCCCAGAGCCATTCTGCGGGAGCGGTGGGGGGGCGCTGAGTCCGTACGCCCGGGACCCTCACTCAGGGCGGGGCAGCCCCTGCGAAGAGCTGTGCTCTGAGCTCATGCGGAGTGGGAAGGGGGGCGCTGGGAGGGGCTCCGGGCGGCTCCTTCCCGCGGGCCAGAGCTCGCTCAGCAGAGCAATTCCCCTGGCCCATGCCCGGCTCCCTGGGGCTCACGCCGGCTCGGGGGCTTGCATTGGTTGAGGCCCTGGCTTGGGACAGTCGTGGCCCCTCACTCCCAGCCCTGCTCAGCCCCGTTTGCTCTGTGCGGCCCTGGGACAGTGGTGGCCGGAGGGGATCCTGGTGGGGGAGGAAAGAGAACAGCCCTGGGCCAGGAGTAGATTGGGGAGGGGGGGGGAGAGAACAGCCCTGGGCCAGGAGTGGATTGGGTGGGGGGGTGTCGGGAGTGACAGGAAGAGCCGTGGGGCGGGAGAGGATCTGGGGGGTTGGGTGTCGGGAGTGACAGGAAGAGCCGTGGGGCGGGAGAGGATCCTGTACCTCACGTGGCATCGGGTGCAGCGGGGGACGCGTAGGTATTCGTGGCTAAGCAGGGCCTCCCAGCCGGCTGGGACATGCTGGTCGCCATGTGGCCGAGGTGGCCACCAGCAGGCCTGCTTGGGCCGCTCCTGGGATGTGCCCGGGGTGGGGGGCACAGTTTGGCGGTTTCCAGCTCCTCGGATACAAGCTCTCCTCCCGCGCCTGCCGGGGAGACGGCTCCATGGGAGTGACCCGTGATGCCAGGTTAATTCTGTTTACCAAAGAATAAATATTATAGCGGTGTCTCGTAAGAGGGAATCGATAGCTTCCTTTTGCTGGGTGATCCCTTCATGTCTTCGAAATCGATTGGCCGCCCCCTCCGCCCCCCACTGCGCAGCTCGCTGGGTTTCGGGGTGACGGGGGGGTCAGGCAGCTATTGAAGTGTATCTGAATGTACAATATTAACGATGCGCTCCGGTGTGGCCGCAGGTTCACGGTGAATTAATTATCTGTTTAAGAAGCCATGAAGAAATCAATCCATGAAAATTTCTCACTCTTTTAAGAGCAAGGGAGCTTGTCAGTTGTTTTGTTTCCAGTGCACCACGTTTAAAGGGCCAGGCGCGGCGTGGCCGAGGGTGGCGCTGGGAACGTGGCCGGCGTGCGGCGTGTGAAGCCAGGCGGTGGTTGGCAAGGGGCTCTCCCCAGACACTGCTCTGGGGCCGGTTGGAAGGCGTGCAGAGGCGGGGCCTTGCCTCCAGGCGGATCGAAAGGCACAGGGATCGTGCATGTCACCCTAGCGCCGTGTCTTCGCTACAGAGTTCATCCCGGTTACAGCCCGAGTCCCGTCCACACCTAAATCCCCTGAGCTTGGGCGGGGCGGGGCGGTGCTTCTGACTCCAGGTGGCTGGCCCGCTGCAGGGTGTCGGCCACAGGCCGCGTCACCCCCCGCCCCCCGTGCTGCAGTCACTCTGGGGGAGAAGCTGGTCGCCTCCCGGGGGATTTCGCAGCCTGGGACTCGCGCTCCTGCGGGGCTCACGCCAGTGGCCAGGGTGCCAGCAAGGCTGCCAGGAGTCCTGAGCCGTGACGCGGGGGCAGGCAGCGTGGAGCCTCGGAACCTGCCAGCCTGGCCTCGCCCGCCTGCATGTGCTGGACTGGCCGTCTGCAACGTCTCTGCCGGTGCGTGCCAGCGCCGCCCCTCCGTCCCCGCTAGGCAAGGCCACGCGCGCTTCTAGGCCCCCGTGCCGGCACGGTGCTGCTGCACGCACCGGCAGGGTTAGAGGAAACCCCGCAGGACCCCCCACCTCACACGGGGCCTCGCCCAAGGGCCCATGCAGTGAGTGGGGCCCGTGCTGTACGTCCGCAGCACAGCTCTGGCTGGCAAGGCTCCGCGGCATTTCTCCCTCTGGCTGTACGGTGCCAAATGCAGCCCTGCAGAGCCGCAGCTCCCCCCGTGTCTCCACGGGTATCCCCACTGTGGGGGGGCTGTGCCGATAGCCGAGACCCCCCCCGTATCTCTGTGGGTATCCCCACTGTGGGGGGGCTACGCCGATAGCCGAGACCTCCCCGTATCTCCGCGGGTATCCCCACTGTGGGGGGGCTACGCTGATAGCTGAGATCCCCCCCGTATCTCCATGGGTATCCCCACTGTGGGGGGGCTACGCTGATAGCCGAGATCCCCCCCGTATCTCCACGGGTATCCCCACTGTGGGGGGGCTACGCCAATAGCCGAGACCTCCCCGTATCTCCGCGGGTATCCCCACTGTGGGGGGGCTACGCCGATAGCCGAGACCTCCCCGTATCTCCGTGGGTATCCCCACTGTGGGGGGGCTGTGCCGATAGCCGAGACCTCCCCGTATCTCCGCGGGTATCCCCACTGTGGGGGGGCTACGCTGATAGCCGAGACCCCCCCCGTATCTCCACGGGTATCCCCACTGTGGGGGGGCTACGCTGATAGCCGAGACCTCCCCGTATCTCCACGGGTATCCCCACTGTGGGGGGGCTACGCTGATAGCCGAGACCCCCCCCGTATCTACACGGGTATCCCCACTGTGGGGGGGCTATGCTGATAGCCGAGACCCCCCCCCCGTGTCTCCGCGGGTATCCCCACTGTGGGGGGGCTACACTGATAGCCGAGACCCCCCCCGTATCTCCACGGGTATCCCCACTGTGGGGGGGCTATGCTGATAGCCGAGACCCCCCCCCGTGTCTCCGCGGGTATCCCCACTGTGGGGGGGCTACGCTGATAGCCGAGACCCCCCCCGTATCTCCACGGGTATCCCCACTGTGGGGGGGCTACGCTGATAGCCGAGACCCCCCCCGTATCTCCGTGGGTATCCCCACTGTGGGGGGGCTGTGCCGATAGCCGAGACCTCCCCGTATCTCCGCGGGTATCCCCACTGTGGGGGGGCTACGCTGATAGCCGAGACCTCCCCGTATCTCCGCGGGTATCCCCACTGTGGGGGGGCTACGCCGATAGCCGAGACCTCCCCGTATCTCCGCGGGTATCCCCACTGTGGGGGGGCTGTGCCGATAGCCGAGACCTCCCCGTATCTCCGCGGGTATCCCCACTGTGGGGGGGCTGTGCCGATAGCCGAGACCTCCCCGTATCTCCGCGGGTATCCCCACTGTGGGGGGGCTACGCTGATAGCCGAGACCCCCCCCGTATCTCCACGGGTATCCCCACTGTGGGGGGGCTACGCTGATAGCCGAGACCCCCCCCGTATCTCCACGGGTATCCCCACTGTGGGGGGGCTATGCTGATAGCCGAGACCCCCCCCCCCGTGTCTCCGCGGGTATCCCCACTGTGGGGGGGCTACACTGATAGCCGAGACCCCCCCCGTATCTCCACGGGTATCCCCACTGTGGGGGGGCTATGCTGATAGCCGAGACCCCCCCCCCCGTGTCTCCGCGGGTATCCCCACTGTGGGGGGGCTACGCTGATAGCCGAGACCCCCCCCGTATCTCCACGGGTATCCCCACTGTGGGGGGGCTACGCTGATAGCCGAGACCCCCCCCGTATCTCCGTGGGTATCCCCACTGTGGGGGGGCTGTGCCGATAGCCGAGACCTCCCCGTATCTCCGCGGGTATCCCCACTGTGGGGGGGCTACGCTGATAGCCGAGACCTCCCCGTATCTCCGCGGGTATCCCCACTGTGGGGGGGCTACGCCGATAGCCGAGACCTCCCCGTATCTCCGCGGGTATCCCCACTGTGGGGGGGCTACGCCGATAGCCGAGACCTCCCCGTATCTCCGTGGGTATCCCCACTGTGGGGGGGCTGTGCCGATAGCCGAGACCTCCCCGTATCTCCGCGGGTATCCCCACTGTGGGGGGGCTGTGCCGATAGCCGAGACCTCCCCGTATCTCCGCGGGTATCCCCACTGTGGGGGGGCTACGCTGATAGCCGAGACCCCCCCCGTATCTCCACGGGTATCCCCACTGTGGGGGGGCTACGCTGATAGCCGAGACCTCCCCGTATCTCCGTGGGTATCCCCACTGTGGGGGGGCTGTGCCGATAGCCGAGACCCCCCCCGTATCTCCGCGGGTATCCCCACTGTGGGGGGGCTACGCTGATAGCCGAGACCTCCCCGTATCTCCGTGGGTATCCCCACTGTGGGGGGGCTACGCTGATAGCCGAGACCCCCCCCCCGTGTCTCCGCGGGTATCCCCACTGTGGGGGGGCTACGCTGATAGCCGAGACCCCCCCGTGTCTCCGCGGGTATCCCCACTGTGGGGGGGCTACGCTGATAGCCGAGACCCCCCCCGTGTCTCCGCGGGTATCCCCACTGTGGGGGGGCTACGCTGATAGCCGAGACCCCCCCCGTGTCTCCGCGGGTATCCCCACTGTGGGGGGGCTACGCTGATAGCCGAGACCCCCCCGTGTCTCCGCGGGTATCCCCACTGTGGGGGGGCTACGCTGATAGCCGAGACCCCCCCCGTGTCTCCGCGGGTATCCCCACTGTGGGGGGGCTACGCTGATAGCCGAGACCCCCCCCGTATCTCCGCGGGTATCCCCACTGTGGGGGGGCTACGCCGATAGCCGAGACCTCCCCGTATCTCCGCGGGTATCCCCACTGTGGGGGGGCTACGCCGATAGCCGAGACCTCCCCGTATCTCCGCGGGTATCCCCACTGTGGGGGGGCTACGCCGATAGCCGAGACCTCCCCGTATCTCCGTGGGTATCCCCACTGTGGGGGGGCTACGCTGATAGCCGAGACACCCCCCCCGTGTCTCCGCGGGTATCCCCAGCCACATGGCCAGAGGGAAAGCGGGGCCCATATTGACACAGGAGTATCTGTGCAGTAATTGTCAGGCAGCCCGGCAAATTGCCGAGTGTGCGAGCGGCTCCAGCCCCAGGCACAGCAGCCGCTGGCCAGGCCTGCCCATGCCGGGGTGCTCGGCAGCCGTGCGGGATGCCGGGAGCCCAGGCTGGGGGGGCATCCAGGTGTCTGTGCTCTCCCCTCCTGGCACGGCCTGGCAAAAGGCCGCAGCACGAGTTACAGCAGGGTTGGGTATGCTGCACCCGCCCCCCCGCGCGCCTCCAGCCTGGGTCCAGACTGTATCTCTGGCCTCTGGGCCTACCCCCCTGCTCCTCCAGCCTGGGTCCAGACTGTATCTCTGGCCTCTGGGCCTACCCCCCTGCTCCTCCAGCCTGGGTCCAGACTGTACCCTGGGGCTAACCCGCCCCCCAGCTGGGGTCTCTATTGTCCCTGCGAGGAATGCGGCACTCCCATCTGGAGATAAGGCAATGCTGTTCTTCCCTGTGGGGCAGCCCGTGTTTTAGTTTGGTGCTAGAAGGTGCCATTCTGCGGCCCATGGAACTTCAGCTAGACGCCGGAGTTCATTAATGAACCCTCGCGCCTTTAATCCCAGGGCTCTTGGGAAGGTCAGCTTGGCTCATTCTGTGTACCCACTCTTGCTGTGTGTACCTACTATGCACCTGTGTACCTACTCTTGCTGTGTGTACCTACTCTTGCTGTGTGTACCTACTATGTACCTGTGTATCCACTCTTGCTGTGTGTACCTACTATGCACCTGTGTATCCACTCTTGCTGTGTGTACCTACTATGCACCTGTGTACCTACTCTTGCTCTGTGTACCTACTATGTACCTGTGTATCCACTCTTGCTGTGTGTACCTACTATGCACCTGTGTACCTACTCTTGCTCTGTGTACCTACTATGTACCTGTGTATCCACTCTTGCTGTGTGTACCTACTATGCACCTGTGTACCTACTCTTGCTCTGTGTACCTACTATGTACCTGTGTATCCACTCTTGCTGTGTGTACCTACTATGCACCTGTGTACCCACTCTTGCTCTGTGTACCTACTATGTACCTGTGTATCCACTCTTGCTGTGTGTACCTACTATGCACCTGTGTACCCACTCTTGCTCTGTGTACCTACTATGTACCTGTGTACCTACTCTTGCTCTGTGTATCCACTCTTGCTGTGTGTACCTACTATGTACCTGTGTACCTACTCTTGCTCTGTATACCTACTATGTACCTGTGTATCCACTCTTGCTCTGTGTACCTACTATGTACCCGTGTATCCACTCTTGCTCTGTGTACCTACTATGTACCTGTGTACCCACTCTTGCTCTGTGTACCTACTATGTACCTGTGTATCCACTCTTGCTGTGTGTACCTACTATGCACCTGTGTACCTACTCTTGCTCTGTGTACCTACTATGCACCTGTGTACCCACTCTTGCTCTGTGTGCCTACTATGTACCCGTGTATCCACTCTTGCTCTGTGTGCCTACTATGTACGTGTGTATCCACTCTTGCTCTGTGTGCCTACTATGTACGTGTGTATCCACTCTTGCTCTGTGTGCCTACTATGTACCTGTGTATCCACTCTTGCTCTGTGTACCTACTATGCACCTGTGTACCTACTATTGTTCTGTGTACCTACTATTACTCTGTGTTTTATGGCAAAGCATCTGCACCACATCCTGGTGTCACTCCGCCCACTGACCTCTGCCCACCAGCTGAGCTGGCCCCATGTTCTTTGCTTCTCTGCAGAATGTCGGAGGAGCACGTCTGTGTGTGATTAGATAGCAGTGACTGTCTGACCCAGAGATGCTGCACGACAGCCATGGGTGCAGTAATCCCTTAGCTCAGGGCTACTCAACATGTGGCCCACGGGCTGCATGCGGCCCCCAGCCCATTTGTTTGTGGCCTGCGGTGCGGTTTGGGTTTACGCAGGGCTCAACACGCGACCCACAGGTGGGATCCTTTGAACATGGCCTCCACTGGGAACATGCTCCACAACGGTGGGTCAATATAATGGTCTTCTCTTGAGATGCGTTTTAGTAGTTCCATTCCTGGACGGTCATTGCTCATTCCAAGTGCTGTCATGCGGGTGGAAATCGGGTAAATGTTGCATTTTATTAATATCAGCAGAACTGACTTAAATGGGGCCTGTGTGTTGTGTAGTCTTGCCTCAGTCTTTGTATTCATGCCTGTCAGTGTGAAAGAAACTATTTGCATATATATTTGCATGTATATACAACCACACTTAAGTTGTGGCCCTCCGCATGTGCTGTGAGCATCATTGTGGCCCCCGGGGCTTCCAAAGTGGAGTAGCCCTGGCTTAGCTACTGGGACATCCAGACTCGCCAGGCCTGACCATTCAAATTGCAGTGACGCTCCAAATTCAGAAAGACACTGAAACCGGATTTTGTATAAACCTAGATCATCGGATGCTTTCAACTGGAATATAATATAATATAATATAATATAATATAATATAATATAATATAATATAATATAATAGCAATTTTTGCTTGCAAAGTGCCTTGGGATTGTGCTCTATCAAAAGTGCCCTGTAAAATATTGGTGTTATGGGTTGTTGATACCACACCGGTGTCTTGAGCAGCCAAGGAGGCATCCCCTGGAGCCCTCCCCGAGCTGGCTTGCCCCATGTCATAAGAACAGAAGAACGGCCAGACTGGGTCAGCCCAAAGGTCCATCCAGCCCAGTCCCCTGTCTGCTGACAGTGGCCAATGCCAGGTGCCCCAGAGGGAGTGAACCAAACAGGTAATGATCGAGCGATCTCTTTCCTACCATCCATCTCCACCTCTGACAAACAGAGGCCAGGGACACCATTCCTCACCCATCCTGGAGAATAGCCATTTATGGACCTAACCTCCATGACTCTATCTAGTTCTCTTTTAAACCCTGTTATAGCCCTAGCCTTCACAACCTCCTCTGGCAAGGAGTTCCACAGGTTGACTGTGCGCTGTGTGAAGAAGAACTTCCTTTTATTTGTTTTAAACCTGCTGCCCATTAATTTCATTTGGTGACCCCTAGTTCTTATATTATGGGAACAACAAGTAAATAACTTTTCCTTATTCTCTTTCTCCACACCACTCATGATTTTATAGACCGCTATCATATCCGCCCTTAGTCTCCTCTTTTCCAAGCTGAAAAGTCCCAGTCTCTTTAATCTCTCCTCATATGGGACCCGTTCCAAACCCCTCATCATTTTAGTTGCCCTTCTCGGAACCTTTTCTAATGCCAGTAGATCTTTTTTGAGATGAGGCGACCACATCTGTACGCAGTATTCCAGATGTGGGCGTCCCATGGATTTATATAAGGGCAATACGATATTCTCCGTCTTATTCTCTATCCCTTTTTTAATGATTCCTAACATTCTGTGTCGGATGGGAAGAAGAGTTCCAGGGACCCTTTAATGGCACCCTCAGCTCAGGACCAGCTTGGGGGGGAGGGGTATTTTTGGCAGCAGCTCCCGGGACAGTCCTTCCCCCACCCCTGGGCAGCCCGGCGGTGGCCTTCTGGCTCCCTTTGGCCCGCACACGTGACGTTCTCAGGCCCCACTGGTATCAAAGCCCATTGCGGAGAAAGGAGCAGCTCCAGATTCCCCCTGTGCGTGGCAGCGAGCAGGAGCGAGCCCGGGGGCTCCATGGGCCCCTAGCCGCGTGCGCCCAGCTTCCCACGACGGCCGCTCTTGGGACCTGCTGCCCGCTGAGGTGGCTACGCCCTGCCAGCCGGTGCTGGGAAGCTCTGTGCTAGGAGGCGGCCCTCGCCCTTCCTTCCAGCCTGGGTGCGCGGAGGCAGCGGGGAGGCGCGCAGGTCACAGTGGCCGAGCTCCTGTCTCACCCCCCCCCCCCCCGGGATCCCTGACACTCGGGGGGGGGGGGGATGTGACAGGCAGGCTGGGGCTGGTTTGTGCGGCGCTAACGGGTTCCAGGCTGTCATTATCTCTGGGCGAGGAGCTGTAAATTGGATTAAGGCGCCGAGTCGCAGCTGAGCGAGCGCCCTCCATTGCCCCACCTGGTGGGCCACTGGGCGATAACAGAAAGTGCCGAGAAATCGGATTTGGCTCCCGCGTCGCACTCATGGCTTCCTCCTGGAAAAAATGCCATTTTTCCGGCAGACAGGGCTGGCACGGGCGCGCTGGCAGTATCGGTGCCAGGCGCGTCTCATCTGCGGGCGCTCTTCCGGAAACGCGCTTCCCACCCTCATCAGCGGGAAAGAAAGAACTAAGCAGCCGGCGTTGTTTGGCGAGGAGGCAGGGCGCGCAGAGAGAGGCGCGCAGCCGCCACACGGGGGCTGCAGCCCGCCGGGGGGGGGACAGACCTGGGCAGGCAGAGGAAAGAATTTTGAATTCCCCTCCCCGCAGCCAAGAGAACCCCCGTTTTAGCACCGTGCCAAGCACGAGAGCCGGCTGAAGCCAAGCAGAAAGCCAGGCCTGTGCTTGCTAAAGCCCTCAGTGCCCCGGCCTCCTCTGCTGACACGTGCACCCCAAAGAGCCCCCCGCCCCGAGCAAGCCCTCCCCACAGCTCACGTGCCTCGTGCCGCTTTCATCCCACAGTGCTTCTCAGCCGCGGGCTGGGACGCGCCCTGTGCTGGACACGGGGGAGACCGTCAGAGCCAGGGCGGGACCCTGAGCCGGCTTCAGAATGAGGCCCGCACGTCAGGGTGAAATGCTCAAGGAATCTCTCTCTCATGTAACGAGCTAGCCCGTTTACCTGGTCCCCAAGGAGGGGCTCAGGGCAGGGGTGGGGTGCAGGAGTCAGGGCGGGGGTGGGCGTTCAGGAGTCAAGGTGGGGTGTGGGGTGCAGGAGTCAGGGCGGGGGTGGGGTTCAGGAGTCAGGGCAGGGGTGGGGGTGCAGGATTCAGGGCGGGGGTGGGGTTCAGGAGTCAAGGCGAGGTGTGGGGTGCAGGAGTCAGGGCGGGGGTGGGGTGCAGGAGTCAGGGCGGGGGTGGGGGTGCAGGAGTCAGGGTGAGGTGTGGGGTGCAGGAGTCAGGGCAGGGGTGGGGGTGCAGGAGTCAGGGAGAGGTGTGGGGTGCAGGAGTCAGGGCGGGGGTGGGGTTCAGGAGTCAGGGCAGCGGTGGGGGTGCAGGAGTCAGGGCGGGGGTGGAGTGCAGGAGTCAGGGTAGGGGTGGGGTTCAGGAGTCAAGGCGAGGTGTGGGGTGCAGGAGTCAGGGCGGGGGTGGGGTTCAGGAGTCAGGGCGGCGGTGGGGGTGCAGGATTCAGGGCGGGGGTGGGAGTTCAGGAGTCAGGGCGGGGGTGGGGGTGCAGGATTCAAGGCGGGGTGTGGGGGTGCAGGAGTCAGGGCGGGGTGTGGGGGTGCAGGAGTCAGGGCAGGTGTGGAGTGCAGGAGTCAGGGCGGGGTTGGGGGTGCAGTAGTCAGGGCAGGGGTGGGGGTGCAGGATTCAAGGTGGGGTGTGGGGTGCAGGAGTCAGGGCGGGGGGTGGGAGTGCAGGAGTCAGGGCAGGGGTGTGGAGTGCAGGAGTCAGGGCAGGGGTGGGGGTGCAGGAGTCAAGGCGGGGTTGGCGGTGCAGGATTCAAGGCGGGGTGTGGGGTGCAGGAGTCAGGGCAGGGGTGGGGGTGCAGGATTCAAGGCGGGGTGTGGGGTGCAGGAGTCAGGGTGGGGTTGGGGGTGCAGGATTCAAGGCGGGGTGTGGGGGTGCAGGAGTCAGGGCAGGGGTGGGGTGCAGGAGTCAGGGCAGGGGTGGGGGTGCAGAGTCAGGGCGGCGGTGGGGGTGCAGGATTCAGGGCGGGGGTGGGGTGCAGGAGTCAGGGCAGGGGATTGGGAGGTGGGGGCGGGCTTAGGGCAGGGAGTGGGGTTTGCAGGGTCCCCTTTCCCGTGCTAAGAGGAAGCTGCCTGCCGGGTTTGGTGGTCCTAGCTCCTCCCGTGTCGGAGTCTTGAGCTGATTTACAGCCAGACACCCAGACTCAAGTAGACAGGGGATGTACGGGCCCGAGAAGCTGAACTGCAGCTGCATCTGGGGTGGAGGCAGCAGGTAGCCAGGAGGGAAGAGGACTGTTGATCCAACCCTCTTGTCTCACACACAGTAGCACGAGCCGCACGACTTCCCCGAAGCGAACCCAGCATGGGAGCCGGTCCCATCCGAGGGCGCCAGAGGGGCGGGCTATTGCTCCCTGTTTCTCCCGTGCTGCTGAGAGCGGAGTGTGTCTGCACAGCACCTGGGCCCTGGGCCGAGAGCAGGGCTCTCAGGCACCGGGCCATGCAAATGAAGAATAATGAATGTTGCCCCCCCCCCAGCTCTCCAGATAAAATCACTGGCCAAGATCACGACCAGCCCTGCGTGGCTGGAGCGCTCCCCCTCCTGCCACCCCCAATGCGGCACCCGCCCGGGCCCCCCACGGCCAGAAGGAAGAGCCCCAGAGCCACACCTTGCGGGCGCCAGAGCGAGCCCATCAGCCCCAGGCCGGATCGGGCCCGGCGGGTTGCAAGCAGGATTGCCCTGGTCTGTTGTACCTTGCGCCTTGCTGCTCTCGGGGCAGATGTGTGGGCAGGCAGCCGTAACCCCCGGGCTCCTCCCCTTCTCACAGCAACGGCTCCCCGGCGCTCCTGGCCAAGGGGCACTGGGAACCGCAGCTTCCCTGCCTGCGGAGGTGTCACCGTCAGCCGCCCCCTCTGCCCACTGCGCCCCTGCCAGCTGGCCAGGAGACAGCCATTGGCACGGGTGTGAGGGCAGCCCTGGCATGCTCTGCTGATGGAGACGAGCGGTGTGGTAAAGGGGCACACATGCACACACAAACACACACCCACGTGCACACACGCACACGAACACGCAGATTCACATGCAGACTCACACCGCCCCCATCCTCCAAAAGCTCCACTGCCTCCCTTTTCAGCTCAGGGTCTGGCCCAGGCAGCCCCCGGTTGGCCAAACACGCCAAGGCCTTGTTTTGGCTGGGGATGGGCCTTGCCCCTCTCTGCCTTTCCCCTGCCACCGCCGCTGCCTCCACCACGTCCCATCCTGCAGTGCGGGGGCCAGAGCCATCTGCCCCAGCTCCGCCACCTAGTCCGGGTGCTCCGCTGCCCGCCTCAGCCGCTCTTCGCCTCGCTTCAAAGGCCACCTGGCCCCAGCGCCCAGCAAGGAGAGAGGAGAAAGACTCGGCCTGTCCAGGCTGGAGCAGACACAGCCAGGGGGGCCTGGATGAGGGCGCCGTGCCGCGGCTGGTGCGGAGCGAATGAACAGACAAGTGTTACTCATCCTTTCGCAACATGAACCGGGGGCCCCCGGGTGAACAGACAGGGCTGCGGAAGCGCACAATTCGCTGGTGGAACTCGTGGCGGCACAATGGCCAAAGAATGAGGTAAGTGCACAGCGGACAGGTCCACCAGTGGCTGTTAGCCAGGCAGTCAGGGATCCTGTGCTCAGGGCAGGAAGGGGAAACTGAGGCAGAGCTCTCCAAAATTGCCACCATCTATACAATGCCCCTGACTCTCTGGCCTCAGCTACTATCGGAGACAGGACTGAGGGCTAGACGGACCCTTGCTCAGACCCAGGATCCCCGCCACGCAGAACTAACCATCTAAGACAAGAAACAACATCTGGAGCCAGCCAGAGAGGGGAGTACCAGGAAAGAATGAGACAGGATTGGCCAGCATGATAGGCTGGCATCAGCTTGGCAATGCACGTCTCCTGCCCACATTTCCCTCTTTAAAGATTTGGGCCAAACATAACACGACTAGGTAATAATACTAATAATAAATTAATCATGTTTCATTATTAATTAATCAATTAATAATGTTTCATTAATAGCTGGGTTGAGCTGGAAGCCTGTTTCAGAGCTTACCTGCCCTGAGAGTTTGAAAACTTTCCCTGATAAACAGTCTATTGTTATCAGGTCCCCCCTCCTGCCTCAGTTCCCTTTTCTCAAATAGGCTTCCAGGGAGGTTATGGAATCCCTGTCACTGGGTTTCTTTTCTTTTCTTTTCTTTTCGTTTCTTGAGTCAAATAAAAAGACTTAATGTCAAGTTTTTTTGTAAGTGAGGTAATACCTTTTATTGGACCAACTTCTATTGGTGTGGACAAGCTTACACAGAGCCATGGCTAACCACAGCTTTGCATAAACTTTTTTTTGGAGATTTTATTTTGTACGTTTGCATTTTTAAATATTTTCCTTTCAGCTACTATGCAACTTTTCAGAACTTTTCCAACATCTGAAAAGTTCAGAGAGGCAAAAGGAAAAATTCAGCCCTGTGTTTCACTTTTCTGCACTTTTTTGGGAAAGTTACAGTGTGGCGAAAGGAAAAAAGAAAAAAAGGGGAACAAACATGTCATTCCCCCTTTTGGCTGACTAAATGAAAAGGGGACAGTGGTGGGGGATGCCAACCAGCCAACACTGGAGATTTTGTAATTTTGCAAATGTTCAAAATTGCAGGTTTTGACAAGAACCTCAGAACATTTTGAAACCTCAAAAGCTTCAAGGTAAGTTTTTCTGATTTTTTAAAAGCCATTGTTAATCTAAAAAAAGTTTCAAGTTAATTTTGTTAAGACCTCTTGGAAACAAGAGTAGAGTGAAAATTAGAGGTTTTTTCCCTCCACCAGAAAAACTAGAAAATATAGGCAAAATTAACAGATTTTCCTTGGAAAATTTTTGATTTTGTGGAAATTGCATTTTCTGTCATAAAACCTGGAGATGGAAAATTCCTGAGGGCTTTAACAGCAGCGCTGGCTCCCTGTAAGTCTTTGTTCCAAATATAGAGTGTCCTGCGCAGGCGGCTACGTGGAACAGATGTGGGACTGAGATGTAGGGTTCTGTAGCTTTCAAGAGCAGCTGACATACCCTGCCCATGCTCAGCTATTGAAAGTGGCTTTTCAATGATTCATAGGGCTCCAAGAGCGGTGAAGCAGCCGCACCTGTTAACCCTGCGGTGACCTGTGAAGGCATGGTGGCTCTGGCTCTTGGTAGGGCTCTTGTTCCCGTGTTGGCCAGTGCGTGCCGGGGAGGGGAACATGCCAGCTGGGGAAGGGAGAACAATGGGAAGGGAGTTGAAAAGAGAGAGAAGAAGAAACACAAGAACAAAGTACCTGTGGCGAGAGAGGAGAAAGCTGGAAAGGAAGAATGCACACCAGGAGAGGCTGGAAATCTGAGAGGGAGTGTAGGGAAAAGGAAGGAGAGAGAGAGGGTGAGGAAAGAGCTTAGGACGCAGGAGGGCAGACCCCTGCCCCATGGGTATCGTGACAACGCCCTTTCTCCAGCACAAACGGCTGCAATGGGCGGTGTTGGCTGGTCACGGCAGAAAACAAGACGCCTTCCTCCCAGGAGGATCCCCACCAGGTGAGATGGGGCGACAGTCTCCCCAGGCCTGTGGCTAAGATGGAGGTGGGCTACATCTGTTGTTTCAGTCCCAGTGGGAGTTCCCACCCGCTGCCCGGCAAAGCGGCGGATAAAGCCGGTAACCATCGCACAAGCCGCTTCGTGGGCCGCTGCCTGGGCTGGGAAAAGTCAGCTCCCTCCGTCAGTGCTACGGTGCTGATTTGCACCGGGCAGGGGCCTGCCCCTTGCTCTGACCCTGCTGGGAGCAACCACAAAGCCTTTTTCTAGCCATTTCATGCAGAGGTGCGTGTTCTGACGGATGGGCACTGCCATGTGTTCCATGCCTTGGTTAGGAGGGAGGCCTGCTGAGATCGGAGCCCCATTCTACAGCTGGGCACAGACCGAAACTGCTTAGGCGAGAGAACGCGCCTTTTATTTCCGAAATGGAAACGTTGTGAGACTCCCCAGGTGTTCCCTGCAAATCGGAGAGGCCGTGGGACTGATGGAGCCGTGGATGGGCCGGTGGAGGGACAGGCTAGTGTCTGAATGGGTCTTCAGGTGGCTAGGCAGGGCTGGGTATGTTGGAGGGGTGCGCGCCTGGGTGGCCGAGCTGGGCGGGGTGTAGGAACCGACGGACGCAGGAGCTGGCTCCATGCAGTGATGGATGGACGGATGGATGGTGCGGTGGCCCCGTCAGTGCTCCCTAGCAGCACAGGCAATGGCGCCGTGGCGTTCTTCTGAAAACCAGGCCTGGAATCAGACAGTGTGCTCCCCCCTGCAGAACAGCGCCCCTGGGGCTGGAAGGGCAATCTGCTGCCCTGTGCGGCTGCCTGACTTCTCCCCAGCCCAGGCGATGTCCCACAACCGCCGCCTGCTGGCAGAGAGCCACGTTCCAGCCCCACTGCGCCCGCAGCTCCTCCAAGGCCCTCCAAGGGCCAGAAGCGTAGGGGGTGGTGCAGTGGGCTAAGTCCCCCTGCCTGGAAGTCACCCGAAGGAGGCTGTGGAATGGCACCTTGGTCAGGTCATTGCCCGCACTGCCAGGGGGACCAACGTGCCCACACTGGGAACCAGTGGCAGGAAGATCAGACCTGCTCCACCCTCGCAGAGGAACCTGCATTTGCTCATGGTCCAAACGGCGTCCGGAGAAGGCCGCCTGGGTTTCTGAACTCAGAGAGTGACAGAGAGTGACTCCGAGAGTGACAGGTGTCTTGAGTCAGAAATGGCCGGTTTCTCTGTCTCTGCCACAGCATCAGGATTAGGAGCAATGTCCTAAGAACAGAGCGTGTCAGTGGCTTGGCAGAAATGCCTGATGCCTCTACGGGGCCCCAGTGGTGTGTGAAGTGGCACCAGTCATGGTGGGCAGGTCCCCACGTTAGCACTGGCACGCGCTTTGCCATGGTTCCACGCCACGGTGGGCAGGGCCCCACGTTAGCACTGGCATGCGCTTTGCCACGGTTCCACGCCGCCGTGGGCAGGTCCCCACGTTAGCACTGGCACGCACTTTGCCACAGTTCCACACCATGGTGGGCAGGTCCCCACGTTAGCACTGGCACGCGCTTTGCCACAGTTCCACACCATGGTGGGCAGGTCCCCACGTTAGCACTGGCATGCGCTTTGCCACAGTTCCACACCATGGTGGGCAGGTCCCCACGCTAGCACAGACATGCGCTTTGCCACGGTTCCACGCGACCGTGGGCAGGTCCCCGCATTAGCACTGGCACGCACTTTGCCATGGTTCCACGCCACGGTGGGCAGGGCCCCACATTAGCACTGGCATGCGCTTTGCCACGGTTCCACGCCGCCGTGGGCGGGTCCCCACGTTAACACAGGCACGCGCTTTGCCATGGTTCCACGCCGCCATGGGTGGGTCCCCACGCTAGCACAGACATGCGCTTTGCCACGGTTCCACGCTGCCGTGGCTGGGGCGCAGGAGTGAGTGCTGAGAGCAAAGGAACAGTTGGCTGTGCGGGAGAGGGGCGTGTGCCACAGATTTGATTCGCCCAAGAATATACCAAGTCTGGGCTTGAGCCAAAGTCCATTGACCCCCATGGGGGTCTTCCTATTGATTTCAAATCGGTTTTTTTGGACTGGGCTCTATGGCACTGTCGGTGCTGGATCTCCGTTGGATGGAGATGGCCATACAAGCCCGCAGCATCCGTGGAGATACGCAGGGTAGCCTGGAAGCCCAAGCCTCCGGAGAGAGATGGCCTGAGACTTCCTGACGGACACGGAGGTGCAATTCATGCCTACCCAGGCCTCAGAAGGCCAGTCCCCGGCTGGGCCATGGGCCCACTGCACAGTCTCTGTCTGCGTGTGTGTGGAAGCGTTCTTGGACCTCACGTTTCCCACCTACCCCCTCTGCCCTCAGGCCGCCCCCTCCATGTCCCAAGGGACACAGCTCGGTGTAGCTTGTACAATTCGATTAGCTCCATCTCCAGAGCTCAGCAGCAGGGAAATGGCTGCCGGCAGCATGCTCTTCAGCACGTGAATGCGCTTTTCCTGCCCCTCTCAGTCTCCGCCCTGCTTGGTGGGGTGGGGTGTCCCCTCTTTCGTTCCGTCTCCCCGTCATGCGGCTGGCCTGCCAGCCCGCGTGGCCACGTGCTACCCTCCACCGGGCTGCCCGCAGAGTCCTGCTGAGCGCCGCGTCGTTGCGAGCAGGAGGGATGTGAGGGGGACGACGGGGGAGGAAAACATTTGAAAAAAACCAAGTGCATTCTTTCTGCAACACTCAGGAAAACGAATGTTTCACAGGGGATTGGAAAGGCGAAATTTTTTCACATCCAAATGGATTGCAATTTCCCTCCATTTAGCACCTGAAGGTAATTAGCTCGAAGAGACTGTCGGCTGAGAAACACGTTCATGGAACATTAACTCTCATACATTCTCCAGTTGCAGGGAATTAATAGGAAAGATTAAAGTTTAAAGAGAGCAAAATGCCATTACCTCGCAAGCCACCTCTCTCAGCGGCAGTAACTAGCCCTCACTAACCTAGAAGTGCCACTGGAGCCCTGGCTTCTGCACCAGGCATCCACACAGTAGCCTGGGCTCATGTGCCCCCTTTTGTCCCCCCCAGTTGCCCAGCCGCAGGCTCCGGGTGCCCGCCGGCATGGGAGGATGTGGCTGTTATGTGCAGTTCATGGGCAGATGTGCGTGCCCTCCGAAACAGAAGCCCACACGTGCACCCGCCCCTCCCCAGCGTGGCCAACATGTGTGCAAACGTGAGCAGGGGCCAAAGGAAGCGTGGTGGAGGCTGTCCCAAAGGTCACTAGGAGCGCACACACACCGGCAGCCTGCCAAACCCCTGGGCATGGCAAATGGGACAGGTCCCTGCTATGTACTCGTGTCCTCTGTGGACAGACCCGGCGTCTCCCCCCCGCCCCAACCTCCAAGTGACATGCCAGCCTCAGTCAGCCGATTCTTGCTGCACAGTGGGCGGATGTAACATCCAGTTTTGACACAAAGAGGCCCCAACATCTGAATCAACCCTGTACATAGCCCTTCCTTCCCAGAGGGGAGACAAAGAGCGTAAAAGTGTGGTGGGGGTGAACCCTGTTTTGTAAAGTTTATATCAGCATTTGCACTTTAAAGATTTCCATGTTGCTTTTGCATTTCAGGAAGAGAGAGAGAGAGAGAGAGAGAGAGATGAAATTGAGACATGGAAGAATTTATTGCCCAGAAAATTCCATTCTGCTATCTGATTCGAAAAGTCCAGTCCCCCCAGCTTCGGAAAATCTATTTTCCACATTTTAATACCCTGCAGAACAGTCCTCATAACTCATCCGAGTGTGTTAAGCACAGTTTTATTAGATCTGAAACAAATTTTGGTGGGGAGATACTATAGGTCATTAACCATGGAGTAATTTTATCCTTGTTTCCCTAATGATGCCATAATGGCGAGCGAATTTCTTAACTAAAGACCAAAGAACATTTTGAAGGTCAGTTTCATCTGTGAGCTCCTTCAAGCGCTTCTCAGAGAAGATTGGAAAACTCGCCGATTTTTTGAAGAGTCATTAATAATGTGAAAGCTGAAAGAGCTCTCTCCCATTTGCGTTCTTGCTTTTTACCTTTTAATTTTATATCGCTTTAGTCCCTTTCTCTCGCTCGCTCTCCTTTTTTTTTTAACTCTCTTCTGGAGTGCCCCTTGGAGCAGTGGAGAAGCGAAAGGGACCATTCCAGAGGCACCCTGGGCTGACCGGGTTCCGGCCAGCTATCCGAGAAGGGGAAAGGGTGGAGGTGGTAAAAGGGACCCAAAGATTTGTCTGGGCACTGCTAGTGATAAATGGCATGGATGTGTCCATCACACGGCCTTCAGTGCCAGGCTTCAAGTGTTGGATTCTGCTCTCGCCTCCACCGGTGGCCATCAGGTTTGGGGCCACATGTGGCAACAGAGTCTCATGAGTGCAAAAATGCCTGCAGGGGGTTGGGGGCTGGGCCCAGCACTGTTCCCGTGTGCACGTGTGGTTTCACCGGTCTGAGGGAGCCGGCAGTCCAAGCACACGCTGGCCAATGCCCTGCTTTGCATACATGTTCTGCGCCATGTTGATCGAGGGCAGTGATGGATGGGCACATACGAAGCTGTGTCCGTGCATGTGCTGCTGTGTCGCTTGGGCGTGGCCGGAGCTGTGCAAGAACAACCAGTCGTGCACACTGTGCACGGCCAGTCTCTTGTCTGCTTGGGTGTGGTGCACGGGGGCTGCAGCGGCAGGGTGTGAATCTCACCTGGTGTGTACTGAGCGGGAAGCCAGTGCACTGGGAGTCTGTGGGTCGTGCATATCTCTGGCGGGAGGAGGTTGCTGCTGGTTTACGCTCCGTGGCTGAGCAGAGAAGCCATCCTTCGGGCCGCGCGCTGCTTGTGTGTTTCTGGGTGTGCGCCGGATGGAGCTAAGCCAACTCCCCCTCACTGGGTCCAGGGTTCCTGGTGAAGGATTCTTTCCCTCTCCCTGGTCCGCTGCTGGGTCCAGGACACCCTGGAACCTGAGACCAGCTCCTGTCCCTGCAGCCCATCCGGCCGGTTCCAGCCCAGAGCCCCGGTGGGCGCGGCATGTGTGTATTTGGGGAGGGCGGTCTTGGGCGGGGGGAGCAGTGTGGTGACACACTCTGCTCCCAGATGTGATGCCAGCGATAATTTCAATTTTATGCCTTTGTTATGGCTTTAATCACTTTCTTTATGCGTTTTGTTCCAGCGATCAGGGAGAGACACCTGATAGGCAAAAAGGATATCAGGGGAACAATTTTTATTTGGAATGTGGTGAGAAGTCTAATTAGAATTTGAATTCTGCTGAGCCTTGAAATGGTCGGTACTTTATCCTGATCGCCTTAGATATTGTTTCGAGTCAATCATCTGTCATAGTGCGGCATGCTGGAGCAAGGCTCCATCCAGGCTGCTCTCCAGCCGGCGGGGGGCCACAGGGGAGGGAGGGCAGCAGGCTCTGACCTGCCAGCCTGGCTCCCCGCCAGGAAGCAAAATGGCAAGAAGGGGCGGAAAACACTTGGCCCCAAGAGTTCCCTGAGCCACGCACCCCCACCCTGCCATGCGGCACTTCCTGCCAGGGCCCTGTGCGCCAGGCTCTTCCCACGGGGAGAGGATGGGCGTCGTGTGAGTGAGCGATCACACCGAGGATGCCCCGTGTCAGGTTATCTGCTTTGTGTAGAGCCTGAGCCACGAGACAGATTGTTCCTCTTGGTCTTGTTGGGGCTTTCAAAACTTGGGAGGCTTTCACAGATAGATAGAGAGATAGATAGATAGAGTGGATGGGGATAGCTAGCTAGCTAAATAGATAGGGGGTATATGGGGATAGATAGATAGATAGATAGATACGGGGTGTGTGTGGGGATAGATAGATAGATAGATAGATAGGGTGTGTGTGTGGGGATACATAGCTAGATAGATAGATAGAGGGGGTGTGTGGGGATAGATAGATAGATAGGGGGTGTGTAGGGATAGATAGGTAGATAGATGGTGTGTATGGGGATAGATAGATAGAATGTATGAGGATAGATAGATAGAGCGTGTGTGTGGGGATAGATAGATCGATGGGGGTTTCTGGGGATACATAGATAGATAGATAGATAGATAGGGGAGTGTATGGGGATAGATAGATAGATAGGTAGATACGGGGGTTCATAGGGATAGATAGATAGATAGATGGGGGTGTATGGGGATAGATAGATAGATACGGGGGTGTACGGGGATAGATAGATATGGGGGTATATGGGGATAGATAGATAGATAGATAGATATCGGGGTGTAGGGGGATAGATAGATAGATAGGGGGTGTATGGGGATAGATAGATAGGTAGATACAGGGATGTATGGGGATAGATAGATAGGTAGATACGGGGGTGTATGAAGATAGATAGATAGATACGTAGATATGAGGGTGTATGGGGATAGATAGATAGATAGATAGATGGAGGTGTATGGGGATAGATAGATAGGTAGATACGGAGGGTGTATGGGGATAGATAGATAGATAGATGGGGGTGTATGGGGATAGATAGATAGGTAGATACGGGGGTGTATAGGGATAGATAGATAGATAGATAGGGGGTGTATGGGGATAGATAGATAGGTAGATACGGGGGGTGTATAGGGATAGATAGATAGATAGATAGATGGGAGTGTATGAGGATAGATAGATAGGTAGATACGGGGGTGTATGAAGATAGATAGATAGATACGTAGATATGAGGGTGTATGGGGATAGATAGATAGATAGATAGATGGAGGTGTATGGGGATAGATAGATAGGTAGATACGGAGGGTGTATGGGGATAGATAGATAGATAGATGGGGGTGTATGGGGATAGATAGATAGGTAGATACGGGGGTGTATAGGGATAGATAGATAGATAGATAGGGGGTGTATGGGGATAGATAGATAGGTAGATACGGGGGGTGTATAGGGATAGATAGATAGATAGATAGATGGGAGTGTATGAGGATAGATAGATAGGTAGATATGGGGGTGTATAGGGATAGATAGATAGATAGATAGATAGATAGGGGGTGTATGGGGATAGATAGGTAGATACAGGGGTGTATGGGGATAGATAGATAGATAGGTAGATACGGGGGTGTATGGGGATAGATAGATATGGGGATAGATAGATAGATAGATAGATACGGGGGTGTAGGGGGATATATAGATAGATAGGGAGTGTATGGGGATAGATAGATAGGTAGATACGGGGGTGTATGAAGATAGATAGATAGATAGGTAGATACAGGGGTGTATGGGGATAGATAGATAGGTAGATACGGGGGTGTATGGGGATAGATAGATAGATAGATAGGGGGTGTATGGGGATAGATAGATAGGTAGATACAGGGGTGTATGAGGATAGATAGATAGATAGGTAGATACAGGGGTGTATGGGGATAGATAGATAGGTAGATACGGGGGTGTATGGGGATAGATAGATAGATAGATAGATAGGGGGTGTATGGGGATAGATAGATAGGTAGATACGGGGGTGTATGAAGATAGATAGATAGATACGTAGATATGGGGGTGTATGAGGATAGATAGATATGAGGGTGTATGGGGATAGATAGATAGATAGATGGGGGTGTATGGGGATAGATAGATAGGTAGATACGGGGGTGTATAGGGATAGATAGATAGATAGATGGGGGTATATGGGGATAGATAGATAGGTAGATACGGGGGTGTATGAGGATAGATAGATAGATAGGTAGATACGGGGGTGTATAGGGATAGATAGATAGATGGGGTGTATGGGGATAGATAGGTAGATATGGGTGTGTATGGGGATAGATAGATACGGGGGTGTATGGGGATAGATAGATAGGTAGATATGGAGGTGTATAGGGGTAGATAGATAGATAGATGGGGGTGTATGGGGATAGATAGATAGGTAGATATGGGGGTGTGTGGGGATAGATAGATAGATAGATAGGGGGTGTATGGGGATAGATAGATAGGTAGATACGGGTGTGTGTGGGGATAGATAGATAGGTAGATACGGGGGTGTGTGGGGATAGATAGGTAGATACAGGGGTGTATGGGGATAGATAGATAGGTAGATACAGGAGTGTATGGGGATAGATAGATAGGTAGATACGGGGGTGTATAGGGATAGATAGATAGATGGGGTGTATGGGGATAGATAGGTAGATATGGGGGTGTATGGGGATAGATAGATACGGGGGTGTATGGGGATAGATAGATAGGTAGATACGGGGGTGTGTGGGGATAGATAGATAGGTAGATACGGGGGTGTATGGGGATAGATAGGTAGATACAGGGGTGTATGGGGATAGATAGATAGGTAGATATGGGGGTGTGTGGGGATAGATAGATAGGTAGATATGGGGGTGTATGGGGATAGGTAGATACAGGGGTGTATGGGGATAGATAGATAGGTAGATACGGGGGTGTGTGGGGATAGATAGATAGGTAGATATGGGGGTGTATGGGGATAGATAGGTAGATACAGGGGTGTATGGGGATAGATAGATAGGTAGATATGGGGGTGTATAGGGGTAGATAGATAGATAGATGGGGGTGTATGGGGATAGATAGATAGGTAGATACGGGGGTGTGTGGGGATAGATAGATAGATAGATAGGGGGTGTATGGGGATAGATAGGTAGATACAGGGGTGTATGGGGATAGATAGATAGGTAGATACGGGGGTGTGTGGGGATAGATAGATAGGTAGATACGGGGGTGTGTGGGGATAGATCGACAGACAGACTGAGATGCCTTCTCGTCCTTCGCAACCTGCCTGTGCCCCACACTTGTGAACAAAAGAGGAATAGGCCCACTGGATCAGAGTCTAAGCAGGGTGCATGGGGTTTGGCGCGAAGTGGGGTGGGACTGTGGGGGCAGGGGACCGCGCAGGGGGGTGGGGGGAAGAGCTGTGTCACGCTCTGGCAGACAGTGGTGGGAGTGGGGTGGGGGAGGGAAACACTTCAGTCCTCAGAGTTTATAAAATTGTCTTCAGCAGGGACAAGTAAATTGCAGGTAAAAGTAGGGAGCTGGGCCCTTTGCGCTCAGGGCCTCCTGGCTCCTTACCGCCTGAGGCCCAGCCAGGCAGCGTGAGACTCAGTTGCTCTGGTGGCGTGGCGGAGTCAGCGCAGACAGAGCTACCCAGTCACCCTGCAGTGAGATGTGTCCTGGCCAGCGAGGCCAGTTACACAGCCCCTCCCTCCCCCCCGGGACCACACTGCACAGGGCGCTGCAGCCAGGATGAGGGGGGCACACCGGCAGCACGGCTGGCCGAGTTACGCTCCCGGACGGATGCCCTGAATAGCGCCGGGAACGACACGCTCAGCCGGAGCGCGCTACGTTGCCCACGTGGAGGTTAAACTGTGTGTTTCACGCTGCCCCGTTCCTTTGAACTGCCATCGTGTTTTGACCTGCGCACACAGGGCTGCAGGAGACGTGCAGTTTGGGCCGCGGCGGGTTTGGCACAGCGGGAGAAGGGCAGCAGGGCCGTGAGAACGGGATTGTGAAGGAATCACATCAACTGCCCCTTTCTGGTCAGTGAATCCCGCGCTTCATTAGCATAAACATGGCCGCCGCTTTTTTTCAAAACGGAGTTTTTTTGAAAAAAACAGCAGTCTAGACGCGGATCTGTCGAAAATAAAGCCTTTTTTGACAGATCCTGTATTCCTCAAAAGATGAGGTTTACAGGATCTGTCGAAAAAGGGTTTATTTTTGACAGAGCCGCGTCTAGACTGCCGTTTTTTTCCCAAAAAAACTCCGTTTCGAAAAAAAGCAGTGCCCATGTTTATGCTAATGAAGCACGGGATATTTAAATCCCTGCTTCATTAGCAATTTCGATGTGCCTAATCTACATCTCTCTGTCAACAGAGGGATGCAGTCTAGACACACCTGAGTTAACAACACTGACCTTTTGATGGCAATCAGTAGGGTCCAGAGTTAACACATTGTGCTGCATGGGGCAGTTCACACATTTCTGAGCTACTGTTTCAGCCTGTCTGCAGCCTCAGGCAGACACTACTGTGTCAGCGTATGTCCGACAGAGCTCTTTAAGGCTTTCTTAGTGCAGGAGAGGATGCAAGCTCTGGGAGGGAGTTTGGGTACAGGAGGGGGCTCAGGGCTGGGCCAGAGGGGTGACACGCAGGGATCTGCAGCCACGCCCATGGCACACCCAGGAGAGAGCCCCGTGCAGTTTCTCTACATATCTAAGGGGCTTTGCCTGGAAGCCCGGATGCGAGCGGAGCCCCCGCCTTCCCTTGCAATCAGCCAGCATCCCCGAGAGCCCAGCCTCTCTCTCTAATCAGCCCATTTCCCAGCAATCGCTCCCTGCGGTCCCGCGGCTGCACGGGCTATAAGGTGTCTCTATCATTGGCTGTCAGGTGGAATCTCCCTAACGGCTCCAGCAGGCCTTTCTTTCCTCCTTTCTCGTGTTCCCCCGGGGCCAGGGAAGGTCGTTTGCACAAATTGGAGCCGACAGACATTAGCTGGGAAAGCAGCCCACTGCGCCATGCTAAACTCCATTTACAGGGAAGCCGCGTGCCAGGCGAGGACGGAACAAAACAATGCGAGATTTGTCTTGGGGGCCGTGGCCTGGGGGACCACGGCCGCCTGCACCCTCGCCCAGCAGTGCACTCTGCCCAATTATTCTTCACAGTCCAGGGCCCTGTTGTGCTAGGAGTGGGGCAAACACCCGGCCAAGGGCAGCCGCAGCCCTGCAGAGCTTCCCGTTGGGATGGGCAAGTGAGGGGAAAGGAAGGGCTCTCCTCCCCGTTTTCATAGCCAGGAAACTGAGGCACCGAGCTGAAGTGGCAAGGTGACACAGGGAGGCTGGGGGGCTAGGAAAGGAAGGCAGAATTCCCTTGTGCATGGTTCATTCGGGCACTGGGTGGTGTTTGTGTCCATGACTGGCTAGCAAAGGGTGTAACTTAGCTCCACAAACAACTTTTAAAAACCAGGGCGAGCTGGCTGCTTGGGACCTCCAGGTTTGCTCAGTGCAGGACTCCAGGGGGTGCTGGTTCTGTGTCTCCTTTATACCCCTCTTGCCCCGGGCCGGGCAGAGCACACCCCGTTACGGGCGTTCTAGCGGCTCGGGGACTGGGGGAAGGCTTTGGACGCAGCCCCCGGGCAGTCTCAGAAGCAAAGCCAGTGCAGTTACTGTACGGCGGGGGCACAAGGGGCTGAAAGACCCGGCTCACAGCGCAAGCAGCAGTGTGTTGTCGAGCGGGGCAGCGTGTGCCGCCGTGGCTGGGCCTGGCTCCAGTCACTAGTGGGGTGGCTAAGGGCCCGCAGCGTCCCGCTCTGAGCAGAGGAGGGCACCCATGGCAGAGAATCCAGGGGTGAGCAAGACGCCCAACGAGCGGGTGAGAAACTGACCCGTGAGGGAAGGCGGCGCGCCAGCTCCGGTTAGCGTTGAGCAGCGCAGAGGGAGGGGACGCGATCACCGTGTCCCAGCATGCTAAGGGCGGCTGTGACCAGCTGTGCTGATGGAAGGACAAGCAGGAAGCCGTTTGCTCGCCATTGCTGCAGCCTGAGCTTGGATATTGGGGAAACTCTTCCTATCAGGAACCGGTAACCCAGGGAGGGAGGTGAATCCCCATCGTTGGGGGCCGGCGGGACAAATACCAGCCGGGGCCGGCCCACGACTACTTGGTCCTGCTAGAAGACACGGGGCTGGACAAGGTGACCTCTCCCTTGTAGCCCTGACTCCTGCGGCTCTAGCCTGGTGACCGTGGCCCCTATGGGGTCTCTACCCTGATTCTCCCTCCACTGAGGCCATGAGGGAGGGCGAGATCTTCCCTTCCCTTTCCCCCTTGGATGGCTGCGGTAGGGCCTCCGTCCCCACCAGTCATGGGAAGGGGCCCAATGGGGCCCCAGGGTCTGGCCCCAAGTCCCTCGTCATTATGCTGCGCTGTTGGCCTCGTCCTGTCTGTCCGACGCAGTGGCTTGTCCGTAGGTCCTTGAGTGGATCCTTGCCGGGCCGCTTGCATTGCTGGCTGCTCCGAGGTGGAGATCACAGAAGTGGGCCAATTTCCGCAGACACTGCCTCTGTCGGGAGAGGGGGCGAGGCTGGAGTGGGACGTACCCGGCTTAGTCGGGACCAGCGCGGATGCAACTTTGCTCTCGCCCAAGAGCTTTCCTCATGGGGCCTGTTTCTTGATGCTCTGCTGAGTGGCCTTGCAGCAAAGGCCCAGGGTTCTCCTCTCCTCTGGGCACCCGAGGGTGTCTACGCTGCTGCCGCCATGCTGCAGACGCCAACCTGGGCCAGCCATACGGGTGTTGCCCCAACCGGCATGAGGCAGGGAGAGGAGACCCTGCGAAGGACCCGGGCCCACGGCAAGAGAGTGGGTGGAGCAGTAGCTCAGGCCAGGCTGGCACCTGGGCTCTGGAGCTGCCACTTGGATAACGGCGGACCCTCTCGGCAGCCGTCCCCGGCGCTCCTCTCCAGACCTAGTGTCTACCCCCACTGGGCAGGGCAGGCCGATCATGGCCCAGCTCATCACTCTTCAACCCCCGGGGTTTCTTCTTTCCCTTCCCGTGTCACTGAGCTGGGCCGGGTCAGTTGTCCTGGTCGCGGCACCTCCCTCCAGTGAGCGCAGCTGGAGATTTCCACCCGGGCACCAGTCAGCTGTGGATTTTCCAGCTGCTCTGAGTGGGCCCCGGCGGGAGGGGCCCTGCCGCTCTCTGACACCGGCCCCGCCGGTGACTTGTTCCTGGCTTTGGAGCCCTTGGCGGTGGTGTCCACGGGCAGGGAGATGGCCACTGCCGCCCGTTCAGTGGACACGGGCTGGGACACGGGCCCTGTAGGCTCCCAGTGGAAGTCGTGCAGCGCAAGGCACCAAGCGTGTGACTTTCCGTGGGGTTTGCTGGCTGCCCCCATCCCTGTTCTCCTGGCTACCACTGGCTCCTGGGGGCCCCGGGTGAGCGCCACATTGGCACAGAGCGTAGGCTCTCCTTCCCGGGGCCTGACTGCACTGGGGCGGAAGGACGGTCCCCAGCTAAACTTGCTGGAGGGGGCTAGAGGCAAGCTGGGTTCTCTTCCTGGCTCTGGGCAGGTCCCTTAATCTCTCTGGGCCTGTTCTCCAGGGTTAATGTGGGAACGATGGGACGCCCCTTGCCTCTGACTGTAGGCTTCTTGGGGGCGGAGGCTGCCCACCACTGAGCATGCCCAAAGACACCCTGGGACCGGGGGGCGGGGTGTCCTGTAGCGCTTTGGGGCTATTAATAAAGTCTTAGGGTGAGCTTGTTTGCTGCACTTCAGTCAGGCCCCGGGGCCAATTCAGTTCCAGCTGCGGAGGGGCCAGCATTCAGCGGCCACGAGAAACGGGCAGATGCGATTGGAATGCGTCTGGGAGGTGCAGCTGGGCCCCAAGTGGGCCCGTTTCCCGCGCCCCAGAAACCCGGCCGCCACTTCTCCCTTTCCGCCCAAGCGCTTTTCCAAAGCCGCTGGCCTGGGCCGGCGCCCGGTCTGCGGGGGAGTGCGGGTGTCACCCCATTCAGCAGCTGGTGTTTGTGGCGCATTTCATGGGCAAGGGGAATTTTGCAGACACGCCGTGTTGGGGTGGGGGGTGAAGGGGGTTTGGGGATGGAAAATCCCTGGCTAACATTGTCACCCGTTTTACCATCCTGGGTCGCCTCCCGACTGAGTGCCGGGGGCGTCAGGGCGGGGCGAGGGCGGAGCGGCGGGGGCAGGGGACTGGCTTTGGGGTGTGAGTGGCAGTCGGTGTGGGACATGAGACGTGGGGGCACAGTGAGGATGAGGGAGAGTCTGGGGGTGAGAGTTGGTGACGACTGTGCCGTCAGTGAAAACGGGGGGCAGGGAATGGGTGGAGGCAGTGGAGGGGGGGCAATGGGGATTTTTCAGGGCTTCCCTCTTCAGCCCATAACTACCCACCCCCTCCCTGATGTCCCTCTGCTTTGCAAGCCTCTCTGCACCCCCTCCCCCCGCATCAGCCATTTACCCCCCTCCCCTGTCCAGCCCGTACCCGCCCCGGGGGGGGCACATTCCCCGGGAAGTCTCCCAGCTCCTTCCCCAGCCCTTGCTGGATCCCGGCAACAAGTTTAATTGGAAACGCCAAGGCTGCGGAGGGGCTGGGGAGAGCAGTGCCAGCTGACACCATGATCGATTACCTGGAACTCCACCTGACACTGGAATTAGGGGTTTTTAATGATAGGCCGACTCTCCCTGGATGTGCAATTCAAATGCTCTCCAAAGCCTCCGTGCGCCCATCAGGCGCTGCACGCCGGGGAGACGCCACTCGCAGGTACTTTGTCTCTGTCACCGCTGAAAGGACATTGTTATTACCAACAACTCTTTGTATTAACCAGTCTCCTACCTAATAGACAACACTTTACGTTCTGCACCGTTACCCAGCCAGGGCTGCCGTGCGCCGCAGAGACACAGCCTTCCGCGGCTCCCCCGGGCGAGGGAACCGGCCTTCCAAAGGGCCCCCCCGAGGCGGCAGGCACCCCAGCCCCTCCCAGGCCAGGACCCCTCCCACTTCTTTGGGGCTGGTTTGTCTCTGCTGGGGTCTGTCTCAGCTCTGGGCCTGAGGCACAAGGCATGGGGGGGATCAGTTCGGGGCTTTGCAGAGGACCCTGGGGATAAGCACGGGATGAGCCCCTCCGCACCTATTTCTGGAAGCAGGACATGATGTCTCTCTGATGCCCCCCCATCCTAGTGAGACGGGACAGGCCCAATCTCCCTGTGGTCCCACCGGAGGCGGCTTGCAGGCGGAGTGCACCGATGGCCGTGGGATCTGAGATGGGTGGGGGGCCATTCCCTGAACCTGCCCGCTCCCCTGTCTGGATGACCCACTCCGAGCCCCGGCTCCCCAGGCCCCCATGCCTGTGAGGGGCAGGAGCGTGGCTTTGGCGTGGCTGCCCCAGCAGGTTGGCAGTGACGGTGGCGGGGGGAGCTGCTCTTCCTCACTGGAGACTGGAGCCTTTTGGCTTGTTGCTGCTTGCAGGTGGGGAGGGGAAATGCCCCAAAGGAAGGAAGGCCAGTGGAGGCTGCAGCGGCCTGAAAGCAACACCCATTCCATGCGGCTTCCTGTGTCAAGCAGCAAGGAGACGGAGAAAGGAGAATCCGGTCCCCTTCCAAAGGCTGGCTTTTCTCTCCCGCCCAGCCTCTCTTGAGAGTGAGGGGGCAGGGGGATTAGGCAGGGGAGAGCCCAGCCCCCAGTCCTGGCCTTTCCCCTCAGGAGCTGCGACGGGAAATGGGGCCGGAATACCGGCAGTGGGGGCTCTGGCAGCGGGGATAGCGGAAGGGGCTATACCATTCCCGGCCTCTCCCAGCAGGAGGCGCCGTGAGGAAAACGCCCACAATCACCCCTGCCTGGGGCTCCCCACCGGGGGGGCAGAAATGAAAAACTGTCTTGGTTGGCAGGAAAGCGTGTCCTGCTCTGGCGTGTCTGAACTCGCCTCGCCACGTGGGACTTTCCCACTTCCTGTTTGTGCCAGGGTGGCCCGCGGCGTCTGGCAGCCGGGGCTCCACGCAACCCAGCCCCAAGTGAATTTCAGCGCCCCAGGACGTCGGCCCTTTGCAGTGCACCATGCTGGCTGGGAGCGTGGGGAGCAGCTGCGCGTTGGGGCCCAGCAGGCTCAGCGTCTGGTGTGGGAATGAGGCCCTTTCTCTGGCGGCGTGCAGAGTGCGTCCTTCCGGTGCTCGGGTCCGTGGCCTGGCACACTGGAGAGGGCAACATGGCTGCTCCCCGATGCGCCTGCTTCCCAAATGCCTCGATTTCCCCGGATGGCGATGGGAGATGAGACTTACCAGCCTTGGTGCCGCGGTCGTTGGATGGGACGCTGTCCTAACAAGCAACAATAGCGGTATTGTAATGACGTGAGGATACCCGCTGCCGCTGACCTGCGGGGAGTGGCCCGAGGCCATTCCTCCCCTCTGTGCCTCAGTCCCCCCGACTGGCCCGGCTGGAAGCCCTTTGGCACGGGGACTATGCACACTGCGCCTGCATATGTGCAGGGCCTAGCACGCTGCAGGCTTGCTCTCCGCCCGGCCCTCTCTGGCTGCCCCAATGCACATATGTGCAGGGCCTAGCACGCTGCAGGCTTGCTCTCCGCCCGGCCCTCTCTGGCTGCCCCAATGCACATATGTGCAGGGCCTAGCACGCTGCAGGCTTGCTCTCCGCCCGGCCCTCTCTGGCTGCCCCAATGCACATATGTGCAGGGCCTAGCACGCTGCAGGCTTGCTCTCCGCCCGGCCCTCTCTGGCTGCCCCAATGCACATATGTGCAGGGCCTAGCACGCTGCAGGCTTGCTCTCCGCCCGGCCCTCTCTGGCTGCCCCAATGCACATATGTGCAGGGCCTAGCACGCTGCAGGCTTGCTCTCCGCCCGGCCCTCTCTGGCTGCCCCAATGCACATATGTGCAGGGCCTAGCACGCTGCAGGCTTGCTCTCCGCCTGGCCCTCTCTGGCTGCCCCAATGCACATATGAAACACATGCAGCAAAGGCTTTGCTATCAGTGCACAAGGTCACTGCGCAGATACGTAGCTGGGCAATCATTATTATTTTTATTGTTACTATTTATTTCAAGGTCACCCACAGCTGGTTAGTGGCAGAGCTAATATTTATTATTATTATTATTACCCAAGGGCACACTGACGCAGCTGATCAGGCTCTGCAGGGCTCTGCTGCGCCCCGTTTGGTCGGCTCCCCTGGGAAGCAGGGTGGCGTTGCGTGGGAGGGCAGCTTTGGACGGCCGGCGTCCTGGGCTGGGTGCCCTGGGGAACAGGGTGGAAAGGGGGCATGTGCGGGCGCTGTTCTTGGCTTTCCCACATCGCCGGGTGAGCAGCCCCTAATCGGAGGGGCGGGCCAGTATTAATGCCTTTAATAACGACGGATCAGCCTGGATGAGGAGTTTTAATTGATGTCTATATCCCCGGAAACATAAAAACAGCCATGCAAACGTCTTACCACTATTATTTTATCAAAGGCGCTTGACGTGGCTGCGGCACAGAAGATGTCAGGAAAAAAATTCATGTCTGCAAGGCACAAACAGGCAAAGTAATGGGATATAAATCAAAGCTGTGAAAGGGGAAAGTGATTCCTCGCAAGAGCCTGAAGTTTGCCGAGGATGGAGAGAAGTGAATTCTCGGGGCCAGCAGCCAGACCCCTTCATTCCTCGCCCCAGCCACCTCCCCCTCATGCACCCCCCCCCACTTTGCTCCCCAGGACACCAGAGTCCTGGGCACAGGGCGACAGCCGGGGAGTACATCTGCCTGGTGCCACCTCCATGCCCAATTGTGTCCAGCTCCTTGCTGCTCGCCCCGCAAACACAAGGTGACAGTCCCCACGAGGTGGCCGAAGCTGGGTTGGAGGCGCTGGCTCTTCTTCGTGGCTCCATGCGAGCGGTGTCTAGCAAGGCGCTGGGCCTTCCTCCCGCTAGGATCTCAAAGCACGACTTCAGCCTGTCCTCGGGACTGCCCCCGGCTCACAGGGGGAGAACCAGATACCCAAGGCTGCCCCGGCCAGGGCGGAGACCAGCCGTGACTCTGGTCTCATTTATACCGGTGTACAGCAGCAGTCATCCCATGGAAAGCCATTGAGGGAGCGGATTCCACTCCCCTGCTTTTCAGCCCTCACCACTAGCCCCCACTTCCAAATACCCCTTGTACTGCTGGCTCCTGGGCACCACGCCCTGCTCAGGTCGACCGCCCCACCCCCTACCCGACAGGACGGTGCCGGCCACGTGTGGCTGGCAGCATGGAAGGTGGGTGCTCAGTTCCCATCCGTCACGGGTGCTGGAGCCGCTGCCCACCGAGTCTTTGTTCCTGCGGTTCCTGCGGGCTCGCTGGCTCGGCAGGAAGGAGCGCCTGGTGCCGAGGTCCCGGCTGGCCACTGCTGAAAGGATGCTCGCCAGTCGGCCTGGTGGCCCGCGGGCCTGTGCCGTGGCTGGAGGAGGGAGGGGGCAGCGTGGCAGGGGAGGACGGGGAGCGGCAAGGGAGGGAAAATGGTGGATAAAAAGAAATTTGCAAAAAGTCAGAGAAATATTCAAACTGGAAAGTGATATTATAGAAAACTGCAGGGCGCACGCTTGAGTGCATTCAAATTTATTCAAACTCTGCGTCTGACAGTGATGAATGCAACAGCTTTTCCCACAATATGTAGAGCGCACAGGGCATTTAGGATTGCAGCATCCCTTTTATTGCAGCTGTCTCAGGCCCCGCCTGGCCCCCCGAAAGAGAAGGCCAGGAAATCGTCCTGAGAAAGGAGGGACGAAGCCCTGGCGATAGTCCCCTGCAGTGTGGGAGGGTGTTACCCTGGTGGCTGGGCCTGGAGTCCCCTCCAGAGGCGCCAGGGAGCCCTTCAGGACTCTAGCATGGGGCAGGGCCAAAAGACGCCCCTCCTGGGCAATTCCGTGGGGCCTATGGAGAAGCCCCACTCCTGCCAATGTGCCTCGGTACAAAGGAGCCTTCCCAGCGTGGCCTCCAGGTTTGGATTCTCTCTGCTCCCTCTGGCCAATGGCGGGCGGGTGGCACATCTGGCCCGCCCCACACCCGGGGAGCAGGGCTGTCCCAGAGGCTGCTTTGCAGCCCAGCTGCCCCCAGTACATGACTCACGTGCCCCTCCCCTGGCTTGGCACGTGGCACAAGAGTGTGATTCTACCCCGATGCACACTGAGTTAGTGCCACTGTCCAGCTGTTGGGGGGGAGGGACACATAGCCTGACCCCCCTAGGTCCACATGGGCAAGGGAGGGCATGCAAACATGGCAGGGGGCACTAGCTGGAGCCTGTCTTGTTCCGGTGCGGCCATGCATCATCCCAGCAAAGACCTCTCCTGCTCTCTGGGGCTAAGAATTGCCTTTCCTGGGCCGCGGGTACCCTCCCTAGCCATGGCTAGCTGCTTTGGGCTCCCGGTTCCCAGGCAGGACTCTGAGCCCCTGGGTTATGGGCACCAGTGGGGGTCGCCTGTGAAAGGGGCCGTGTGTGCCCCACGGATTCCTGTGGGGCAGGCTGTGGCCATGTCACCTGCCCCAGGGTGGCGTGGCCTCTGGAGAGGACGAACCTGCAGACTGCATTGTGTGCGAGGAGCCATCGTCCCGAGAGCCTGTGACGTAGTGTGGGTACCTTGCTGGTTGCTATGCTGGGCAGTGGGCTGTGAGTGACCCCCGCTGACGGCTGTTTGTACAAAGCACGGCCCAGCAGGACAGAGGATGAGTCATTATATAAGGGTCTCTCAACTGGTCCGACCAGTTACTTCCCAGGGAGAGAAACAAAGGAAGGGGGCGAGGACAGGCCTGGCAAGGGGGACAGGGCTAGAAGAGAGGGGCAGTTTCTGTCTGGGATCATGGAGGAGATGGCCTAGGGAAAGGGTCTGGAATTTAGGGGCCCAGCATCCCCCATCTCAAGGGGGGCTGAGGCATCCTAGGCCCGGTTCCTGTAACCAGATGACATCTGTGCTGTGCTGTATCCTGGAGAAGCAATAAACTCCCTCTATTCTACTGGCTGGTGGAGTCTGTCCCTGCCATTACGGGGGTGCAGGAGTTGGGGGACCCCGATGTGCCGCCACAGAGCCTCCAGCCACGGGGCTGCTGTGGGCTCCCGGTTAGGCCACGGCGGCCTGGCTCCAGAGAAGCCGCATGCTGACCTGGGGGTACATGGATCTGGGGCAGAATCCCTGGTTTGTTGCTTGGGACCTTTTCCCAGTCGTCCCCTGCAAAGCCCTGCGGAGTCTCTGCACGGGGGACCCGAAACGGCCTCGTCTCAGTCCATTTCCCCTGCTGGCCAGGCACCAGTGGAGTGGCCTGCAAACACCCCTCCCGCCTGCTCGTGCATTAGCAAATCTCACCGTAGCCACCAAGCCCCTAGGGTTGCCAGATGGTTTCAACAAAAATCCCGGACACACTTGCCATTCCATCCCAATCTCCATCACATCTGATTTAGAAACCCCGGACAGATCTATTGTCTCAGTGTTTCCCGAACAGAAAGCTCCAATGCTGGACTGTCCAGTTCCAAACCGGACACCTGGCCACTCTACAAGCCCCTGGAGTCCCCATGGCCAGGCCCAGCAAGCGAGCAGGGCTGGGTCTGCGGCTAGGTCCCGCCTGTGCGTCCAGCCCGTAGGGCTGGTGCTGCTGCAAAAGGTCTCGGTTCCCTCGCTCCAGGCCCCCCTTCCCTGTCTACACGAGGTAGGGGTTCTGCCTGCCGGCCACAGGCTCTGTAGGGAAGGGCTATGCCTCCCTCTGGGTCTGCACTGGGGCTCTGAGCTGGGCTGGGGCCTCCAGCTGCTGCACCAAAGAAAAAGGAATTTCCCTTCCCTGACTCCCTCCAGAGAACCCCGCTGGGGAGGGGTCTGGCTCGGGGAAGGCGCCCCGAAGGGCTCGTGGCTGCTCCCTCTTGCTCAGGATGGAAGCCGCTGTGTCTAGCAAAGGCAGACGAGACGCCCTGGCCGCGGAGCGGCCGTGAGCCGGCTGGAGAAGAGCAACGAATCCCAGTACCCTCCTCACTCTTCTCCCAGCAGGCACCGAAAGGAACCATCCACGTCGCCCGCCACCAAGGGAAGGGGCCTGCCCGGCTGTGCCCTGGGGCCGTTCTGGCTGGGGGTGGGATGTGGCAGCCCAGGGCTGTTTTCCTGCTGGCGATCGGGGGAAGAGCATCCTGGCGCTTCTAGGAAATGCCTTCCCCATCTCTTTCTGGGTCCTGTCCCTCTGGGCCTCAGGGGCCAGCTGATCGCCATGGCGGCCAGGCAGGCTTTTGGCTCCTTTGCCCATCTCTGCATTCAGTGGCGGAGGAGCGGGGAGCCAAGCCCTCCGTGCGTGTGCCAGGCCAGCCCGAGATGGTGGCTCCTGCACTGCATGCCCTGGCAGGGCTTGGTGTCAGCGTCGCTTTAGGCAGGGGGCGGTGAGAGCTCGCGCCCCACCCTGACCCGGCTCCTTGCCCTGGCCGGCTCTAGCAGGGGAGAGCCGTCCCTCTCTGGGGTGACTCTCCCTCCGCTCCCCCTTCTGTTTGAAAGGGGATGGTCTAGCCCAGCAGGGATGCCTGGGGGGCAGTCGCTGGCCTCGTTACCCAGGAGGTTGGACTGGGTGGCCCCAGGGGCCTGGGACTCTCCAAGGCTTTCCACGTGCCTTGAAAATCCAACCAGCAGAAGTTTGGATCTGGGGTTCTGGGTAGGCCCACTTATAGAGGAGTTTGAAGCGGCCGCTGAGATTCCCAGGGATGCCAGCAGGCGGCCGACCCCACAGATCTAGGGCTGCTATCCATCCCGTTTTCCCACGGGCAGTCCAAAGGTTGGAGGGTGCGTCCACCAGCCATCTGAAAAGCTCCAATGTCCAGGGTTTTTTTAAATGGGGTGGAGAGAGGTGGGGAAGGGGCAGGCCCTGGGAGGAAGAAGTGGGGAAGGGGTGGGATCTGAAGGAAGAGGTGGGGCCTGGAGGAAGAGGTGGAAAGGGGCGGAGCCTGGGAGGAACAGGTGGGAAAGGGGTGGGGCCTGGCGGAGGGGTGAGGCTGGGGATCAAGAGGTGGGGAAGGGGCAGAGGCTGGAGGAAAGGGGTGGGGCTTGGGAGGAAGAAGTGGGGAGGAAGAGGTGGGGAAGGGGCAGGCCTGGAGGAAAGGGGTGGGGCTTGGGAGGAAGAGGTGGGGAGGAACAGGTGGGGAAGGGGTGGGGCCTGGCGGAGGGGTGAGGCTGGGGATCAAGAGGTGGGGAAGGGGCAGGCCTGGAGGAAAGGGGTGGGGCTTGGGAGGAAGAGCTGGGGAGGAACAGGTGGGGAAGGGGCAGGCCTGGCGGAGGGGTGAGGCTGGGGATCAAGAGGTGGGGAAGGGGCAGAGGCTGGAGGAAAGGGGTGGGGCTTCGGAGGAAGAGGTGGGGAGGAAGAGGTGGGGAAGGGGCAGGCCTGGAGGAAAGGGGTGGGGCTTGGGAGGAAGAGGTGGGGAGGAAGAGGTGGGGAAGGGGCAGGCCTGGAGGAAAGGGGTGGGGCTTGGGAGGAAGAGGTGGGGAGGAACAGGTGGGGAAGGGGTGGGGCCTGGCGGAGGGGTGAGGCTGGGGATCAAGAGGTGGGGAAGGGGCAGAGGCTGGAGGAAAGGGGTGGGGCTTGGGAGGAAGAGGTGGGGAGGAAGAGGTGGGGAAGGGGCAGAGGCTGGAGGAAAGGGGTGGGGCTTCGGAGGAAGAGGTGGGGAGGAACAGGTGGGGAAGGGGCAGGCCTGGAGGAAAGGGGTGGGGCTTGGGAGGAAGAGGTGGGGAGGAACAGGTGGGAAAGGGGTGGGGCCTGGCGGAGGGGTGAGGCTGGGGATCAAGAGGTGGGGAAGGGGCAGAGGCTGGAGGAAAGGGGTGGGGCTTGGGAGGAAGAGCTGGGGAGGAACAGGTGGGGAAGGGGCAGGCCTGGAGGAAAGGGGTGGGGCTTGGGAGGAAGAGGTGGGGAAGGGGCAGGCCTGGCGGAGGGGTGAGGCTGGGGATCAAGAGGTGGGGAAGGGGCAGGCCTGGCGGAGGGGTGAGGCTGGGGATCAAGAGGTGGGGAAGGGGCAGGCCTGGCGGAGGGGTGAGGCTGGGGATCAAGAGGTGGGGAAGGGGCAGGCCTGGCGGAGGGGTGAGGCTGGGGATCAAGAGGTGGGGAAGGGGCAGGCCTGGCGGAAAGGGGTGGGGCTTGGGAGGAAGAGCTGGGGAGGAACAGGTGGGGAAGGGGCAGGCCTGGAGGAAAGGGGTGGGGCTTGGGAGGAAGAGCTGGGGAAGGGGCAGGCCTGGAGGAAAGGGGTGGGGCTTGGGAGGAAGAGCTGGGGAAGGGGCAGAGGCTGGAGGAAAGGGGTGGGGCTTGGGAGGAACAGGTGGGAAAGGGGTGGGGCCTGGTGGAGGGGTGAGGCTGGGGATCAAGAGGTGGGGAAGGGGCAGAGGCTGGAGGAAAGGGGTGGGGCTTGGGAGGAAGAGCTGGGGAGGAACAGGTGGGGAAGGGGCAGGCCTGGAGGAAAGGGGTGGGGCTTGGGAGGAAGAGGTGGGGAAGGGGCAGGCCTGGCGGAGGGGTGGGGCTGGGGATCAAGAGGTGGGGAAGGGGCAGGCCTGGCGGAGGGGTGAGGCTGGGGATCAAGAGGTGGGGAAGGGGCAGGCCTGGCGGAGGGGTGAGGCTGGGGATCAAGAGGTGGGGAAGGGGCAGGCCTGGCGGAGGGGTGAGGCTGGGGATCAAGAGGTGGGGAAGGGGCAGGCCTGGCGGAAAGGGGTGGGGCTTGGGAGGAAGAGCTGGGGAAGGGGCAGGCCTGGCGGAGGGGTGAGGCTGGGGAGGAAGAGCTGGGGAAGGGGCAGGCCTGGAGGAAAGGGGTGGGGCTTGGGAGGAAGAGCTGGGGAAGGGGCAGGGCTGGAGGAAAGGGGTGGGGCTTGGGAGGAACAGGTGGGAAAGGGGTGGGGCCTGGTGGAGGGGTGAGGCTGGGGATCAAGAGGTGGGGAAGGGGCAGAGGCTGGAGGAAAGGGGTGGGGCTTGGGAGGAAGAGCTGGGGAGGAACAGGTGGGGAAGGGGCAGGCCTGGAGGAAAGGGGTGGGGCTGGGGATCAAGAGCTGGGGAAGGGGCAGGCCTGGAGGAAAGGGGTGGGGCTGGGGATCAAGAGCTGGGGAAGGGGCAGGCCTGGAGGAAAGGGGTGGGGCTTGGGAGGAAGAGGTGGGGAGGAAGAGGTGGGGAAGGGGCAGGCCTGGAGGAAAGGGGGCGGTAACAGAGATGCAGCCCTGTTAGTCTGGTCTAGCTGAAACAAAAGCCAGGACTATTCAGTCTGTAAAGTGCTGCACAGCCCTGTGTTTGTTGGAGGGAAGGGGTGAGGCTTGGGAAGATGGGGTGAGGAAGGGGCGGGGCCAGTGAGGAAGAGGTGGGGGAATGGGCGCGGTCTGGAAGAAAAGGTGGCGAAGGGGGTGAATCCTGGGGGAAGAGGTGGGCAAGGGGCGGTGGAGCGGGGGTCCGGGTACCACCCACCAGCGGCAGCCCCACACCTAGCGGGCCGCGCGCCGAGCGCCAGGCAGCGGCCGGGATCCGGAGGCCACGGGGACTGGCTGGGCTGGAAAAGAGGCAGCTGTCGGGCCCCCAGCCTGGCCTTTCTCGTGGCTCCCGGGCCCCGGCTCGAGGGAGCGGGGGAGCAGCGCAGACAGCGGCGCCCTTGCGCACTGAGGGGCCGGGGCCGGGCCGGGCCGGGCTGCGCGCTGGCAGCCGCCGGGACCGCCTCTCGGCCGCGTTAGCGCCCCGGCGCGCAGTGCCCAGCCCAGCTAACGCGGCGAGATTTACAGTGCGCGGCCGGCGGCTCCCGTGCGCGCAGCAGCGAGGCCCGGCCAGGCGGGCTAAGCACTTTCCATTTTATACCTCAGCGGCTTTATAGCAGCTTAAGGCTCGCTGGGCGCGCCTGGCTGCCCTCCCGGGGCGGGCCGCGCCTGTAAATAAATACTAAGCAGCCGAGCAGACGGGGCGCCCGGCGCTCAGAGAACGAGGGGACCGGGCGAGGGAGCAGCGGAGGCAGGAGAGGGCCGCGACCGCCCGGCCGGAGGGAGGCTGAAGGAGCCGGAGCTAGCCACGCCCGGCCCTCGGGGAGCTGCTCGGTCCCCTGCCCGGGCCCCAGGGCAAGCAGCTGAAAGGTCCGGGAAGGAGCGCGGCTCAGCGAGTGGCCCCCGCACAGCGGCGGCCCCTGCGGCTGGTGCAAGCCAGCGTCACGCCCCGGGCAATGCGGCACGTCTTGCTGCGGGTTTGTACAGCGCCTCGCACAAGGGCCCTGGGCCTGAGGAGGTCCCGGGGGCTGCCGCAGTAGGAATGGTGGAGCGTGGAGCAAGGCAGTGGGGAAACGCTGCTCGGCTTCTCTCGTGTCAACAGCCTCCCATTTCACATCCACCCACCCCCGCTGCTTGGGGTGCTCCTGCTTCAGAGCCCGCTGCGCCTCCCCTCCGCACCCAGCCCTGCGGGAGGAAAGCACCTGTCCTTCCCGGGGCTTTTTCTCCTCCCCGCCTGCCCGGCCGGGGTCTCTCCTCGGCGCTGGCAGCTCTCGCTGTGTGGCAGTGGCTGATGGAAGCAAAGCAGCAGGGTTCCACTTGCCACCCCCCTCGGGCTAGTGCCACGGGCTGATGAATGCCAGTGCCGTCCAGCCTGCGGGCTGTACAAAGCACCGTCCAAAGGAGGCTCAGGCCATTGGTCCCTTGGCACGGGCCCCCAAGGAGCTGCCGAGATTTGCTGGGTGAGCTGGGACCAAAGCCCAGCTCTCACTCGCAGTCCAGTGCCGGATCTGGGGGTGTCCACCACCAGGCAGAGGTGAACCTGGGCCCCCTGGAGCTGAGTGTAGGAGCTTCCACAGCTTGAGTTAGAAGCCAGCTGCCTCTCAGTTAGGCTGTGGAGCTCCCCCCCTTCTTCTCTCTCGCTCGGTGGGGTCTAAGTGCTGCTGCATGGGCCAGTGAACCCCACTAGGTGTGTGGGTTACACCTGGGCGAAAGCCCCCTGGGTAGCTAAGAGAGAGTGCGCCCCCTACTGCCACACAGGGGCCCCAGCACCCTCCGGGAGTTAGCCAGCGCAGTAGAGGTGGGGTAACCCTAGCAGACAAGCTGCTGCCCCCATGGGGGGGGGCATGGCCAAGGCTCCGCCGGAATCAGTGGAGCTGCTCTGTTATGCACCAGCTGGCGCTTATGGCCCATGGCTCTAAACAGCCCTTCCATTGGGGCAGCGTCTGCCCAGCAAGACGTGTGTCGTTTGGCTTCAGCGACCTGGTGCCGCCCGGGTTCCCTCCCTCCGGCCACATCCCCCTGCTGATGTAGATCGGGGCAGCCAGCAACTCAATGGACCCAGCCTGATTGGCACCAGCCCAGCACCTCGCCCCTAGGACAGCTGTGATTATACGCAGCTCTGCCCCAGCCCCGCCCGTGGGCCACCCCAGTTAGCCTGGGTCTGGGAGCAGTTCGCACAGTGAGGGATGGAAGCAAGGTCCCTGCTAGCGGATCTCCAGGAAAGCCGTTCCTTGCTGCCTACCATCCCTCTCTGATGGAGCTGGGTGCGATGTGGGATCCCGCCCAGGTAGCCCTGCCCCTCCAACACGCCAGGCTCCGTGGGGCTAGGTCCCCACACTCACGCAGCCCTTGTAGCGGGACTGTGGCTGGAGTCTGCCCCCTCCCCTTGCTCTTGGCCCAGCGCACCCGGAATGGGGGTGAGACGTTTCCCTTGGGTGGGCTCCCATCGCTAAGGCCTGGGCCTGGTTCTGGTTTCTCACTGGCGTGTCGGGAACCCCAGTGGCAGAGCAGAGTCAGGCCTCCCTGGCGTCTGGACTCTGCCCCGTTCCTTAGCGGGGTTTTGCCACGGGCAGCGCATCTGGACTGGGTGAGTGAGTGTCCCCCCTGGAGTAATAGCGGGGTCTGTGACGATTTCCCCTCCTGCTCGCCATGCCCCGGACTAGCTTCCCCTTCTCAGACATTAAGTATTCAAACCTCATTTACATCCTTATTTTTCAATTTGCTGCCACAGTAGTTTAATTTATTCTATATAATTTCTTTTTCTGAGGGGACATTAATCATTGCCCTGTGCGTTTTGGCGCCTCTGGGATATGTGTGTATGTGTGGGGGGTTTTTGAATCAATAAAATAAAGCAACTTTCCTTCCCTCCTCACCCCCCAGCCCACCACCCCAACATGCCCCTGTGCTGGCAGAGAGAAATCACATCCCTCCTCCATTGCTTCCTCCCTCTGCAGCCTGAGCAGACTCACTCGTCGCTCTGGGGCTGGGGAAATGCCGCGTGTGCCTACGGTGGCGGGGAGGGGTGGCTCCGGCGAGGGGCTGCCCACGCTGTCACTGGGAGGGCGGGTCGGGAGGGCTCCACACTGAACAGCTGAAGCCTAGAGCTAGAGCTGAGCCAGAAGAGACAACTCGCTCCCCTCCCCTGCAGGGTGACTGGGGTGTGTGTGTGTGTGTGTTTGAAACAGACAGGGCATTAACGGGGTGGCACAGACAGGCTGGCATGTAAGGGGTCAAGGTTTTTCTCCCAAAGACGGGGGTGGGTAAAAAACGACGGGAAGAAAAAGACGGGAGAATGATCACGAGAGAAAAATGGAGACGAAAGAAAGAGCTGGGGAGGGCCCAGCCTGGTGTCAGTATCACAGAGGCGTTTCCATTTGACTTGGTCCGCTGTTTAGGCGCCCGCCTGTTCTGTTCAGCTCTGCTGTCGGATGGGGAGCTACCCTGGATTATACAAAACAGCGGATGGCCCTGCAGCATCTCCGAGACTAACAACAAATGCAGATGGTGTCCTGAGCTTTCGTGGGCACAGCCGTTTCCTCTGAGGAATGGAGTAAAGTGGCCCAGGCTGCGAATAAACAGCAGCGAAGGAGGGGATGGGAGGGAAAGAGAAGGGCGAATGGAGAAGATCTGGTCAGTCAGTGTGTCCCTGCTAAAGGAGGCTCCTAGCCTGGGTTATAGAACGAGCTACTGTTGTGTGTGGGTCTAGCCTAGGCTGGAGTTCTGGACTGCTCTGCTCTAGGCTGTAGCATTCTGGGCTGCGCTATGCTAGTCTATAGCGTTCTAGACTGCTCTTCCCTAGCCGGGGTTCTAGACCGCTCTAGTCTATAGAGTTCTAGGCTGCTCTTGCTACTCTCTTCTGTTGTTGTCTAATCCCTGATATGCAAGTCCAGTTCAGCAGGAATGTTTCTTCAGGAAGAGCTCTGTGTAGCTCAAAAGCCTCTCTTTCACCAACAGAAATTGGTCCAGTAAAAAATTTGACCTCACCCATCTTGTCTCTCTAATACCATGGGACCAACATGGCTACCACTACTGCCATTTGTGGAATCATTTTTCTAGGGTACTGAAAATAAAGTCTCCTCTAATTAGTACCCTGTGAGCTAATCTTCTTGTCTTGGTCAAAGTGTCAAACCATTTCATCAGAGCAGTAACAGGAGCGCTTTTGATTTGAAAATAAGAAAAGATGCTTCAATCAGTGCTAAGTAGCAGTGCCCCTTGATGATTTTACAAATCAAATAACCTCTCGGTGGCAGTACATAACAATACGTTATATCCGATTACATAATGACTTGTCGGTATTAGTAATGCATAATATGACAAGCTGACATGACGTGACATGTGACATGCCATGTTCTACATCGCCATTCCAAACATGCCGTGACACAACAGAGAAATGATAAATGCTATCCTAGTAAAAGATTTGTTAAAAACGTTGGCACAACAATCATGCTTTGAAAGGCAATTTCCAAAGTTTTCCCAAACAAACTTGGATGCCGTGAATGCATTCTCATTGCAAAAATCTTTTTTTTTCTACCATCGTTTTGTTTAGAAGACCAGCCCTTCAGTGTCAGCGCAATGGCACCTCTGGGTAGAAAACGATCTGATGGGCATTTTTGAGAGTAGCTGCACACGCTATATGGGTGACCTCGTCAGAGGATTGGGCCACGGGCTGGCTCACCACATCGCAGGGAAGTGATTTGTCTGTGTCCTGGGTACAGCACATGGAAACTGCTCTGGCTGGCTGGCACCTAAGGGGCTCGGGTTGATATAGGACGCTCGGGGGCTGCACCCACCCACGTGCTGGCCCGTGGTCAGTGGTGGCTAGGCCTGGTTGCACTTTTTGCATTGACGTTTTTTGACCCACGGTTTAGACGAAAGAGAAACTTGTCACGGGGAAAGTTTTGCTTTGGGCGGAAGTTGTGATTGTCGTCGAACACTCAGAACGTTTGGGTTTTGACCAACCAAAACCAAAACTTGTTTTGTTCAGATAAAGTCCATGAAAAAATAAAGAGGTGAAACTGGAACGTCTGTGCTTTCTTTGCGTTTTTCCCACAGAAAATCGAGCCTGCCTTTCCCGCCAGTTCTGACCTGGCTGCCCGGGCTGGCTAACCCTCGGTGTCCAGGAGGATGCTGGTAGGGAGTATTCTCTGGGAAAAGTTTGCTTCGGGAGCCCAGCCCCTGTAGAACCATCTGGACTGAGTCATTCACCATGGGGGCAGGTTCCAGGCCATTAGCGTCACTCGGGCTTTGGGGGAGGGCATGTAGTGGCACCGTTGTTGATGGCGCAGGAAGTTTTGCTGGCAGCGGAGTTGGCTGCTGGGTGCATTTGGATGCCGCCTACAGTTCATGCAGCTGGAAGGTGCTTTGGGTAGTAGGTACCATCGCTGCACACATTGACCGAACTAAATGCCAGTGCTGGGTGTGTGGGAGAGCCCCTAGGCAATCTCTCCCCCGCCAGCCAGCCACGAACTGCCCACGAGGCCCCCAGGGAACAAAGGCCTGTCTCGAGGGACAGGAGCAGAGGGCTGGATTCTCAGCTAGCAGGCACCAGTGAAGTCAACGGCACGGGGCTGGTTTCCACCAGCTGCGGACGTAAATTTGAACAGGGTCTGTAGCAACTGGACTGAACGTGTGGGCCAAATTCTGCCGCCCCTTCTCCCTGTGTTAGCCCAGCGCGACCTCACGGGAAGCGATGGAATTGGGATTTTCAACCGTTTGTCATTTGCAGCCCCATAAACATTTCAAATAGCGGGGCGGCCCCTTTGGAAGGCCCAGGCCCCATTTGTGCATGGCACACAGGCTGCAGACCACTGCTCCAGAGCCGCAGGGGGGCAGTGGGCAGCGAATCTCTCCTTTCACACCCCGGGGATGCGCGAGCGTGAGATTTACCCATCCCGGGTGTGCCATGAGGGCCCAGACATGCAAACCCGTCCCTAGGGAAGCAGCCCAGTTATTGCAGCCTGCCAAGCCCCCGCTGGGTTTCCTCGCCTCACTCCGCCTGGGCAGCATCTCTCTGCTCAAAGCCGCCCGCTGCTTGTGTGGGAACGCACCCCCGGAGTGGCAGAGCTGGGCCCCTGCCCTTTTGTGTCCCAGGTCAGTATGTGTCTTTGCAGCAGCGCATGTTTTCACGTGTGCCTTAGGGAGCGCCACACGGAGCTGCAGGCCTGGGCGCCGTGTTCCACTCTGGGGGCTTCCCTGCCCGCGAGGAGATCAGCTCTTGCAGCCCCACAAGCGGCTCCTCGAGGCAAAGCGCAGCCCATGAGGATGAAAAACAAACACAGATCCCAAGAGGTTTGGTTTCCTGATGTGATCTGCCAGCCTCGGCTGCTATTCATCTTGTCACCGGCCATCCTGCAAAGCAAAGAGGCCACTTCTATAGCAGAAAGATACGTGTCATAGCGTATAGGCACATGTGCGTGTCCTAGAACACATGCATGCCTGCCATAGACCACAAGGAACACGTGTGTCCTAGAACACATGCATGCCTGTGTCTCAGACCACAAGGAACACGTGTGTCCTAGAACACATGCATGCCTCTGTCATAGACCACAAGGAACACGTGTGTCCTAGAACACATGCATGCCTCTGTCATACTGTGATGGCGCGTCGGGGTCCCCCAACTCCTGCACCCCCGTAGTGGCACTAATAGACTCCACCAGCCAGTAGAATAGAGGGAGTTTATTGCTTCTCCAGGATACAGCACGGCACAGATGTCATCTGGTTACAGAGCCAGGCCTAGGATGCCTCAGCTCCTCTTGGGATGGGGGAGACTGAGCCCCTAAATCCCAGCACCCCCTTTGCTCAGGCTGCTTCCTCCATGATTCCAGACAGAAACTAACTCTTCCTTCCAGCCCTGCCCCCCAGCCAGGGCTCCACTCCCCTCCTTCCCCTTGTTCCGCTCCATGGGAGATAACTCGTTGGACAGGTTCGGAGCCCCCTTGCATAATGACTCATCCCCTGCCCTGCTGGGCCGTGCTACAAACAGCAGCCAGCGGAGGTCACCCACAGCCCACCACCCAGCATAGCAACCAGCAAGGTACCCCCACTACGTCACAGTTCTCCCCCCTCCGAGAGCGAACTGAGCAGGGTCACTCCGCTCGTGACCTAGGGAAGTTCGGGTCCTCTGTGTGGGAACCCGCCCTGGGGCATGGGTGCTCCCCTTGACTCGGGCCGGCCGCGGCGAGGCCCCACATGAATTGGCTTCCCTCTGTACACTCGCTGCACCGCTCTGGGGGGACTGGCACAGGCCTGTCCTCTGTGGTCACATCCACCCTTGCACTGGCCTTGATCTCTGGCCAGGGTCTCTCGGGCCGGGGCCATGAGCTCAGCGAGCCTTCCCTGGACAGCCAGGGCGTCTTCCACCCCCAACGCCCCATCCAGGGAGGTCTTCCCCTCCCATAACGCTCTCAGCAAGCCCAGGAGCTCCTCTATATGGGGTAGGGGCCCCCGAGCAGCTTTCCTCCCATCTTCAGCCTTCCCGCCCCTCTGGCAGGAGTCGCAGGACCGGCAGTACCGCTGCACGGCTGCAAATATCCCCGGCAAGTAGAAGTGTTGGAGCAACCTCAGCTGGGTGCGCCGGATCCCCCAGTGGCCCGCAACAGGGACGTCGTGGGCCAGATACAGCAGCTTGCGGCGATACTTTTGGGGGACGACCAACTGCCGCTGGACCCCCCATGCCCTCACCTTCCTGGGGGGAAGCCATTCCCGGAACAGGAATCCTCGATCCCACAGGAATCTCTCCTGGCCACCTCTCCCCAGGGGCTGAGCTGCACGGAGGCCAGCCTGGTCCCTCAGCCTCTGCAAGGAGGAGTCTGCCTGCACCTCAGCCTGGAATTCAGCCGCTGGGGCAGGGATCGGGACCCGCTCCCCACCTTTGCCTAGGTCCAGAGTCCCAGCTTGGCTGGACCCCATGTCCACTGGGATGGGACCCTGAGGACCCTGCCGGGAGTCCTTCCCTGGATCCAGGTTGTCAGCCCCTCGCTGGCTCTGACTATGGGCGGTGACTAGAGCCCGCTGGGATTCATGGGGCCACTCCTCTAGGTCATTCCCCATCAGCACTTCTGTGTGCAAGTGCGGGTGTACCCCCACTTCCTTGAGACCTTCCTTGGCCCCCCATGTCAGATGCACCCTGGCTACAGGCACCTTAAATGGGGACCCGTCTATGCCCTTCAGGGTCAGCTGAGTGTGGGGTAGTACCCGGTCTGGGGCCACTATGTCGGATCGGGCCAGCGTCACCTCCGCCCCCGTGTCCCAGAAACCCGTCGCCTCCCTACCATCCACCTCCAGGGGTACGAGGCAGTCGCTCCGCAGAGGCCGCCCTGCCCCCACCCGGTACACAGAGAAATCCGCCTCCCGAGGGTCAGACCTCCCAGGGGAGGTGCACGGAGCATCCTTCCCCCCCACTCTGAGCTGAGGTTTGCCTGCCAGACCCTGCCTCTGGGGCAGCCTGCCCTTCCTCCAGCTCCAGCCAGTTAACCCTGGAAAGTCCCAGATCATGGGACCTGTTCTTGTGCCTGGTGCAATGAGCTCTCTTGTGGCCTCGTTGCCCACAGCGATGGCAGGTTAGGTTCTGTGGGCCCTTTTGGGTCGGCTCTGCCCGGGCCCTGGCTGGTTTTCTGGGGCACCATTGACTGGTCCTGGTCCCTGGGGCTCGCCTCGGAGGTGCCTCTCTCCGTCGCTCAGCCGAGAACCGGTCTCTGCGTGATTCCCTTTCTCGCCGGGACTCCCGTTCACACCCGGACCGGCTCTCTGTGAACTCATCCGCCAGCCTCCCAGCTTCCTGGGGGTTCTCCGGACTTCGGTCCTTGAGCCACAGCCTCAGGCTGGGTGTGCAGGCTTCATAGAACTGCTCCATCATGATCAGCTTGAGCAGGTCCTCTGTGGTCTGGGCTCCGACTCCAGACACCCACTTGCGGCAGTATTGCACCAGGTGGGAGGCCAGATCCACATAGGTCTCCCGTGGCTCCTTCTGCACCCCCTGGAACTTCTTCCTGTACATCTCAGGGGTCAGCCCGAACTTGTGCAGCAGGGCCTCCTTGACTCGGTTGTAATCCCCTGGCTGTAGGTCCTCCAGCTGATTGAGCACCCCGGCAGCCTCCTGGTTCAGCGCGGGGATGAGCTCCTGCAGCCAGTCAGCTGGGGGGACCTGTCGCAGTCCACAGGACCTCTCAAAGGAGCTGAGGAACCCGTCTATGTCGCCCACGTCCTTCAGTTGGGCCACCACGAGCTTCTCCAAGCGTCTGGCAGCCGGGGGCCCTTGGGGCCCATCCGCACTCGGCGCAGCCGGGGCCCTAACGCTTCTCCGCTCTGCCATGGGCAGCTCATGCTGTCGCTGCTCTCTGTGGTCCTGGACTTCCAATTCCTTCATCTGCAGCTGGATCTCCAGCCGCCGCAGCTCCGCTGGGCTGGCCCCTGCCCTAGACGGACTACGGCTTGCAGGGTTCCCTGGGAGGCTGTCCCATCTCTCCGGCGGGCTCCAGTGCTCCGCCCCCCCTCAGAGCCTGACACGCTCCCAGAGGGGGTCTGGCTGCTCCCCACGGGGACAAGATTCCGGCCTGTGGCTGGTCATTCTCCTCCAGCCGGGCAATCAGCTGGGCCTTGGTTGCGTTCCGCACAGGCAAGCCCCTCTCTCTGCACCGCTTCACCAGCTCTGCCTTCAAGAGTCGGGCATGGGCCATCTCCCCGCTGGTCCCCTCGGTGCAGACTCACCAGTCTAGTGCCGCAGCGCCCCACGATTCCCAGGAACCGCTTCGCTCTGTCTCCAGCACGCCTGGCTCCACGGCTCTTGCTTCTACTGCGCCTTGTCACTCGCCGCTGGAAACTCCATCCATGGGGTGCAGTGCATCCCACTCCTGACACCAGTGTGACGACGTGTCGGGGTCCCCCAACTCCTGCACCCCCGTAATGGCACGGACAGACTCCACCAGCCAGTAGAATAGAGGGAGTTTATTGCTTCTCCAGGATACAGCACAGCATAGATGTCATCTGGTTACAGGGCCAGGCCTAGGATGCCTCAGCTCCTCTTGGGATGGGGGACACTGGGCCCTTAAATCCCAGCCCCCCCCTTTGCTCAGGCTGCTTCCTCCATGATTCCAGACAGAAACTAACTCTTCCTTCCAGCCCTGCCCCCAGCAAGGGCTCCACTCCCCTCCTTCCCCTTGTTCCGCTCCCTGGGGGATAACTCGTTGGACAGGTTCAGAGCCCCCTCGCATAATGACTCATCCCCTGCCCTGCTGGGCCATGCTGCAGACAGCAGCCAGTGGAGGTCACTGACAACCCACTGCCCAGCATAGCAACCAGCAAGGTACCCCCCACTACGTCACACATACATCATAAGGAACATGTGTGTCCTAGAACACATGCATGTGTGTCATAAACCACAAGGAACACGTGTGTCCTAGAACACATGCATGCCTCTGTCATAGACCACAAGGAACACATGTGTCCTAGAACACATGCATGCCTGTCATAGACCACGAGTGTCCTAGACCACATGCATGCCTGTCATAGAACACGAGTGTCCTAGAACACATGCATGCCTGTGTCATAAATAACAGAAATGTGTACATCCTAGACTACATGCATGGATGTGCCAAAATATACAGGAATATTTGTGTCATGAAGTCCATACATATGAGTGTTGCAGACTGCATGCACACATGCCTGTGTGTGTGTTGTCCTGGGTCCGAGAGAACCCTGGGAATTTGCCGGATTCCAGGCTGGCGCCTCAGCCCAGAAAGGCCCCAGGATGGCAGGACGAGGCGAGAGACAGACAGCGGCAATAGTGCAAAGAAGGGAAACCGGCAGCTTGCCACGGCCGAGCGTCGCCTGCTGAGCTGCCTTGTCCATTGGGGCCCTGGCTGGCGGGGTGGGGAGCGGTTCTCTCAAAGCCCCCGTGCAGGCCCTGGCAGTGGCTAGACATCTGCAGCAGCCCCGGGAGTCCAGCCCCTTCCCTCCCCTTTATCCTTGTCCCCCTGTCCCCTTGGATTCCCCCTCTCTCGGCTAGGACTTCTCTGCGCCTGTTGCCATCCCTCGCTCAGCGCCTGGCACTGGCTAGTTCCCAGAGAGTCCCAGCCATGCCCCTGCCCTGACTGGGAATGCCCAGCTCCTCGCGGGCCAGCCCGTTCGTGGAGCAAGGGGTGACTGTGAGACATGGCCCGGCGGCAGACATGACGTGAAGGGGACATGTAGCACGTACTAGACCACGAGGCGTCCCGTGGCACCCTAAAGACGAACAGATTTCATTGGGCATCAGCTTCAGAGGGTCAAAAACTGCTTCGCCTTGTGTCTCACTCATGAAAGCATCTGCCCAAAGAAATGTGTTCGTCCCTCAGGAGGCCCAGGTGTGACATAGTGTGGGTACCTTGCTGGTTGCTATGCTGGGCAGTGGGTTGTCAGTGACCTCCACTGGCTGCTGTCTGCAGCAGGCCCAGCAGGGCAGGGGATGAGTCATTATGCAAGGGGGCTTCGAAACTCGTCAGACAGGTATCTCCCATGGAGTGGAACAATGGAAAGGAAGGGGGCGAGGCCAGACCTGGCTGGGGGCAGGGCTGGAAGGGAGTGGGTTTAGCTGGGCTGTCTGGGATCATGGAGGAGACAGCCTAGGGCCCAGAGGGGCTGGAATTTAGGGGCCCAGCATCCCCCATCTCAAGGGGGGCTGAGGCATCCTAGGGCCGGTTCCTGTAACCAGATGACATCTGTGCTGTGCTGTATCCTGGAGAAGCAATAAACTCCCTCTATTCTACTGGCTGTTGGAGTCTGTCCGTGCCATTATGGGGGTGCAGGAGTCGGGGGACCCCGACGCGCCGCCACACCAGGACACCTCGTTGCTTTTGCAGGTATGGCTCCCCCCGAGCCATGTCTTAGACAAAGAGCAAGCGGCTTTCATGGCAGGGGGGCATGGACAGTACATGCGTGACACACGTGAAGGAACATGTGAAGGCATCTGTGTACATGGAAGCCGGCACAGCAGCTGCCATGGACACGAGGTTCACCAGGCAAGGAGGACGTGCCACGGGGCACATGGCGGGTGTGCACGCCAAGACATCAGTGCAAGCAGGGTGCAGAGGAGGCAGCCAGAGCAGACAGTGCGTAATACCTAGGCGCATCAGGAGGGACACGCACCCAGGTGTGCACAGCAGACACGATGCACACGCAGTACCCCCGGGTAGTGCAAACACGGCCTGTGCAACAGACACGCCACGCACATCGGAGACAAGGGCTGCAGACCGGGCCGATGGCTGGGGCATCCATGCGGCAGAGCATTCGACCCCCCCAGCAGTGGTCCTGCACCCACCGGGCACCCAGCACGCCCATTACTCACCACAGGCAGTGTGTGTCGAGATGTGGCACACACAGCCGGGGCTCACGCATGGGCAGCATTGCCCCCAGAGGGGGCACTCATGCTAGGGTCCTCCAGGGGGACCCCAAAGCCCACACGTGGACGGCAGGAACTGCGTGGAAGGCTGGGGCTGCGCATGGAATTTGAGTGTGTCGCTTGCTCCGATGCCCCGTCCCATCTCTCCCAATGTGTCCTTGTGCCTTTGCTTGTCTCCGCCCGGGGACCTTCTCTGAATTCACATCTCCACTGGGGCTCGTGTCTGTTTCCTTCTTGTGTCTCTGCAGGGCATGGCCATGCAGCCCCTGTCTTCCAGTATGGCAGCATGGGGGCTGATGCCAGGCATGCCGGGAGAGCGGTTTGTAGATGCCTCACACACCTGGGCTGGGTAGCAAAGGCGGCCCCAGAGCAGGTCAACAAAATAGACTTGTCGGGGGGGTGTCATTAAAGGAGCGATGGAAGTGTGCTGGCCCCTTGGTTCCACGTGACTGAGGTTCCATGGGTGGGGAGCGCCGGGCTGCGAGATCCTGGGATGCACGGATGCTGACAGAGTGCTGTGTGTAATGTGAGTTATTGGCGGCAAGCCTCTGGCTGTGGACGTGTGTGCACACGCGCTTGTGCACACACCCACCCAGGCACACATGCAAAGGGACCATAGTGACTTGGAGGTGCATTGGTGCAAGAATGCAGCCATTGCCCCTACAGGCTGGAGAGGAGGAAGAGGGATGAGCCGGCACACAGGGTGCTCTGCAGTCCTGGGTTCTGTTCCCAACTCGGCTGTTGTGCAACCTTCGGTGAGCCCCTTTAGCTATCCTGTGCCTCAGTTTACCATGACAGTGCCCCCCTGCCCCTGAGAGTGGTGTTAGGCAAATCTGTCACTGACTGTGAGGGGGGTAGTTACTGTGACCATGAGGGCTAGCCAAGCCCCTGGGCAGAAGAACATGGGTATCATCTCAGAAGGGCTGGTGCCGCTCTGGTCCTTGTGAGATCAGATGGGAACAAATCATGGGGAGGGCAAATGCTGTTTGTGGAGCATCTTAGGGCCAACGTGCAGCCAGCTGGTCACTGATCCTCCTGGCTGTTTGTCAGGTCAGCTGGAGAAGCAAAAGCAGATGGCGAGTGGAAGCAGGTGCAGGCAAGTTTAACAGCCTGGCTGGGGCACACACCCAGAGCCACAGACGAGGCTTGTTCGTGTCACTGGCCATGGAACCAGGCTCCCTCCAGTGGCAAAGCCCAGGAGGCCAGGAGCAGCGGCGTTTCAGCTCCTTGAGCACAAGTGGCAGTGTCTGGCCCCCAGAGCCCTGCAACTCCATGGCTGTGGCCACGGCTCTCCGGGGCCCATTTGTGCAGCTGCGGGTGCAGCTACAGATCGTCTCTGCGCTGGGCTCTCCGGGTCCCCTGTGGTGGCCAGGCTCTCGTCCATCTGCCGCCGGGGACTGTTGAGGAGGCGATTCCTGGAGGAGTCAGGCGGAGGAGCGCACTGGAGAGCCATGTGCTTTACTTAACGCTTCCCATGCCAGTCTTGGGGGGTTTCCACTCTGTCCTGGGGGGCGTTTTCTAACACTGGTCGCTGCTGCCCAGGGAGCCAGCTCCTTGCCGTGGAACAGCACCGCGGCGCTGCCTTTGGGCGTGCGTCGCCGCTCGAGCGCACAGGCGTGGCGGGCCGAGTGCACATTGCTACGCGGCTTCCTATTTCCGAGTCGTTCCATGCCGAGCGGAGCCATATCTGACGTTGCCAAAGAAAAGTGCTACTGGCTGCCACGAGGTGCCTCTTGCAGCCACAGGTGACCGCCGACTCCCCTAGAGGCAGTGGGTGTGCCACGGGACCTCTGAAGAGGAGCGGGCGAGACCGCCGTGTAGCAGAGCCAGCGGGGGGGCGACGAGGCGGTGGCTGTAGCACGGCAGAGCTGGGCCAGGCGGACGGTGGGGTTACCAGGTGGCAGACGCAGGGTGAGGTTAGCGCCCGGCACCCCAGCCCTGCGGCGGCAGGACGCACAAGAGGGAACGAGGAAGGTGACCCGGGGAGCAAGCGAGGCTTCCTGGGCACCGCGCTCCCTGGAGTGGCGGGCGCGAGGATTCCTCAGCAAGGGTGCTGCTGGCGGCTGCTGGGGGGAAGGAGCTTTGTGTCTCTTTCTGCGTGCACACGCAGGGCGACGCAGAGACCAGACCTGTCTCTTCACACCCATCTCCCCGACAGAAGCAGCCAGCGGAAGGCTGACGTTGGGGCAAGCCCTTGGGGACTGAGGGACAGCCAGGTAGCCAGTTCCCACAGTTAGGTGGGTCCGGAAAAGCCAAGCTGGGACACAAAGAAGAAAAAAACCCTCTGCCCAGCGCCGTCGGGCTAGAGCCATCCCTCGGCACAGTTCCGCCCGCGGTGCTGTCGGGGACACCGGGGCATCCACGAGGGTCCCGGGAGCCCCCTTCTAACAGAGACCGGTGCAGGCCAGTCGCGATCGCCCAGTATGACAGAGGCCTTTGACATGATGCCCCTCAAGGGGAGGCGGCCCGGGGGTTTGTCAAATCAGCGCTGCTGACTCCAGTGGAGCCAAGCAACTCTGGAATCCCAGTTTCTCCCCGCAGCGCTAACCGTTGGCAGTGACTTGGTAATTCCCGTGCGCTACCCTCGGCTACGAATCACCAGTGATGCCCTGACGCAGCAAGACTTTACAGGAGCCAGGAGTGATGCTCTGGGCTGGCAGCGTCCCAGGGAAAGGACAAACCCGCTCTGTGACATACGGAATAAAACAAGACCAAAACGCATAAAAACAGAGGCCAGTGCATGGGAAGGTAATGCGTTCATTTGAATAATGGGCAAAATCAAATTAATTCTACATTAAATAGTTCTGAATAAAGGGTTTAAGTCAGCAGTTTCAAACTTGTTTTCCTTAATTACTTTCTGTGTTTAATGTCATTAAGAAGATTAAAAATTCATTAACAAGAGTAGTAAAGTGGCAAATCAGTAAAGCTATCACTCCAGGTTAAAAACTCCGCTGAGGTTGACATTTTGTACACTTCCCCAGGCGCCGGGGGCCGGGGACCAGGGCCGGCGGTGGCTCCGAGGGGCAGGCGTGCTGCAGCCGTGGCAAGGGGAGAGGCGCGACCACAGAGCCTGGCAGCGGCTTTACCCATTAGCTAAGCAAGGCAGATGGCCGCGTCGGCAGGCTGGGCCAGGCACAGCCCAAGGTGGCGCGCCAGAGACAGGCCGGGGCCCGGAGACGGGCAGGCGTCCGAAAGCACCAAGGCGTGGACGGCAAGCCAATTGCACTGCCGGCCCTCGCCCTCTCTGTCTGACCGAGCAGCGGCTCTGACCACGTGGGCTGCCACCACGTCCCGAGGCCTAGTCCATGGGGACGAGGTACAGCGCGGAGCTTCCGTCCGACTTTGCCTGGTGCAAAAGAAATGCCAAGATGCACTTGGGAATAGGGCCAGACACTGTTGGAGGAATGTGGTGAGGTGCCCGACTCCCAGCCCCCAGGATCTAACCACTAGGCATCGGTGTTAGGAAAAGCGTGGCCAGTCCCACGTGTGCAATAGTCCCTCGGGAGGCGGAGAGATTTGGTTTCAAAATCTGGCGGTTTCACAGCTAAGAAGAAACGCGGCGTCCTGCTGATTTGTCCTCTGGGTTTGCAGCCTTGGGGAGCGGATGTTTTGGGGCTTAGCACTGCAGCCACGAAGACTCAGCTCACCTTTCTTTTCCACGAAAGCGTGTGGCCCGGAGGCCAGTGTAGGAATGGAGTGAGAGCAAAATCCATCAGCTCCTTGTGCTTGGGTACGAAACCAAACCCAAACCCGAAACAGAGGTGCAGCTGGCTGTGGTCTTGGCTAGTGCCCCGGGCTGGGAGCTGTCCAAGCTCTGCCACTGACTTGCTTTGTGTCCCTGGGCATGACACGTCCTGCCCTGCCTTTGCCTGGTCTTTTTCCAGTGTCTGCTCTTTGAGGCAAAGGCTCTCTCTGGCTCTGTTTGTGCAGCGCCTTGCTCCTTGGGACTTTGATCTTGGTCAGGCCCTTCTAGTGCTACTGGGCCTGCCACGGGCAATGGCCACCATCGCTTCCAGCGATCTTCATTGCATGGGCCATGATGGGTGGGTTTGCAATCCTCAGCACTGCTCTCCGGCAGAGGCGTGAGGGGTCCCACGCCCGAGTGGCAGGGCAGGGGGTGTCGGGGCTGGGAGTGACGCCTCAGCCTGTGAAGGGCCGGGAAGAGAAATGCAGGCACGTCACTCTTGCCCCCCTCCGGTCCCGGGGCGGGGGGACTTCCAGCAGGGGAAAGCTGCTGGGGGAGGGGCGTGAAGGCTGTGCACTGCTGTACATAGGGTTGTCCCTGGGGGGTGCCCAGCCGCTGCGACTGACCCTGGGTGAAGCCAAAGCTGCAGCCCCGCCTGGCATGCGGGGGGTCAGCGGAGGCAGGGGAGAGGGTGGAGGTGTACCTGGCACAGGTGCAGCCCTGGGTTTGGCTGGATGAAGGGCGGAGGGCAGCGTGGGGGCACGGTGAGGCTCACTAGCACTGTGGAGGCGCCCGCACGGAGTCCCCAACCCCCTGCCATGGAAGGAAGCCCTGCGGTGCCAGCCCCACGGATGCACAGGGGTCTGGTTTTCCGAAGCACGTGCAATCTGCAGGGCCAGGTGGGTGCAAATGGGCACCTCCGGCGGCTGCTCTGGGCACCTGGCTAGTGCCTGAGCCCGCGGAGATCAGGGTAGGCCCAGGAGGTTTCCTCCCGGCTCCTTGCCCCAGGCTCCCCTGCAGACACAGGCTGGAGGGCTCAGCCCAGACTGGCGCTCGGATGGGCTTGGCGCCGGGGGGCTGCCCCCTTGTTCGAGTCCAGCCCAAAGGAGAAGGGAGCTGGCTGCATCTCCATGTGCCGCAGGGATAGGCTTGGGCACGTCCGTGTGCACCCGCAGAGGCTCCTCTAACCTCCGCCTTGCACGTCCCCCTGGCCCACACGCCTGTGCGGATGCCTCACCTCGGTGCGACCGCACGCACGGTGCACAATGCACGCGTGTGCACGCTCTGGTGCAACCATGCACACGCTCATGCCATACAGGCACAGGCTTATCCTCCTTATCTGCACGCTCCGGCCAGGCAGAAATCTGGAGCGGGGGAAGGCTCCGTACAGGCGCTGGGCAGGCGCGAGCGGCTTGCTGGGCGCCAGGGCACGAGACTAGGAACGAGCCCGAGCTCAGATCCTCTCACTGGCCTGCGGCTCCCCGAACTGCTTCCGGAGAGCCACCCTGTGCCACCCTGCGCCAAGGGGGTTCCCAGCGGCGGGGGCGCCTTCCCCTGCCAAGCCCCCCCGCCCGAGGCTCGCTCGGCTGACTGTTCCCACAGGGGCTGGGAGGAGGTTGCTCTGTCCAGCCCTGGCTTGCAAGCAGAGGCCGGCAATTTCTTTGCAAGTTTTAATTATTTAAGGCTGAATTTGAGCTGTTCCCTCTTTCTCTGTGGTTCTCAGTGTTTCCTGGAGAGTCTCTTCAGCTCTAACAAAGGCCTGTGCTTTGGGGCTGGACTCTTTTTCCCCTCCAGAGATCTAAGGCTGCCTGGACTGTAACAAGACACCAGAGCCTCTGTCTTCCCTTCCTGCCCCCCTCCCCATCCCCACCCAGCCACCCAGCCAGCTTTCCCTCCCCAGCAAGCCCCCGACTGGTCACCCCGCTACCGCTTGGGCTCCTCCTGCGGCCCCTAACCTTCGCCCTCCCTGGGTGCCCCAATCCAATGCACCCGACACCCAGAGCGGGGCCAGGCCCCGATCCGATGCACCCCGCGCCCAGAGCAGGGCCAGGCCCCGATCCGATGCACCCCGCGCCCAGAGCGCGGCCAGGCCCCGATCCGATGCACCCCGCGCCCAGAGCGGGGCCAGGCCCCGATCCGATGCACCCCGTGCCCAGAGCGGGGCCAGGCCCCGATCCGATGCACCCCGTGACCAGAGCGGGGCCAGGCCCCGATCCGATGCACCCTGTGCCCAGAGCGGGGCCAGGCCCTGATCCGATGCACCCCGTGCCCAGAGCGGGGCCAGGCGTGCCGATGCAGACGGCCCACCTTGGGAGGTGAATGCGATAGAGTTACAGGGAGAGCAGCTTGCAAACTGTCGCCTTTGATGAAGCAACATTTAATTATCCCCCCAGTGAAAAGGATCTGGCATTGTCTAAGCTAATGTGTCCCTTCCAGTGACTCCCCGGCCTGGGCGCTAAGCCCTGGGCTCCGGTTACTCCAGCGCCTGCCCCCTACTCCCCTTTTGAAGGGTGCTTGCAAGCCCCTCTGCGGTGGCTCAGAACCCAGCGGCTGGGTTCCCTGGAGAGCCCCCCGCTGTGCCCCCAGGCCCGGAGGGGCTGGCCAGGCCCGAGCCCCTGCTCACTTGACTGCACAGGACCCAGCAGCCTCTCGCCCCAGGACACTTGCCCTGTCCCCAGCTGGTGGGCTGGAGTCTCCGACCAGCTGGGCTTTTGCTGTGTATGCTGCTGATTGCCAGGGGCAGCTCCCCCGTCCCTTTGGACAGAGCACCACAGACGGCTCCGGGCCGGGGCAGACGAGAGTTCAAGGCTAACCCTGAAGCAGCGCCTGTGCCCCGGCTGCACTCCCCTTTGCATCCCTGCCCCACGTGCCCCTCCCTGACCCGAAACCCATTCCTGTCTGTCTCCTTCCCCTCAACCCCCCTTGTCTGTCCTCTCTGTGCACCCACCCGAACCCCCAGTGTCCCTCCGCCTCCTCTAACCCGTCCACAGCCCTGCACAGCCCTCTGGCCCCCCATGGCATGAACCCGATTGCCTCCCTCTGCCACAGCAGATCCAGCCCAGCCTCCACTGCTCTGCCTCGCCCCCCCAGGTCTGCCCCTCTGCGCCCCGAGCTGAACGCTCCGCCCTTCCCCACCTCCAGAGAACGCCAGTCCTGCCCTGCCCCTCCGAACGCCACCAGATCTGCTCTCAGCCGGCCTCAGACAAGACGCCCTCTCCTCACCGCCACCTGCTCCCCCTGCCGGCCCACGCCAATCCCCACAGCAATGCCGCCAGGCCCCAGGCCAGGGCAAGGCCAGGCGCCAGGGGCCCGAGGTGGGCAAGCTGAGGCATGGGCCTGCCAGAGCTGTGATGTGGGCCTGGCTCAGGCAAGGGGCAGGGCTGAGCTATGCACCACGCTGGGTTCAGGCGTGCAGGATCCTGTCTGGCGTCCCACCAGGCGTGGTCCAAAGCCCACTGAATCCTAGAACCCCAGGGCGGGCAGAGACCTCAGGCAGCATCGAGCCCAGCCCCCTGCCCCAAGCAGGAGCGGCCCCGACTCAACCGTCCCAATCATCCCGAGGGATGCCAGGACTCCCGGTGGGCTCCCATCTGTGCTGGGTGCGTCTCCGAACTAACCCCGCTGCAGGCCAGACCTCCACCCCCCCCCCCGAGTCTGCTCCTCCAGGAGGGGGGCAGTGGGCTGGAGCGAGCAGAGCGAGGCGGTCCAGGGGAGCCCCGCCAGAGAAGGAGCGGAAGCAGAGCGGAGCTGAACGCAGAAAGAAGACAAGGACTGGTGGGACGGTGGGGTCCAGCCTACGGGGAAGGAACCCCCCAAATACCTCCACCCGGTGGCAGGCAGGGCCCCTCCCCCACTCCGCCATCCCCAGAAGGCAGCGAAGCTGCTTTCTCTGGCAGCCGCGTCACAATAAATTCATGGCAGCCAGGGCCGGGAAACAGGCTGCTGCAATTTAAAGGAAGCGTGGATTTGCATATTGAATTAAAATTAAGAGCTAATTATGCAAATAAATTATGACATTTGGCAGGAGAATTTGCTTCAAGATCATTTATTACGTTCTTTTTATAACAGCGCGTGCGTTTAACGGTCAAAGACAATATTTTAAAGGAAAATTAACGCAAGATTATTAACCTAAAAACAATTCCACATTAATGAGATGTATTCCTCTTCAACTTCTCACACCTGGCTGCCGGCTGACGCCCAGCCAGGACTGGCTCCCAATAGGTGGCATTTTTTCTCTTTTTGCAGGCAACTATTGAAGGAGGTGGCATTGGACACATTCAGCTAAATCCCGACAGGGTTTTTGCTCGTTGGTCTGTAAAGAAAAGTTTTGAAGGTCATTTGTGTCTGGGATTTTCTCCCCTGGGTTTGTGCTGGCCAGGTCTGTAAGCCCCAGAGAGGTCCCAGAACTGGCCGCGCTAGCCTCATGAGAGCAGACAAGCAACGACCGCCGTGTTCCAACGTGCGCCCTCGCCGTTTGGAGGAGGTAGAAGGAAGGTCTTGGCCAGCCGTGCCCATTAAGGGTCCCATGCTGTTCTTGCAAGATTAGGGTTGTCAACCCTGATGTCTTGGCCCAGGTCCAGTGCAGGTAATGACATTCTGCTTTCTTCGGGGCCACCTGCCTCCCAGCCAGAGATGAGAGGCGTCGCTCCCTGTCCTCAGCACTCGGAGTGTGCTTCTGTGAAGCCCCGAGGTGGCTGCAAGGGGCCTCCCCGACACACTGGGTGTGCAGCTGGGAAAGCTGTCCGGGATGCTTCCGGGGGCTAACTGCAAACGGTTCCCCTCCCGCCACCTTGGCTGTCCCCCCTGCTGAGACCGCCCATGCCGCAGGGCCAGGAGGGCCTGCTCCTTCCGAGGAGGCAGGCTGGAGGTTCTCTTGTCTGCAGACCGATAGCTGGTCAGGAGCCAGTGGTGCATCGGTGTGGCTGGGACCTGCCGCAGTGCCAAGCCCCCTCCGCGCCGGACCACGGGGAGTACCTGAACCCGAGAGCCCACCCATTTCCTTCTTGTGGCTGAAGCAGCCAGACAGGAAGGGCATGACAGGATTGTGCCTCTCCCTTGGCTTCTTCGGGGGCGAGTTCCCTCCTCTCAGTAACCAGACCTGTGCCGAGGGGCTGCTGCTGGCTGTGTCGCCAGCCAGGTCCCGGAGATCTTGACAAGGCCCTGGCTGGGCTGCCTTCGCTGGCTGGGGCCTGCTTTGAGCCTCCTGCGGTCTCGTCCATCTCTCCTCTCCCCCGGTTCTCTGCCCCCCAGGGGCGTGTTGGCGGGAGAGCGCAAGAGAAGAGGAAGGATCTCCACCCAGGACTGTGCCGGGCGCCCTGCCCCCGAAGAACCGGGGTTGCCTGGAGCGAAGGGGGAATTTAGTCTCAACCTTCATTCCCTGCGTCTCGGCTCTCCAGCAGGCTGCCTCAAGGCCCTCAAGGAGGGCTGCCATGCCTAGGCAGAGAAGAGAAGCCAAGACCCATGTTCGTTCAGCACTGAGTGTCCCTCACCCCTCTGCCATTGGCTCAGAAATGTGCCCGAGCAGGCTCACACTCTCTTGGGACCGGTAGCTGCTCTATCCTGAGCTCCTCTGCCCATGGACCTCACCCACACTCCCGGGAGGAGACAGGAATCCAGATTCCACACTCATTCAGCCATTGGCCCTGCCCCAGTGTCCGGCGACGGACTGCGGGACCATCCTGAACCGAGAAGGAGCAGAGTGTGCGTGTTCATTGAATCCTGAGTGCTCCCCCACCTGCAATGGGGCCCAAAGCCTCCCTTGGTGCACAGACGCAGCTGCAGTGAATGACAGATTTGAAGCCCGACGAAATTCGCAGCATCCTAAGCTCTCAGCTCTCATGCCCCCGAAAGGCAATCGGTGACTTCTGGAACCTCCTTAATGACCCAAAGCCAGACTGAAAATAATATTAATAATAATAAAAGCAACAAAGAAGGGGCTGGCACATTTTTTAAATAAAGAAATTTCCCTCATCTTGTGGTTAATTTAAAAGGTTTATTTCTTGAAATGAATCCTCTTCATCAAATCTCCGATCCTTGAAAATCAGCGCAACCTGCCTGTGCGGATAATGAATTGATTTGTAATGTAAATTATATAAAACACCCTCCTCGCCAGCATTTGTGTGCGAGTGTGTTTAATCTAAAGCGTTTAAGTCTGAAAATGAGCTTCTCCATCAAAAGTCTGGATTCCATTTACATTTCTTGCATACGAGTCAATTTGTGCCTGACCCAGTCTATAAATCACTGCCAAGGAGTGCTGTGTCGGTACCTCTCCTCTCTCCCACCCTCATCCTCCCACCCCTGCGCACGCTGCATTCAAACAGGCGTCTTCAGATGGTGGCTGCTCCCCAGCCCAGCGCCGAGAGGTGGAGAAGGGACAGGGGGGTGGGGTGCGCTGGCTGATCACGCGAACAGTCAGGCTGTGTGAGAGGCAGCGCCCAAGAGCCTTTCTCGCAGGGCATCCCACCCTGGTGTCCAGTTTGGTCCCAGTCTTGGCTTCTGGCCTCATCAGGGAGATGCAAGTAGTCTAGCGGGGCCAGGGGCTCAGGCTGCTGGTAGGGAGCAAGCACTGAACGGCTGGAGGACTGGTTGGTGAAGAACACGGAACGAGTACCGCCGTCTCTTCGCCCAAAGGAGTATGGTGACCCAGTGGCCAACGATCTCCACCCCTAAACAGCAATGCCCTGAGGTCAAACCTAGCAGAAAGGCTTTACGGGCCCAGAGACTGTCCTGCAGCCAGAGCGACAGTCTTGTCTGGGCAGTGCTGGCAATCCTTAGGTAGTGTGCATGACTCCAGCGTGGTGTGTGGACATCGAAGGACATAAGTATCTAGGGTTCTCCTGCGCCCACCCTGCACCAGTGCTAATTTTGCTATAGCTGATCAATTAAAGCCATCTACATAAGGGACAGGCATCCTCTACTTCTTGATCGATCTACACATCCCTCTTAGGAATGATGTAATATTTTCATTGCGCTTGAAGGAATTTTTCATGGGGTTTCTTTTTCAGATGATGTCTTCTGCAGAGAAACTGTCAGCAGGCGTATGTTCATTCATGATGAAAAAAACATCAGAAGCTAGGCATTCAAAATGTTCTGGGCCTGTTTGCTCACTCCGTTACTCCAGATTGACAACAGCATTGACCTCAGAAATCTGTGGCGATACACCAGGAGCTGGTCAGGAAATGTTTTTCGTGTCCTGCAAGAATTTTCAAGAATCTTTCCTGTTTTGCATCAGGGTGAAAAGTCAAAACCTTGGAAAGCTATGCAAACCAAATACCCGTCCCTCCTCAAGCCATGCCAATCTCAATGTTTTGGTTTAATAATTTCAAAACATTTGGTTTAAATTTCAACCTCCGGCCCCCCTTTTCTTTCCTTCCCATCAATTAACTTCAGTTTCCAAATGACAAGTGGTTTTGGACTGAAAACCAGAATTTTCTCGCAATGGCATTTTTGTCAGAACTGACCCTTTCTCTGTGAACAGCTCTGGTTTGGATGAAGCAGCATTTTCCCGTGATGAGCCTTTCATCAAAGCCTGCCCAACCAGTTCAGGGACACCCGAAAACCCCCCGAGTAGGGCAAGCGATGAATCAGCCCCTGGAAGAGCAGCCAGAGCCATCTGAACCTCCTGGAGGTGCTGATCTCACTGGAAGATTTCTAGTGCTCCCTGGTTCTCCTGGTATTCTCCTTGCATTTCCGGAGCCATCTGACACTAGGGAGCCCCTCCACAGTCTTACGGGTACGTGTCCCTTGGGCTTCTCAGGCTTCCAAAAGGGTGCGAGATGAAGAGTGGGACCAGAGGTTACTTTGTCCCAGGAGTTCTCTGATTTCATTGCACCGTGACCCCTTCTGACAACAAAAACTACCACAGGAGCCCAGGAAAGGGACCAAAGCTGAGCCTGCCCAAACCCCGCTGCCCCGGAGGAGGGGGGCAAACCCTGAGCCCCAGAGCTCCGGGTGGGGGAGGAAGGCAAAGCTGAAGACCCAGGGCTTCCAGGAAGTCTAAGCCAGCTCTGGCCACCTGTGACGTAGTGTGGGTACCTTGCTGGTTGCTATGCTGGGCGGTGGCTGACGGCTGTTTGTACAAAGCACGGCCCAGCAGGACAGAGGATGAGTCATTATATAAGGGTCTCTCAACTGGTCCGACCAGTTACTTTCCAGGGAGAGAAACAAAGGAAGGGGGCGAGGCCAAGCTGTCAAGGGGGACAGGGCTAGAAGAGAGGGGCAGTTTCTGTCTGGGATCATGGAGGAGACGGCCTAGGGAAAGGGGCTGGAATTTAGGGGCCCAGCATCCCCCATCTCAAGGGGGGCTGAGGCATCCTAGGCCCGGTTCCTGTAACCAGATGACATCTGTGCTGTGCTGTATCCTGGAGAAGCAATAAACTCCCTCTATTCTACTGGCTGGTGGAGTCTGTCCGTGCCATTGCGGGGGTGCAGGAGTCGGGGGACCCCGACGCGCTGCCACACCACCTCAGTAAAATGGGTTCCGACCAGCGTTCCCTGTAAGCTGAGCAGGTGGGTGGCCGCCCAGCCGAGATTCAAGTGCCGCCCAGCTGATTAGCAGAGCGCCCACAGCTGCCCAAAGCCAGTAGCGTGGGTTTCTATGGGTGGTGCACACCTGCATTTTCCTTGGTGCGCAGAACAACATTGATTCCATCCATAGATGGAAAAAATTAGAGGGAACCCTGGTCCCAACCCAAAGTTTGAGAATCGCTGCTCCATGCACAGCTACTTGACCCCTTCTTCCTCCCCAGGCCCTCTCGTCTTACCCTCCTTCCCAGACCGGACCGCGCAGGTGGCCCTGGCGTTCAGTCGCTCCGCCAAGGCGGCCCAGAACACAAGAGAAACCAGGAGCTGCGATTCCCCCCAGGCCTTAAACTCCCCCACCACTCCAGCCGAAGCAAAAGACTGAGGTGCTGGGCAGGAGGGAACCTATGCTGGGCCCACTGCTGCACAGCCAGGTGGAGGGGTGCCGCACACACCACCTGAGGTTCCCGCGTCGACCTGTCAGCTCTCGATGGGCTGTGGCCCAGGCAGCGAAACTGGCTGGCGGGCCGGTGTCCATGTAAGAATTCCCGGGGAGCAGATGGGGTGACTCTGGTGAATCCCAAGGCATTCCAATAACTCCGGTGCTCTAGTGTCAGAGGAGTACATTATACAACCGGAGTTACAGTCTGATTGGGTGGTATGGGGCAGGTGCTATTGAGGAGCGCATTATAGAGTTATAGTTGGCAATGTATGTCACAAGGAGACAGGTGTCAGAGTGCATGATACAATCGGAGTTACAGTCTGCTTGGGTGGTACAGTGGGCTGGGTGCTACAGAGGAGCGCATTTTGGAGTTACAGACAAGGAGACAGGTGTCAGAGTGCATGAGACAATCGGAGTTACAGTCTGCTTGGGTGGTACAGTGGGCTGGGTGCCACAGAGGAGCGCATTTTGGAGTTACAGACAAGGAGACAGGTGTCAGAGGAATTCATGATACAATGGGAGTTACAGTCTGCTTGGGTGGTACAGTGGGCTGGGTGCTACAGAGGAGCGCATTTTGGAGTTACAGACAAGGAGACAGGTGTCAGAGGAATTCATGATACAATGGGAGTTACAGTCTGCTTGGGTGGTACAGTGGGCTGGGTGCTACAGAGGAGCGCATTTTGGAGTTACAGACAAGGAGACAGGTGTCAGAGTGCATGAGACAATCGGAGTTACAGTCTGCTTGGGTGGTACAGTGGGCTGGGTGCCACAGAGGAGCGCATTTTGGAGTTACAGACAAGGAGACAGGTGTCAGAGGAATTCATGATACAATCGGAGTTACAGTCTGCTTGGGTGGTACAGTGAGCTGGGTGCCACAGAGGAGCGCATTTTGGAGTTACAGACAAGGAGACAGGTGTCAGAGTGCATGAGACAATGGGAGTTACAGTCTGCTTGGGTGGTACAGTGGGCTGGGTGCCACAGAGGAGCGCATTTTGGAGTTACAGACAAGGAGACAGGTGTCAGAGTGCATGATACAATCGGAGTTACAGTCTGCTTGGGTGGTACAGTGGGCTGGGTGCTACAGAGGAGCGCATTTTGGAGTTACAGACAAGGAGACAGGTGTCAGAGTGCATGATACAATCGGAGTTACAGTCTGCTTGGGTGGTACAGTGGGCTGGGTGCTACAGAGGAGCGCATTTTGGAGTTACAGACAAGGAGACAGGTGTCAGAGTGCATGAGACAATGGGAGTTACAGTCTGCTTGGGTGGTACAGTGGGCTGGGTGCTCTGGAGGAGCACGTTGTACAGTTACAGTCGGCAATGGGTGTCCCCGGGAGATGGGTGCGACAGTGGAGTGCTTTACACAGCCAGGGTTGTGGTGTGCGGTTGGTGCTGTGCAGCGGCTGTTTCTCAGGCGGGGAGAGCTGCGTCACAGCGCCCCAGGCCAGCACCCCGCTCCTCCCTTTGTCCCGGCGCACAGCCCGGCCCGGCTCGCTCCTTCCCCACTCGCAGCCCCGCTGCCCACCCCAGGGGTTGGTGAAAAGGGGGGCGAGCCGGTTCCGTGCGCACGGGCGGGCGGGGAGCCAGCCAGGCGAAGGGCAGACAATGTCCCCATATGGAGCGCAGAAGGCCGGCGAGCGGCTGCCATTCACAAGGCAGGCCCCTCCGCGGCGATCCGCTGCTCCGGGGCAGGGGCTGTGCCCGGCACAGAGAGGCGGGGCCGGCCAGCCCGGCTGTCATGACAGCTCCGGATTCCGCGGCTCCGGCGCGCCGTCTCCCAGCTACTGAGCCCAGGCCGGCTCGCAGGGCCGGCGCTCCCCTAATCGCCTCCCCAGCGGGGCCTTTGTCTCGCCGCCATTTCAATGTGAAAAGACGCCCCGGGCCCTTTTCTGATGGAGACCAATCAAGTGGCGTTTTAATTGGAACTCGAGCAAATCCTCGGGGCGCTTTGAGATGCAGCTTTTGTGCGCTCTGCCCCCCTCTCCGGGTGCTGGCGAGTCCCCCAGCCCCACGCCCGCGGGGCGCCGCGCGGGCGTGGGGCAGTGGCGGTGGCATATGTTACAGGGCGGGGAGCGCCTCCCCGAAGGGTTAGCGGGCACGGGGCTGCGCCCGCGGGCCGTGGCCTCCCCTGAATTCTCGTAGCCAGCGCGTCCCCCCGGGTCTCTGGCCGTGCCCGCCGCATGCATGTGCGAGGAGCCGGCAACAGCTGGGAGTAGAAAGACACGAGCCTGGGAGCCGGGTGCGATTCTGCCAGGCGCACGGCAGGCCCAGAGCAAGGCTCTCCGAGGCAGCGTGGAATCTCTTCTCCCTCTGCTCGCAGAGACCCTGGCGTCCCAGCCCGCATATCCCGCAGCTCTCGGCCTGTCTGCGTGAGTTGCAGGCGCTGCTGAGTCCAGCTGCCACCGGACGGCTGCTCTCTGCACCAGACGCGGAGAAAGTGGAGCGGTGAAACTGGCCCCTAGCACAAACCACAGCCCGCTGGGGCAGAGAGCAGGACCGGTTCCTGCCGCTGCCTTGCGGACGCTTCCTGCGCTCAGCCCACGTCTCTGCTGCAGGGAGGTGAGTCTCCCTGCCTGCATTTCGGCCTCCCCTTGCTCACGGGACTGCTGCGGGGTGCCCAGGCGCCTCTCCGCCATGCTGCGCGTGGCTAACGCAGCTGGGGTCAGTCCTGCCAGGTTTGCTTCCCATATACAGTGGGGTCGTAGTGGCCCACAAGCTAAATATGAGCCAACAGTGTGATGCTGATGCCAAAAAGCCAACATGATTCTCGGTGGGGTGTGTTGTGAGCAAGACACGAGGAGTCATTCTTCTGCTCTGCTCTGCCCTGGTTAGGCCTCAGTTGGAGTGTTGTGTCCAGTTCTGGGCACCGCATTTCAAGAAGGATGTGGAGAAATTGGAGAGGGTCCAGAGAAGAGCAACAAGAATGATGAAAGGTCTAGAGAACATGAGGTATGAGGCAAGGCTGAAGGAATTGGGCTTCTTTAGTTTGGAAAAGAGAAGACTGAGAGGGGACATGGTAGCAGTTTTCAGGGATCTAAAAGGGTGTTACAGGGAGGAGGGAGAAAACTTGTTCATCTTGGCCTCTGAGGATAGAACAAGAAGCAATGGGCTGAAACTGCAGCAAGGGAGGTTTAGGTTGGACATTAGGAAAAACTTCCTACCTGTCAGGGTGGTTGAACACTGGAATAAATTGCCCAGGGAGGTTGTGGAATCTCCATCCCTGGAGATATTTAAGAGCAGGTTAGATAAATGTCTGTCAGGGATGGTCTAGACAGTATTTGGTCCTGCAGTGAGGGCAGGGGACTGGACTTGATGACCTCTCGAGGTCCCTTCCAGTCCTAGTATTCTATGATTCTATATTACGGTGATGGACGTATCGCCGGCCATGCGGCAAGGGCTCAGAAGGCTGGCTCAGTGCTCCGGGGGCAGTGTTAAACCAGGGACCACTCAGGGCTCATGATTTGTAGAGCCACCGGCACACCCTGACAGGGCTACAGCCGGCTCCCTGGGAGAAAGCATGGGCAGGGGTACACGATTGTAACCCGCTGCTCTGGAACCTGGTGTGCGCACCACGGGGAGGGGGGTCTGCAGAGTCCTGGCCATCGGCCTGCCAGGAGCCTGGGCCAGACATTCTTCTTGCTCAGCTGCTTCCCTAGTGCTCCACTCCCAGGTACCCAACCGCTGTTGTCACCAAGGAGAGGGCCTGTTTTAGAGCAGCCGTTCCAACCGCTGGGTGGTGAAGTGCCAGGGCGCTGGGGCTCATGGCTGCAGGGGACCAACTGAGCAGTGGGGGGCTGAGTCAGCTCCCTGCCTATCCCGGCCCCACAGACTGCGTTGTGCCCCAGAAGCAGTTGGCAGCAGGCCCAGCTCCTAGGTGTGGAAGGGCTGGGAGCACACAGCCCATGCACTGCCCCTGCCCCTGCCCCAAGCACTAGCTCCGCACTCCCCATGGGCTGGGAACCTGCTGCTGGCTGCTTCTGGGGGCAGCCTGGTCTGCGGTGCCAGGAGAGGCAGGAAGCTGCCTTAGTTCCCTCCCCCCCTCCGCACTGCTGCTTGGGATCCACTCAAGGTCAGCCCCTCCTGCCCCAGCCCTGAGCCCCCCAAACCTGGAGCCCCCTCCTACACCCCAAAGCTCTCTCCAGCCCCACCCGGGAGCCCACACTCCAGTCACATTCTGTTGGGGTCAGGGCATCAGTGACTTTCTTCAATTGGTCATGAGAAAAAAAGTTTGAACCCCCCTGTTCTCTTGTGCTTGTGGCTGGGCAGACAGTCTGCACAACTGAGAAGGCCGGGGGCAGATACCCACAAGAAAATCTCTCTGTTAAGACGCGGCTCGCCCCTTGAAAACGTTCACAAGCCCCTTCGATGCCAGATGATCACAAACGCCCCCTAGCGTGCTGCCAGCTTCTGCTGTAACTCTGCCCCCCAGTGACTCTCCACTTTCTCTGATGGATGCCTTTCCCCCCTGGTGTTTGCCACACTTCGTGGTGGCCTGATGGTGCTTTTATTTTCAGCTGTCTGGGGAGGGACAGAGTCAGGTCCGGGGAAGGCTTACACTGCCCATGCGTCCCACTCGGAATCGCTGACCCCGGATAACGTAAAACCAAAAAATCTCTGTACCCTCAGGTTAGAAGTGGTGACTTGGCATTGTTTTTAGGTGTCCCTTGAGCTGTTAAAATCAATCCAGATTTGGCAAAAATTAGCTCAGTATTTTTCAAGCTGTCTCAACCTGTGCATTGGAATTTTGTTTTATTTTGAAATGGCCTTTAAGGAGAAATTTGCACAGCACTTTGCAGGTAAATGTGGGTTTGTTAAAGTAATTCCTCAAGTGTTCTTTAAAACAAGTGGAGTCATTTCCCCACACTTCTGTTGTAAGTCAGATGTACCAAACTGTCCAGGTTTCACTGTGGCCATTTTTGAGTCTTCCACTAAAAAGCCACGAGCCTGCAAAGATGTATGCATGCAGCTAGTCTGAGTGGTGAGAAGTCCCGTGAAGTCCCTGTGATGCTTAAAGTTAAGCACATGAGGAAGTGTTTGCTGGGCTGTGGCCTAGCGGAGTTGATTTAAGGCGGTGAGGGTGACGGTTTACGTGGGTTCCTTACTGTAACATTTGGAGTGGAATTTCTTGGGGGGGAAGGGACTGAAAGAAAAGAGAGAATAAAGACGGCCCGCAATGCCTTTGGGACCTCCCCCAGCCTTTGTCGGGGAAGGAGATGGAAGCCTGAGATGCACAGTGAGGAGGAACAGGACTAATCAGCAGGCAAGACGTGTTAGGTGTGGCTTGAGGGTTGGTCTCCTTTCTCTCCACACGTAGCGGGGTGAGAGGTGGGCTGAGGGTTTTATGATTGTGCTGGCCCATCTTTATGTATTGCAGTCCTGCAGATGGGTGGACAGATAGACAGACAGGCAGACGTGGAGTCTAACAGCCTAATGCTGATTTCCTTGCACTGGGGCAGGTCTGGAGTCTCTGGCGTCCTGGGGGGAAGGAGGAAACCAGGGGATCAAGCCAAAAGAGCGCTGCCCCTGGAGGAAAGCGAAGGCGGTGCGCACTGCAAGCGGCGTGCGGCGCAGTCAGGCACCACGGCGGACACGGTCGAAGAAGCAGGGAAGACGCGGGGGCCACTCGGCCCGGGTCAGGCCAGTCGTGCAAATACCTGCTGAGGGCACCGCCCGCACTCTCCCCCGTGCTGCCGCATCTCCCTTTGAGCCGTTCGAGCCAGGGTCAGGCTAGCGCCGGCCCGCCTGGCACGACAGTGTAGACACGCCCCATGGGAGACACTCGCAGGCAGGTGCACGGGTGGTGTTTCGTGCACGAGTGCCTTGCCTTGGGCGGTCACTGTGTGGACTGCGCGTGCAGCCGCCGCCGTGCCGTGCCGTACCATGCTGTGCGGGGGGGCTCTGGCATTCGAGGCGCGGACACATGTTCTGTGCCCAGCCCTGCATTGTGCGAGCACAGACCCTCTGGGGGACCCCCCCCCAGGGAGGCCTTGGCACAGTCAGTGCCAGATGAGGCCATCACTTGGCCCTGGTCCCCCTCCCCCGAGCTCTGGTGCCGGAGGGGGGGGGCAGCTCCCCTTTTTCATGGAGTGGCTCAGCCGCAACCCGTTGCTCTAGCTGGCGAATGGGCAACGGGGCAGCCACAGGGCCAGGGCTCCCTCTATGGCCTGCTCCTTCCTCCCCGCCCCAGCCTGCGTGCTTGGGGGCTAGACCGCGCCGGCCCCCGCCCTGTGACCAACGTCGCCAGCGGAGCTGGGGAACTGGGGCAGGGCCGACATGCTCCGGTCCACGTGCAGACACGTTTTCTTCACAAGGGCCTCGCTTGGAGCGGCTCCTTTGTGGCCCGAGCGCAGGGACACAAGGCGCCGAACCAGCCTTCGCTCGTGCCCCCCTCCTCCTGACAGCTGGAGTGTCGCCAGACAGCATCCGCCCCCAGCCAGACGCGGGATGTGCGCCGGGCTGCGCCTCTGCGGGAGCCCGGGGTGCGCTGCGCCGCCAAGTGGCAGCGGCGGGCGCAGGGGGGAGGTCGCGCCCCAGGCGCTTTTCACCTGCAAAGCTCTTTCCAGCTGGCAAGGTGGCCTGGGAGGGCTTGCCGGGGGTCAGCGACCTACCCACAGCCTGGGAGTTGGCTGGAGCTGGTTTCCCACCTGCGTGCACTGCTGCCTATGGGCGCTCCCCCAAAGTGGCCCCTGGCGGTGTTACAATCCATACATGTCCACGTGACAGATGTGAAAAATGTGACATACGTGTGCAAACTATGGCAACCCTGAGCTGCCTTTGGGGAGCACAGGCACATCAGAAGCCTCTGCATTGGCTCCCCCGCCTGCCGGTTTGTGCATGGCGGGGGGAGCCGGTGACCTGGGGGTCAGGTGTGGCAGGCCCTCTCCCCAAGAGCTGGAAGCCCTTTGCAGGCAGTAGCAGGACCCCCATTGCACACATGGGGAGGGCATCAAAGCAACCTGCTCAAGGTCACTCAGTGACCAAGCTGGGACCAGGTCTTCTACGACCCACTCCAGTGCCTTACCCACTAGGCCACACTGCCATGTTGCATGAAGGGAGAGAGCAGCACCAGGGTTGAATTCTGGGGCAGCAGCCCTCTGCCCCGCGTCAGGTAGGGCCAGAGCCATCCCTGGGGTAGCAGGGTGCCACCCAGCCCTTCAGGGACAGGGCAGCGGTGCGACACAGTGACGGCCTGGAGGGTAGGGGCCAGTGGGGGTTACCATTGCTGGCGGGGCAGGCCCCAGGCCCAGCAAAGCACCTGGGAATCCCAGAGGGAGCCCTTTGCCTGGCCTGGCTCTCGGCAGCACCAGCCTGCCCTCCCCAGAAGAGGGTGACCCCCGCCCTGCGAAAGCCACTGGAAATAATTCTCACCACCTTGTGTAAAGGAGCAAATGGGTTTAATTATTAGTTACAATCTTGTCAATAATTATCACCCCATCTGTGGGAAATAAATGGCCGCGTCTCTCAGACTGCACCATTAGAGTTTAAGGACACAGAGGGGGTGCATTAAAGTGCTCAGGAAAGCATTGATCTGGAGGGAAAACTGCTCTTTCCAAACGACAGGCGCGGGTCAGGCCTGCCAGCGCGGCCTCCTGCCTCGCCTCGGGGCCAGCCTCCGTTGGCCCCACAGCCCCCCGCTCCCTGCTCGCGCCACTGCAAGAGTAGACCAGCTCCCAGCGCAGCTGCCTTCACCGCGGTGGCACTAGACCCAGCCCCTCCTTTCAGCCCCCCGCGCTGAAGAGAGTCTAGCAGCTAGCGCCCAGGCCGGATCCCCAGCTGGTGGAAATCAGCCCCATTCCCCTGCACGCAGGGAGAGCGCTGCAGATTTATGCCAGCCAGACTCTGGTACGGTGCCCTTGCACCTGTCAGCCAAACTGCCTTACGGGCTCCCTTTCCTCCCTGAAATGCAGCTACCTCTGGGGGCGGGGGGGGGGGGGGCAGCATCGGCCTTTCCGCAACCCACCATGCAGCAGCGCTCTTGGGAAGGGAAGAGAGGAATAATTTTTCCATTTGAACTGCAGGGTGGAATACAGGCCAGCAGAATGTAATTACCCGAGCTGGCCTATGGCCAAGACACTGAGGCTAAGAGCCTTCCTCTTTCAAAACACACTGCAGAATCCTTAATGACCACATCTTGCAGCACCTGATTTTGCATTTCATCCAAACTGAGGTGACCAAGGGACGTGTATAAGGAATAGCCTCCACACCGTACCCCAAATGGTCTAGTGTCAGCTCCAAGGCAGCCTGGAACTCACTGGAAACCTGCAGGGCTTTTCCAGGGAAGAATTCGCCGAGCAATGAAAATGGGCTTCCTGCTTAAGTTTTTCATATTTTTCGATGTAAAATTTTAAAAAATGTTCAGTTGTCACTACACATTTTCCGTTTGGGTTTGCAAGAAACCACAGATTTTCCAGGTTTTTTTTGTTTTCTGCAGAAAAAAAATGGGAGATTTGAAATGCAATGTGAATTTTCACGGAACATTTTGGATTTCAGAAAAGGCCCTTTTACATCCCAACTAATTTTAGATGGAAATGGCTTGACCCACTCGGTCTGAAAAGAGAGTCAGCTGGGATAACTCACGGGCTTGCACTGGCAAATAAAGCATGAAGACATGACTCTTTTGCACACGCTAGTAGCAAAGCTTCCAAGCAAAAGGCAGCGGAACCTCCAGGGGAGCTGGGCACGGTGAACCACTGGGTAAATAAGCAGGTGCCAGGGTGTAAGCACACCTATCTGTGCCAGACACCACCCTGCTGGTGGGCTGGGAAACGACCAGGCCCACACCAGAGCAGGTGCTGAGCTAGGTGGGGAAGATCCATGGCCTCCTTGGAGACATCTCCGACTCCTTGTCAAGCGACCCTTTTCTTAGCCAGGCTGCAGGCACCATGCAACAGCTAACCTGCCTCCACCATTGTTGGCCTCCATCTTGGCCAGCACTCCAGGGATGTACCTGGGACCTCCAGCCCTTCAGGCAGAAGCTGCTATAGCTAGGGACTGCAACAACTTCTTCTCCTCCGCAGCTCGGCTCTGGGGGGGCCCGTAACACAAACTCACCAGTGGGTTGCACTTGCCGCAACCAAACCTCTTTTGACAACGTAACAATCAACGGACGCAAGAAAATTGTCTCTGCAGCAACCCCGCACGAACTTTCCCGGACGCTGGGTCAGCGACATCCCCCATCACGTCCCTCCTGGCCCAAGAGGCATCCGCCAGCTGCCATGCAACTCCCCCACTTCTTTAGAAAGCCCCTCCCTTTTGGCCCCTCAAGCCGGCACTACAAACCTCCCTCTCAACAGGTGAGCTCCCTCGGCAACCTCACACCAGGGAAACTGGTCCTGCTGGGCTAAACCCTGAGCTAAGCAGAGAGGAATTGATTTTCCAGGGGACTAGTGCTGTTTGTCGTCTCCACTGTTCGCCTCCCGGGGATGCCTACAGAGAGAGTGGTGGGACCCATCCTCTGAACAGGAGGGCCCTTTAAGGTGTCTGTGTTTGGGCACCCAGAAATCATGACACCCACAGTTATGGGTCGCTTGAAAATCTCAGCCCATTGTCTTACATTGCACTACAGAGCCAGCCCCTGCAACGTGAAACATCCCTCTTCCAAGACTGTACAAAGCATGCTCCCAGTGTTCCCTTAAACACACCTCAGTCGTGAAAGCAATGGAAGGTCACTCGTTTCAAAAGCTCTTGTCCTTTGTAATTCACAAACATCCAGATCACGGCTGGGCATCGGTGAAAATACTAGTGAATCCTACAATTTTCACAAATGTTTGCATCTGAAAATGTGTAGTGGACGTGCCCAATTAGAATGTTATTAATATCATGCACATTGTGCTAATAGCCAGGGTTCCCTAACAGGAGGGGGCCTGATCAAATTTGGCATTATGCAAATATAATCTGACCCATGAAGACCTTCTGGTGTAATTCGATGTGATTTGCTATTTGCATGCTCACAGACAATGCCGCGTGGCTCGGAAGACCGATCACACACCAGGAACTGTTTGCCAACAACCCACAGTCTACGCGGAAGTGTCGTCATTCCAACTAGTCTGACAAATCCCCACTCAGACTTGGCTCGTGAGCAATCGGTTTGCTCCAAATACCATCCAGACAAAGGGGCCAATCCATCTCAAAACTCACTGTGCTGCCTTCGCGCCTTGCTCCCTTTGCTTCTTGTGACTCTTCACTCGACGGGCAAGAATTGCACCAAAACGTCACATTGAGCGCGAATATGAGAATTCCCGGAAAGCAAATTTTGGAATCCCAAACGCAAATATTTGCATTGGAAACCTGATTATAGGGATTCTATTTGCCCAGCCGGAGAACAGACACAATCCCATGTGACTTCCTGAGCCAATCGAAACAAAAGCAATACATGCTCAGGAAGGAAGGCCAGGTTCCTAGCTGGCCTGGGCTCTCTAATACTTACAGTGGGCAGCTCACAAATGAGCTACCGACCAAGAACTTTTCACTGAAATTATTTGGTGGCTGAATCCAAACAATGGCTACGCTGGAGGAAAAAGGTGCACTGCAGGCAGGATCCACCAGCAGAAAAGGAGGCCAGAGCTGGTGGCTGCATGAATTATTCACCTGGCTTCATTACCCTCCCATGGTCCCGATTCAGTGAACACTTAAGCACATGCTTCGCTCTGAGCACATGAGTAGCCCTTCGATGGAATTTCAAAGGGGCTACTTGTGTGCTTAAAATCAAGCATGTGGATAAGCGCTTGGCTGAAGCAGGAGCTATGCTGCAAGATGTATATACTGGTGGGATGCGAGAGGTCAGATTAGATTATCATAATTATCCGTTATGGCTTTAAAATCTATAAATCTATGAATATGGCCATCTCCAGCCAGAATTACTTATCCATAACCTGCCTGAGCATTAAGCCTCATCCCCACCCCAAAAATATTAATAAAACATCCGTACTTAACTCTTTTCGTATGATACTAAGTATGCCACTAAATAAACCTCTTCATAGTCCAGTCTATTTGGCAATGAACATTTCCATGTACGCTACAGCGATTGCTCTTTTTGTGCCATGCAGAACACAATCCCCATGAAATAGTTCAGTCAACATTTCTCTGAGCGCTACCGCGAACACAGCCAGCATTATCAGATTAACCATTCCACCGAGCAGCGCGTTAAGCACACGTTTAAATACTGAGACAAGACAGACAGCCTCGTCTTTTCACTGCGCCTCGTCACCCTCCCCAGATCCACATTTCTCTCCCTGGCGCTGACTGCCCCTCCACACCCATGCGAAGCACACAACCTCCGCTCCCCCCCCTCCCTGTGGGCATCCCTGGCTTTGTTCAGGTCCGGAGGATTCGGCCCAGTGGAGGGATTTTTCATCTGGGGAGCAGCCGCTGCCGCGTTGTTCAACAACAACAACAAATCTCGGCGCCATTTATCTGGCTGGGCCGACTGACGCGGGAGAACGCTCAGCCGCAGGCGCGTCCCGCTCCCTGAGCAGCAGCAACAAGCGCGCTAGCAAGAACCCCGTCCTGACGGGGGTAATCTGGAGTTATGGAGCATTGTTTGGGTTTTTCAGGTGCACTTTAATGTCAGAGAAATTACTGTGCTCAAAGCCTTCCACGGATTCATCTTGAGCGAGTGCTTAACAGCCACCGACTCGCCTCCGTGGCTGACAAAGCATCTAGACTCAGCCCGTGGTTCTGTTCAGCGTTTCTCCTTCCCCCTCACTCTCCCTTCTCCTGCTTTTTTTTTACTAGCAATTTGATGTTTGATCATTTGAGGCAATGAGGCGGAGGGTAATTTACGTTATCAGGGAGGTATGAGGGGTGCTCGGAACCCAGACGCAAGGCCCATTCGCCGGCTAAAGCGCCAGAATAATGTAATGAGACTCCAGTCAAGTGCAGCTAGTAATGGAGAGGAACATTTCCCATTCATCTGCCTACCTGAGCCTCCACGGAATACGCCAATAACTTTTACACAGGCGGAGTGGGGGGCACAGGGCGGCGGTGGGGGGGGGGGATATTCACAGCCACCGTCTCCCTCTGCCTCACCAAGACGCATGGAGGCTGCATCCTTCAGGCCGTTCAGGGAAACAAATAACACGACTCGGGCATATCAACACAGGTAGCAGAAAATGCTTAGCCCTTCCCGTCCTTGCGGCAGGCCAACTCCCCCAGGCCGAGAAACAGGCCAGGAGAAAATCCACAGCCTCAGCCCTCCGTGGGGGTAGCGCGCAATGGTCACTGATTAGAAACACCGGCGCTTGTGTATCTGAGTCTAACTAGCTCCCACTGCTGGGGATGGGCCGGGCTGGGCAGGTTGGTCGCTGGACATGGGCGAGCTAAGGACACACAACGGCCATGAGCACAGCGAGTGCTGGTCTGGAAACAGGAGACGGGTTTCTGCGCACAGTCCGAAGCCGTCCCCGTGTAGCCGAGCTCAGAACGGACCCGTCTGGCGGGACATTTTTTGTCGTCAAACAGGTTTTTCAATGTTTCCGTTTATTGGAAACCCCGTGCCCTTCCTGCTCAGCCGGATTTTGAAGAAGTGGGAAATGCCTACAATGATTCTGATTGAAAAATGCCAGGGGGGAGGGCGTGGAAGGGGGGGGCGCGGGTCAAGAAATGGAACAGTTTGGCTGTGGTGAAGAGTTTGGATTTAGTTATTCTAAAAGGAGGCCATTTTTCATCAGCAACGACAAAAGACCCCGTTGGGCCCGGGAGAGCCCGGCGCTTCTCGCGGGTGTCACTTTCTAGCCAGGCAGGTAATTAACCACTGGAGTAACTTACCCAGAGCTGCGGTACATGGCTGCTCCAGCCCCACAAGACCTCCGTCAGGAGAGTCCTGTGGAGTGTTGCGCAGGAGCCTCATTGGGCTAGACAAGCCTGCATGGGCTTGGCCTCCTGGTTCCTCTTTGGAGAGCTGAAAGGGAGGGGGCGAGGAGCGTCCCGCAGAGCAGACAGCGCGGCAGGCATGTAACCCACCCTGGGTCCCGAGGCATTTCAGTGACTGAGCCCGGGGAGCCCCGTGTACCCCGCTCTGCTTGGATTCCAATTCCCAGCTTGCGTCTCCCCCACACAGACTTGCCTGCCGCCAGGGACCCGCTTGTGGTCTGCGTTTCTCGGGACCAGGGCGCTGGGCAGTCCCAGCACTGATAATAATCAGAGCAGTGAGGCGCGAGGGCTGGAGAGTGGCACAGGGAGCCCCATGGTTTGCCAGCCCCAGGGAACTTGCTGGCAGAAGGGGCAGTGGTGCCTTGGCACTAGGACCTCAGTGTGTGTCAGTACGGGCGGGCGGGGCTCGCAGACGGGGCCCAGCGCCATCAGCTTCCCCCACGAGCCAGGGCGGGCCTTGCTGCTTGCTCCCAGAACCAGCTCCCGCTCCTTGCCCGCACCGGATCCCCGCCACGCGGGCCCGCCAATTACGCCTGCGGGCGAGAGGCGGCTGTCGGGATGGAAGGCGCCAAGCGGTAACGAACTGACGATTAATTTGCAGTTGCTGAGCTCGGCTCACCCAGCTCATGCTCGCTGCGTGCGGGTGCTAAATACGACGGTGTCAGCAATTGTCAGCCAGCGCCACGTTTACCCTTAATGAGAACCTCTCCTCCCCTGGCTCACCCAGCCGCTCCACGGGCACTGTGGGGCTCTGCTCCCCCAGCTTCCCAGACCCCGGGGGCTCTCAGCAGCCCGGCTCTCGAGGGGCACAGAGGCGTGGCCACATGTGACCCGTTCCCCTTGCCAAGGGGCTCCGCTGGCGCCAGCCGGGCACCCAGCTCTCCGAGCTCTTTGAGACGCTCGGCCTGCAGGGCAGGGGCACAGAGCTACCCAGAGTGTGCGGCCGGCCGGCCGGCGGGAATTTCAGGAACGTTGCACCCTCAGCAACACCTCTCCCTAGCGGCTGATGCGCTGTAGTGCGCCCTGACAGCGAGGCTCAGCCCACCCCGGGCACGGCCCCCTGTGGCGCGAGGGAGAAATGGCTGGGCTGCCGTCACCTCGGGCGTAGGCTCTTCCAGGGACCGGCGAGGGAGCTCAGGGCTTTTGCAATCAAGCCCTTAGGAACCTAAGCAGGGATTTAGGAGCCGGACTTTATGCACCAGGTTTGGACACTCGCTGGTCTTTGTGAATGGCCAAGCGGCCCCACACCCAGGTCACTGGGCGTTCCACGTTCTCCTCCACTTCGGCTTTGCTTGTGTGGCCAATGCTGGTCTCTCTGCAGCAGTCACGGGCGTTCTTCCCGTCCTCCCGCATGGCGTCCTGCTGACGCAGCGAGCTGACCCCCAGGCCTCCAACCCCGTGGTCCCTTCCTTTCCTCCCTTCTCGGAGGAGTCCCACAGCGGCCAGTTTCCCTGGTGGCAGGGGCCTCTTGCACAGTCTGCAAGGGACTTAGCTGGCACTGGTGTGTGTCCGCTCTCCACCTCATTCTGCTCACACCCTGCCAGGCCCCAGTGCCACGGGCGTTACTGTCTCCACGGCCTGCCGGTCTCAGCTCAGGGCTTTTTCCGGGGAGGTCGATACTGTGACGTAGTGGGGGTACCTTGCTGGTTGCTATGCTGGGCAGTGGGTTGTCAGTGACCTCCACTGGTTGCTGTCTGCAGCACGGCCCAGCAGGGCAGGGGATGAGTCGTTATGCAAGGGGGCTTCGAAACTCATCAGACGGGTATCTCCCATGGAGCAGAAGAATGGGAAGGAAGGGGGCGAGGCCAGACCTGGCTGGGGGCAGGGCTGGAAGTGAGGGAGTTAGTTTTCTGTCAGGGATCATGGAGGAGACAGCCTAGAGGGGCTGGAATTTAGGGGCTCTGCATCCCCCATCTCGAGGGGGCTGAGGCATCCTAGGCCCGGTTCCTGTAACCAGATGACATCTGTGTTGTGCTGTATCCTGGAGAAGCAATAAACTCCCTCTATTCTACTGGCTGGTGGAGTCTGTCCGTGCCATTACGGGGGTGCAAGAGTTGGGGGACCCCGATGCGCCACCACAGATACATTTTGGACCAGGCTCCAGTCGTGCATCTAACTTGCAGGATCTGTCCTTAGCATGTGGTGGCTGGTGAATATCCCCCGGCCCGCAGCATGGCAGGCCTGTGTGTACAGCCCGTCGGGCATCGTCCCCTGTCCCGCGAGCTTCGTACAGTGTCTGCCATTAACGGCACATCCCCATTGTCCCTGGCTAGCGCAGGGGACTGGAGGTCGGGGCGCCTGCCTGCCACCCTCAGCTCTGCCACTGGGCCCCTCAGTTTACCCAGCCATGGCAATGGTGAGTCCATGATGCTCTGGGGCAGAGCACACAAGCTGCGAGTCACTCTCCGGCCAAGCGGGGTCCCTGCCCTGAGACGCCCGCAGTAGAAGGACAGACAGACAGACAGACAGACAGATGTGGGGCATCCCACACACAAGTCAAGCGGTCCAGGTGGTGCTTGGGCAGCTCTTGGCACAATGGGGCTGTCCTGGAGTCTCCATAGACTGCTTAGGCCCTGCCATGGTCACCTCTAGGGCTGTGCCTCCCCCACCAGCCCTATCATAACCGCTGGGGACTTAGAGCTACCCCACAGGCCCCTTCACTCTCAGCTATGGCGCTATATGTACCCCTGCTTCGGCCCTGTTGTGGTCACATGTGGATCTATACGTTGCCAGAGCCACCGTCCCCCGTATGACTGCTGGGAGCTGTGTACGCCATCAGCGCTACCATGTCACAGGACGTTAGGTGCCCCCCATCACTTGTGTTCTGGGGCGCCCTCCTGCGCCCTGCGTCGCATCTTGGCCACGACGAACGTGGATGTGAGTGGGGAATCCTGCCTGGGTGAGAGGCTTCGGCGGCAGATCCCACGGAGCCAGCACGCTGGCCCCGGGCGCGTGCGCGCGCTCCTTCCCGTCTCTGAGCGGAGCGTCCCTCGCGAGGCCTCGTTCCTCCCTGCCCCGCCGGGCCCCCATTCCCTCAGGCCCTCGGCCTGCTGGCACCCTGAGCCAGCCCCACGGGGTCTGCCGTGGCTCTCTGCCGGAGCCGGGCGGGAGTAGGACCGGGGCACGAACGCCACGTGGCAGGTGACCCTCGTCACACCCCCGAGCAGCCCGGTCAAAGCCCAGGGTGCTGGGGGAAGGCAGCACGAGTCCTTTCAGGCAGAGCGCGGAGAGGAAACCGTTGCTCCCGACTCCCTGCCTCCCTCCCCCCACGCACCCTCTTCACCCTCCTGGAAGGTGACATTCGCTATTAACCTTATATTGGGCCATTTTGTAAATCAATGTCACTTACATTTAATAACAAGTGTAATCAAAGGAATTATGCAAATTTAATTTGATGCTTCTTGAATTATGCAAATCTGCACCACATATAATGGCTTCTGACATGTGCCCAGTTGGGGAACGTTCCATTACCTCCTCTCTTATTACCCCTATTATTATTTTTATTTTTTTTTGATCCTGCGACTGCGGAGGGAGGGTGGTGCTGGGCTGCAGGGGCGGGGTGGGCGGGGGGACGGTGCGGAGGAGGAAGGAAGAGGCAGTGCGGGGAGAGAGGCTCTTGCACAGCCTATGCCCCGCTCTGAGCGGAACAGGCTCCTGCGGGCATCTGTGTTGCTCCTGCCGAGCCAGGCAAGCGGGGTGGGGGGGCCAGGAAGGGGGTCACCAGGGCTGGGGGGGGGTCGTTTCCCATGCGTGGCTTTGCAGGCAATAACACTGGAAGCCTCTGGCTCTATGTCACTGGCCTCACAACTCCGTCTCCGTCTCCAGGGGGGCCCCCCCGGCGGGTGGCTGGGTGGGCAGCATTCACAGCCATTTCCCGTGCTTGTGGGGCCCTCCCCGCCCGCGCCAGCCAGGGACCCCTCCCCTCATTCCCCAGAACCGCCGAGCCCTTCCATGGCTCCCGGGCCTGTGGGTCCAGCCAGCCACAGGAGGGCTCCTAAGGGGAATCCCTGGGCAGGACATGTTGACCCAAGCCCTGGCTACTGGGGCTGCCTCAGTCCCCCATTGCACCCCAGCCCCTCCCCCCCCCGACTTCACCAACCGGGCTGCAGGCAGACGGAGGTGGGGGGCTGGGTTCTCCCCCTGTCAGGGCTGTTCCCCTCGCTGGCACTCCAAGTGCAGAACATGGGGGCCTGCAAGGGACCTTAAATACCCTACTTGCAAAATCTCCCCCGAGTCACAGCTGTACTGACTTCGGGGGTAGCTGCCACCATCAAGTGATTTAACCCTGAAAAAACAGGAAGGGAGACTTTTCCCCAGCCGTGCCCCAAGAGAGCTTGAAAAAAGAGGCAAACGGCACAGAAAACCAAACTGTGTCTCTGACAGCTGACCCCCAAGGCCAGGCAGACACTCACAGAGCCCTTGTCACCTTGCAGGGCACAGGACTCAAAGCATCGCCTCCAAAGGGGGATTTTATTAGCAAAACAGAAGGATCTACTTGGTAAAGCAGACGTGGGTGCTGGGTGGTACAGAGCGACTGAGTGAAGCAAAGTAAAACACAGGCAACATCTCTGGGTCCACTCTTAGTTAGTGAGTGGGGGAGGGAAGGCAGAGATTCACACACAAGTTTAACCAAACAACCAAAACAAAGAAAAAGGCCCTGAGGGCGCCTGAATACACCTTTCCCCTCTACTCACGGTCCGGGCTGATCGGAACGGCAAGGCCCAGTTCACTCCCATGGCCGATATTTCTTGTCGGCCTGGTAATTCCGATTCTGCGTCTGCTCCCTCCAGCCCTTAGCTGAGAAGACCCACAAAGGCAGAGCAGCCCAGGTTATAGACAATTCAAGTGTCAGCACCGTATCTCATTGGTTCTTCGGGCCCCCTGCCAACAACCTTGCAAGCTACCTGCTTAGTCGCCGAGTGCTGGCCAGCGCTCCTCTCTCTCACCCCCCTTCCTGGCGCCTCGGGCCTGTGGCAGTGGGCCTGTCGCTACCAGCGCCTCCGCCTGGGCTGTGCATTCACCGCCCTGCAACGGCCTGTCAGGAGGCGGCTGCAGAAGGAGGCGGCGCAGGCATCGGTAACAGCCCTCCCAGTCGTAGTGCTGCCGAGCCCCACCCCAGGGATCTCGGCCCCGTCCTGCCCGGCCTCGGAGCCGGGGGAGCTGCACAGCCTGGGGGGCAAGCTTAGCAGCTGCTACCTCAGGCCTGGGATTATTTACTTGTCCGGCGGTAGCCCCACGCAGCCCCCAGCATGGTCCAGATGGCAAACACAAAGACAGGCCCTGCCCCAGAGAGCTGCCCACCTACGCAATGTGCGCGCATCTGCCTAGTGCACGAAGGCAGGGTGTGGGGCGCCGTGGGGCAGACGCTCAGGTCTGTGAGCGCGGCAGGGTGTGGGGCGCCCTGGGGCAGACGCTCAGGTCTGTGAGCGCGGCAGGGTGTGGGGCGCCCTGGGGCAGACGCTCAGGTCTGTGAGCGCGGCAGGGTGTGGGGCGCCGTGGGGCAGAGGCTCAGGTCTGTGAGCGCGGCAGGGTGTGGGGCGCCGTGGGGCAGACGCTCAGGTCTGTGAGCGCGGCAGGGTGTGGGGCGCCGGGGGGCAGACGCTCAGGTCTGTGAGCGCGGCAGGGTGTGGGGCGCCGTGGGGCAGACGCTCAGGTCTGTGAGCGTGGCAGGGTGTGGGGCGCCCTGGGGCAGACGCTCAGGTCTGTGAGCGCGGCAGGGTGTGGGGCGCCCTGGGGCAGACGCTCAGGTCTGTGAGCGCGGCAGGGTGTGGGGCGCCGTGGGGCAGACGCTCAGGTCTGTGAGCGCGGCAGGGTGTGGGGCGCCGTGGGGCAGACGCTCAGGTCTGTGAGCGTGGCAGGGTGGGAGGCCAGCTCCTGCCCTGAAGCAAGGAGGTTTAAATCCCTTCCCAAATTTTCTTTACCCTTTCTGAATTATACTGGGCTCTTGGTCTCGATGATCTCCTGTGGCAATGAGTTCCACAGGCTAACAGTGCCGTTTGTCATTGGCCACCCTTCTGTTCCACTGCATGTTCCCTTGGTCTTGCTTTCTTTCCTTCCTGTCGTATTCCACCCGAAGGAGCCCAGAGTGTTTACACCTCTCCAGGCCAGTGTGGAGGACCCCAGGGCCAGCAATACACACCAGGTCGTCCCCAACGCCCCCCAGGTGAAAGGCCTCGCGCTGTTGGACTATTCTGGTTGGCTCCCTGTCCCTAGCGCTATCGGCAAGCGTTGGGTTTGTATGCCAGTCTGGACTAGCGCCACTCACCCACATCCTCTGTGCCCGCCCAGCCGGGCTCGGGGCACCGGGGCGCCTCTCGTGTTCTAGCTGCAGCCGCGGGAGAGAGGCCGCAGGGCCTGAGAGAAGGTTCTCGAGGAACCGTCAGCTCCTTGCGTGGCCAGCCCAGCAGTCTGGAGAGGGCAAGGCCGGGTCCCCAGAGTAAACAAATAAAGGCGAGGTGCCATTCCAGGCTGTAATTGACACGGTGGCTCTAAAACGGGCTGTTCCCAGCAGGCGCTTTCTTGTTCCTTCCATCCCTGAAACTCGCAGGTCATCACTTGCGACCCAATAAAAGTGTCATCAGTGGGGTGGCTGTAAAAGCACCCAGGGCTGGAGCCACGAGAGGCCAGAAGACGGCTTGACTCATATAAAGAGAAAGGGAAACATTCTGGGAAAAGGACTGCGAAATACCCTGGGAAATTGCTCAGAGCTCGTTTGCTGGGAAGATAGCTTGGGGGAGCTCCCGGGGCGGGGGGGGGGGGCAAGTCAGGCAATTGGGAACAACAGGACTCTTCTCCCCTGTACCCCTCATCTAGGCAACGTCCCCTATGCTGTAGGGTCCACCACCAACCTTCCCTCTAACTTTTTCCACCCATGTGCAGAATAAATTGTGTTCTGTGCACCGAGGCATGTGCGGATGTGCACCACCAGGAGAAACACCTGCTGCCGGCTGTGGGCGCTCTGCTAACCAACTGGGCAGCACCTGAATCTCTCCTGGGCGGCTGCCCAAGCGCCCAGCTTATGGGGCAGTGTGCAACTAGCCCGGGGGCAGCAGCGGCGGGGCAGCATTGGCATGGGGATGGATGGATGGTGGATGGTGCTTGGAGGCCCCATCTGCTCTATGAGCGGACCTGGCATGCAGGGTCTCTGAGCTGGGCCATTGCCGAGGGGATCCCTCCTGGGGGGGGGGTGTCCGCAGAGGGGAGGGGCCAGCAAGCGCAGGCTCCTCCCACCCTGAATTTGTGCCGTGGGTTTCTGCCGGAGCGTGGTGTCATTCGGGAGCGTGCTCGGTCCCGTGGCCACAGCAGCACTGACGTGCATTTCCAGCATGGTGGCGGGAGCTGCGCTGTGGAGACCGAGCTCCTGAACACAGCAGCCCTGGGTCCCTAGCACTGCAGGCCGGACGCGGGGCTGCCCAGCAAGCCACGCAGAGAAGGGCCGAGCTGCTTGTGATTGCAGTCCAGCCCACCAGGGGAGGGGTGCCGCTAGCCAGCGGAAAGGAATTCACACCCCGGGCCTCCGCTGCATCACTCTGGAGTGCCCAGGAGAGGCCTGGGGCAGACGCTATGTATCTGAGCCTCCCGCTGCTCCCAAATAGGATGGGAAGCGTCTCTGCACAGTCTGCCTGGGGGCTTCCGAGTCCTCTCCGGCAGCCGGGCCAAGGTAATGGCCCTCAGCAGCGAGACGGCGCTGGGCACGGCCCAAGTGCTGGAGGGACCCCAGCCGCCCCCACAGGCATTTTGCTGTTGGGTGCAGGGTGGGCGTTAGGCAGGACCACATGCCGGGGGGGGAGTGTCTTTATCCCAGGTCATACATGGGACACTGAGACCCAGAGTGGGGATGTGACTTTGTCCAAGGCCAGACGGTGAGTCGGTGGCAGCGCAGAGATGGGACACAGGAGCACCTGGAGCTAGCCTGATGCTCAAACCCCTAGGCCAGGCAGCCCATCTCCACAGAGGCAGCCTCACTTGTGATATTTCATCCCTTCTGCTTCCAAGGACCAGAATGAGGACCAGCCAGGCCTCAGCACGTGGCTGATGGACGGACGGACAGTGCAGCAGGGGGTACTGGGAACAACAGACACATCAAATGGGGCTCTGGGGAGGTCTGGTTTGAGTGTCTCATGTTTCCACCTCCTCACCAATCCCCCGGGAAGGAGCCTAGCAGAGGTGGAAGCCGCCTGGACAAATCATGCGGCTCCTTTGCAGGATCTAGTCCGGGATGAAGCAACGTCGGAGGTTCCCGTATTTACTGATGCGTCTGCCATGTCTCCCAACACACACCTGCTCCATCGTTTCCAGACAACAAGAAAACACAGCCTGCCCGCCCCAGCCCAGTTCAGATACAAGAGCCCATTCCCCTCACCCCCCAGCAATGAAGCTGTGCCCCAGGAATTACTGTGGCCGTGGGGGCTAGACGTGGTCCGTTTGGCTTTGGACTCTGTGAACCGCACTGACTCAGACCTTGGGAGAGTTGGCCGTTGGAGAGATGCTGTGCCCGGCGACTGCTCTGGGTGGCGCATTGCCTTTAAAACGCACGGCCCCATGCCAGATCTTTACCCGCTGAGACTGGATGCCAAGAAGTCGTCTTACCAGACTGCGGCGTAGGGATCCGAGCATCCACTTTCGTCCCACCAAGCCTGCAGGTAGCTCTGCCTCTAGCTAGCTCTGGCCTTGCTCCAGCGTGCCCGGGATGCCAGTTGAGTCGCGTAGGTTTGCAACAGGCGTCCGCTAGCTGTGTGTGGGCGTTCAGCTGGGCACCCAGCAATGGGAGCACTCAGAATACACAGCTGCTTTGGAAAACGTTGGCCTTGACCGCTTCATGCCAATTTGGTATCTGCAACATGCGGCTGATGAGACGGGGAGTCATCTCCTAGCAGTGTCATAAGCACCTGTCGGGTACTGTCTCCCACAGTGCTTGTCTCAGGCGTGTCCCCTCCAGTGGTGTTCAGGCGGGTGCTGGGCTTGCCAGCCCCACCTGGAAAAGGCACTGCCAGCGGGGTGGGGAGTTCTAAGAAGGGAGCTTTGGAACTCAGCGTACCCTGGGCTCTGCCAGCGCGCAGAGGCGTAAATCTCCCAGCCCAGCTGCAAAATTCATCACTTCTTGCAGGCATTTAGAGCAGGGAAACTGAGGGATGGAAGTGGTCCAGGGTGGGGCTCTTAGGGGTGTTACTATCACGATGCTGGGTGAGTGTTTTTGTGGTGCACTGGACTCATTGGTATCTGCTGTCGAAGGGTCTGTCTCCACGGGGGTACAATGTGTACCAGTGGGGAGCGAATTCTCATGCACACAATGTGTCACACACTAACTCTTCCTGTTGGTGGGCATGAAAAGTCCCTAGTTAATGTTACTACTGGAAATGGTATTAACTTAACACACACTAAGCCCTAAACATTGTATATAAATGTCATGTAAGAAACTAGTTGGCTAACTAGGGTGTATGGAGGGGGGATAGATAGATAGATGGGGCGTGTATGGGAATAGATAGATAGAGGGGGTGTGTGGGGATAGATAGATAGATAGATAGATAGATGGGGTGTGTGTGGGGATAGATAGATGGGGTGTGTGTGGGGATAGATAGATAGAGGGGGTGTATGGGGATAGATAGATAGAGGGTGTGTGTGGGGATAGATAGATAGATAGATAGATAGATAGATGGGGGTGTGTGGGGATAGATAGATAGATAGATAGATGGGGTGTGTGTGGGGATAGATAGATAGATAGATAGATAGAGGGGGTATATGGGGATAGATAGATAGATAGATAGATAGATGGGGTATGTGTGGGGATAGATAGATAGAGGGTGTGTGTGGGGATAGATAGATAGATGGGGTGTGTGTGGGGATAGATAGATAGATGGGGTGTGTGTGGGGATAGATAGATAGATAGAGGGGGTGTGTGGGGATAGATAGATAGATAGAGGGGGTGTATGGGGATAGATAGAGGGGGGTGTATGGGGATAGATAGATAGATGGGGGGTGTATGGAGATAGATAGATAGTGGGGGTGTATGGGGATAGAAAGATGGATAGAGGGGGTGTATGGGGATAGATAGATAGATAGAGGGTGTGTGGGGATAGATAGATAGAGGGGGTGTGTGGGGGGATAGATAGATAGATAGATAGAGGGGGTGTGTGGGGGGATAGATAGGTAGATAGATAGAGGGGGTGTGTGGGGGGATAGATAGGTAGATAGAGGGGGTGTGTGGGGATAGATAGATAGAGGGGGTGTATGGGGATAGATAGATAGATAGAGGGGGGGTGTATAGGGATAGATAGATAGATAGATGGGGGGTGTATGGGGATAGATAGAGGGGGTGTATGGGGATAGATAGATAGATGGAGGGTGTATGGGGATAGATAGATAGTGGGGGTGTATGGGGATAGATAGATAGATGGGGGGTGTATGGGGATAGAAAGATAGATAGAGGGGGTGTATGGGGATAGATAGATAGATAGATAGATAGATAGAGGGTGTGTGTGGGGTTTGACAGATAGATAGATGGTGTGTGTGGGGATAGATAGATAGATAGATGGGGGGTGTATAGGGATAGATAGATAGATAGATAGAGGGGGTGTATGGGGATAGATAGAGGGGGTGTATGGGGATAGATAGATAGATGGGGGGTGTATGGGGATAGATAGATAGTGGGGGTGTATGGGGATAGATAGATAGATGGGGGGTGTATGGGGATAGAAAGATAGATAGAGGGGGTGTATGGGGATAGATAGATAGATAGATAGAGGGTGTGTGTGGGGTTTGACAGATAGATAGATGGTGTGTGTGGGGATAGATAGATAGATAGAGGGTGTGTGGGGATAGATAGATAGATAGATAGATAGATGGGGGTGTATGGGGATAGATAGATAGAAGGGGTGTATGGTGATAGATAGATAGATGGGGGGTGTATGGGGGTAGAGAGATAGATAGATAGATGGGGGGTGTGGGGATAGATAGATAGATTGATTGGGGGGGGGAGGATAGATAGATAGATAGAGGGTGTGTGTGGGGATAGATAGATAGATAGATAGAGGGGCGGTGTGGGGATAGATAGATCGATAGATAGATGGGGGGGTGTGGGGATAGATAGATAGATTGATTGGGGGGGGGGGATAGATAGATAGATAGAGGGTGTGTGTGGGGATGGACAGCCAGCCAGCCAGATAGATAGATGTAAAGCACTTTGGGTATGGCTACACTAGCCCCCTAGTTGGAACTAGGGTGGCTAGTGTAGCCATACCCTTTGAGCATGACTCTTCAAGGGGTACCTAAGAAGGTGGCTGGGGTTTGTATCCCTGGATTTCCAGATGCTAAGTTTCATGGGGAGTGACTGGTGAAATGCGCCCCTTGGAGAAGGGCACGAGGCGGTTTTCTCACCCTGACAAGGTGAACTGAAAATCCAGGTTGATCCCAGCCTGGCGGCAGCATGCACCCCATGCCGGCTATCTGTCTGCAGTCAGGAAAAGCCCCTGGCACTGCGGTGAATGGCGGTGCTGAGTGCCAGACTCGTGAGTTTTCATATGCCGGGTTATGAGGGAACTCCCGGAAAGTCCACGGAGAACTGTCCACCCATGTGAACCTTTGTGCTCGTGGGAGAACTCCCCAAAGGCTCCCTGTCAAAGGCTCAGGGGCCTCCTCGCTCCCCTCTCATCTCTCTGCCTTTCTCCCGTAACACCGCTCTCCTCCGGGTCAGGGCACGTGTTGTGCTCCTCCCTTCAGCGGGCTTTGGGTGCCAGATTCTGGGGGCTTCGCTTTAACTTCTCCATGTGGCCCCCTGGAAGCCAATGGAATTAAACCAGGTGAATCCGAACCATTTTGTCTAAGTCCCAGCCTAGTCTTGCCAGCTATTAGCCTGCATGTCGCCCCTTCCCCTCCGCGCACACACACTTCCCCGGCCCGTGGGTCAGATTCTGCTCTCAGCAACCCCTTGTAAACCTGGAACAAGCCCTCTTTTACACCAGCGTCTGTGGGATTGGAGGGCAGGCTTGGATCTTCGTTCCCTCACACTTTGCCTCTGTTTCTCAGGGGGCTGGCATGAATGTGTCATATTTGATCTTCTTTCATTCTTTCGTTCTTTCCTTCCAGGAAGCGAGTGGAAATTGTGATGAGGGAGATAGCCAGGGTGGTGGAAAGAAAGCGAGAGGTTAGCAATGAAGCCATCATCTAATTGGCCCGCAGTGAATTATTCACATGTATAATCTTTTCGTGAAAAAAAAAAATTCCGCGCCAGGCAATGCAAGTAAATGCTGTTCATGTTTAAAAGTCATTTCCATAAGTAAGTGCAATTTCTCTACTGTTTGCCCCTGTTTAATGAAGTGAAATCTTGTTTGCATTCCTCCCAATTTCCCAACGAAAGGCGCCCAAGCGTTTGCACCAAAATTACTCGGCCCAAATTAAAACCCTCCAACACTTTAAAAAAAAAGAAGGGAAAAAAATCTGACTTATTTTTAAAATGCCTTAAGTGCATCCCAGCATCCTAATTTATTTTTAGATACTCGTTATTAAGAGTGGTAGTAAGTTTCCCCTTCTCTCTCCCTCTCTCTCTTATTTAAATGAACTTAATGGCAATAGATGCAAATGTCTGGCAGAGGAAAATAGTTAACATTTATTTATTCTTACTGTTGTCTCTTCCCTGGCTGGTGTCATTAGAACAGCTCGTTGCATCCCATTCGCTCCCATTAGCTCTGCTATCAGAGCCACCCAGCACGACTCCAGCACGGCTCAAAGTGCTTTCTGCGGCCCACATAGGGACTGCATCATCATCTCCCCGGCACTCGCTTAATGACAAGAAAAAAAACCGGAATATATTGCACAGCGATCTGGGGAGACAACAGCAACAACAAAACCCCACAACGACAACCAGAGAGCTCCCCGGTCCCGCCTCGCCTGCACTAGCATGGACAGACAGATCCTGGGGCCAGGACAGACGTGCCTTCACACTTCCTGTGGCTGGGCCATGTGAGGAGAAAGCCACCGACAGGGGCTCCAAGCACTTGGAAGTGCAACTGTGGGGCACCCGGCGAGGCTGGCGTGGGTTCAAACAGCTGTTCGGTGCTGTAGGATCCACGTCCCCAAGCGCTGCTGCCAGGATGCCAGCTCCTGGGGCGGGAGTGCAGGCGAGGACCGCAGGCCAGCGTGCCCAGGGCCGCCGGGTGCGTCAGCCCCAGGATTCACACCTCCCAAGCTCTGCCTGCCTTGGGACAGTGCCTGCGGGTGCATGCACATGTCCAACGTGAGAAAAGTAGGGTCTAATGCAGAGCTCCCTGCAAGCCGGGAGCTTGGGTGGCCGCCCAGGACAGATCTGGGTGCCGTCCAGCTGATTAGCAGAGCGCGGACAGCTGGCGGCCTGTGTTTGTACAGGTGGTGCACAGCCGCACATGCCTCTGTGCACACAACAAAATGTATTCTGCCCATGGATGGAAAAAATGAGAGGGAACCCTGGTCCCAGGCGGCAGCCCGAGGGTGGCTGGCTCCTACGCGAAGGGGCAGGGAGGAGACTTGTCTATGGGCACAGGAAGGGTGCAGCGTTGCTGGGCACGAGGGCTCTGAGCTGCAGCCCTAAGTCTGTGGAATTAGGCCAGGGATGAAACTGGCCTGCGGTGGGGAGCTGCCTTCAAGCCCCAAGTGCTGCGCCAGGGGTTTGCTGCCCGCCCCTCCCTGTGTGGTCCAGCCTTACGGGAAGCTGTCTCCTGCAGGGCCGGAGCTCCTGCGCCCACGCCCTCCCGGCCAGCGACAGCCGACCATCAGCAGCACACACTGACGGCCGTGTAACAGTCAGGCCGGGGCGTTCAGCCCTGAGACTGGTGTGTGGAGTGCCTGTGAGCGCCTGCTGCCGGGCGGGGCGTCTCCTAACGCCACCGCCCTCTCTGCCAGGGGAGAACCAGCTCGAGGGAGCGCTGCCCTCCAGGCCGGCGCGGCGCGGGCGTCAGACCCAGCGTTGGCCTCTCTCCGACGTGCCTGGCAGGCCCATGGCTCCCAGCAGCAGTGCTGGCGGCGCTGGGGCCGTCTGGAGCTCAGACCTGCACCCCGGCTCCCGGAACAGGGCCATTTGGGATGGGGCCGAACCCCACAGATGGCCCCTGTCCTTACACCTGCCTGTCCCCGAGCCAGCGGGAATCTTCCAGCCCCCTGCTACCCAGAATGCCCGGCGAGGCAGGCGGCAGGGAGTGCGGGGGACCCGAGGCGCTGCAGAAGCGCCAGCTGACGAAGCAGCGTTTGGGAGGCCAGGCAAGCAGCAGCATCTGCAGAGCTGACGCGTAACAGCGAGGCGGCGCTGACTGCAGGCAGGGCGGGCGAAGGGCCCCCCCCGAAAGTTGACATTGTCTCCCATGATAACTTTTCTGCTGAGGTAGGAGACACTTTACTGCCGAGTTGCACACAGCAAGTAGCAGCCTCCCCCCTTCCCGTCCCCTCGCTCTCCAGCATCATTTACATCCGTAATTAGCTGTAATTCTGCAGTGCTCATTAGGGAAGGGCTGGAAAATAGCAAGGAGCCCACAAGCGGGGGGCTTCAGGGGAGAGCGAGGAGGGGGCGGGCGCGGGCGCCGGGCCGAGGTTGCCGCAGGTGGGGTTGGCGCCCGCTGGGAAGTGCTGCTCCGCGGACAGGCTAAAGAGGCCGTGCTGGGCAGCCTGGAAACACGCCAGGCGTGGCCCGATTCCCCCTCCAGCGGGGTGGGGGGCGCAGAGTGGCTCTGGACCGGACTCCTGCTGGTCCCTTCACGGCCCCACGCGCCTAGGGCAGAAATCCAGCCACGGCCTCCTCAGCCGCAGCGTCAATGCCCAGCGGGGCCTCCCCTGTCCTCCAGCTCTGCTGCCGTTTCCTCCTGTGGCCCCGTCGTCCTCCCCCTCCCCCTCCCCGCACGTGGCCCCCTCGCGCCGCAGCAGCCACGGCCACCTGCCTGGCATCCTCCGGACCACATTCGGACAGGGGCCATGGAACCTCTGCAGACTCCAGGCTGGCGACTGGGAATGCAAGGGCCACCCCACATCAAAGTCCCTCCACAACCCCAGCCTTGTCCCAAAGGCAGCATGGCCTAGTGGACAGAGCAGCCGGCGAGGCAGGTGGGGTTCTGCTCCCAGCTGTGCGTTTCTACGCTCCGTGCGTCTATGGTGCCGTCAGTGGAGTGTCGGCCCTCGCTATGCGCCTGGCTGCCCCTCGCTCTCTTCTTTAGCGTGCCTGTGGGCGGGGCAACTCGCTGGGGTGGGGACTCCCTGTTCACCCCAGCTCCACAGTTCACATTTGCAAATGGAGCGTTTTGTCCAGCCCCAACTCCGGCTGCCGTTGCCGTGCTGCCCCTGCATGGGTCCGAGAGGGAGAAGCCAGCCCCTACCCACCCCTCCGTGAGAACAGCTGGCTTGCTCTAACCCTCGGAGCTACAGCCCCCGAGCCCTTCGCCAGGCAGGGGAGCCCCAGTGTGCACAAGGGGAGACCCGAGACCCAGCAGTGCAGGTCCTGCCGGGGTCACGTTAGCCTTGAGTCCAGGACAGGGCCTGCCCCCCTGAGCAGCGGTGCCGGTGTACGTGCCTGTCCAGCTGCTTGGCCTGCTAATCCCGCTGCAGGCCAGGGATGCTGCTGCCCCCGGTGAAGTCAGGTGGGCTCTGGGGGTGGGGACCAGGCACCGCCTAGCTGGCTGCACAGAGGGCCTGTGTCCTTACCCGTGGCGTAGGCCTGCTACCGTAGCCGATGCCCAAACGCCCAGCATGTCGGAGATGCAAGAATCAGATCCTACCTTCCTAGCCCCCTCTGAGGATAACCCTCCGGCTCCTGGGACACACCCAGTGCGCGTGGCTTTTGGGTGCTAAACATTTGTCACGGGGGGTCGAAAAAGAGAGAGCCCTCTTCCCAGAAAGGGCCTTTCTGCAAGCAGGGGGCAACCCTAGGCACACGCCCAGCTTTACGCGGCCTGTCCTGCCAGCTGTGCTTGGGCGGTTCTAAACCAAAGGACAAACCTGTCGTTCTTCCGGACGTGAAACCGTTGGCCATGGGGCCAATGTGCATTTCTGTCAAGATCATGGAAGTGGGTGCGAAACGCCCTCTCCCCCCCCTCAACCCCCCGCCCCCGGGCCACTGCTGTCGCTGGGGAATGAGGACAATGGTGGCATTTCAAAGTGTGTCTGGGGGGTCGAGAATCCACACAGAGCTGTGGACACTGGCCACGCCCAACCCTTCCTCCAGTCTGCCACAGGCCTCTTTGGGTACCCCTGTGGCAGTGGCTGGCTGCGGGGACAGACCAGAGCTCAGCACACCCGTCTCCACCAGGCAGGCTGAGCAGAGGGACTCTCTGGAGGCCATTTCTCTTCCTTTAAGCCCCCTTCACTCTGCAGGAGGGGCGCAAAGGGCTCTTAGCATAAGTGAGGATGGGGCCCATTGCACGTGGGTGTTCGCGAGTTCCCCTCTGGGCTGGGAGTGTAGCACGGGGGCTGGGAGATACTGACGCCAATTCCTGCCTGTGCGAATCGCCCCGAGAGGTGGCTCCCCAGGGATGAGGGCAGTCACTGAGCGCACTAGTGTAAACACGGGGCGTTTGCTCTTAGATAATCGGGTAACATTTCAGCTCCCCCAACCACCAGGAGTCGCTGTTGGTCACGTGGCCTGTAGGAGGCTGGCTGGGAACAGACAGAAGTCGTGGCCCAGATTTTGCACAGCTGCGGGCAGGCACTGCCTTCAGAACCGGGGGCCCCGCAACCTTCCAAGCAGCGCTCGCCAGGCGCCCGGCTCTGAAGGCAGCGCAGAAGTGACCCTCCTAAAATAACCTTGTGATCCCCCTGCAACTCCCGCTTGGGCCAGCACCCCCCATGGGAGAAATTCTGGGCTCCCTCGTGTGATCTGCCTGCTACAGGGAAACAGTGCACAAAAGGCCAGATTTCCTGGGAGGACACCAGATTTGCCCGTGCCGCATGTCATGTGTACAGTAGCTTGAAGCATGCGTGCACTGTGTAAGCCCCTCTGTGATCGAGGATGGATGCACTCATGTGCATGCAGGGAGGTACACACATCAGGCTGTGCGCACATGCAGGTCAGCACAGGCAGGCAGCTCCGTGGTGGGTGTGTGCAACTATGCAGCTATATTTACATGTGCACGTGTGAACTGGGGGAGGGGGTAATGTTGCGGTGTGTGCTTACATGTGTCTGGGTGCACCTACATGTTTGGTCACCCAGGCATGCTGAGAAAGTGCATGCAAGTTTGTGGGGTATCGTTCATGTGCTGCAAAGGGTTTACTTTGAGTGCAACTGTGTAACACCACGTCTGCCATGCAGAGGACTGGCCACCAAGAAACCATGGTGGATCTCCGTGTGACTCAAAATATGGTAATTTGGGGGAAATGCTTAACTGGCGAGAAGAGAAGGCTAGTGTAATAGCTGACTGTAGAGAATTGGTTTGTGCTCCTACTTTCCTGGAGTTATTCATAGCACCCTCCTCCCTCTCCCCTGCTCACCCTCCTGTTCCCTTTGGCTTTCGTAGGGGATTGGCGTACCTGCAAATGCAGTCACAGCTAGCGTCCCGCTTCAGTATTCCTGCCAAGAGAAGCTGGGACGGTAAAGGAGCTATGAACCAACCCACTCTACAAAGCTAGTCCTTACACCGCCTACTGCTGGGACTGCGGGAGCAGTGACCGCCTGTACCCCATTCCATGCAGCGCCTCCTGCTGGACTGCCGGGGCCATGACATCCCTGTGTGCCGCTCCTTCCGACAGTGACTCGGCCCCCCCGGAGCGAGCAAGGGAGAGAGATTGATAGGAAGGAAAAGAGGCCGATGAAAAGTAAACTCACACTACATAAATTCTTCAATGATTTTTTATAAGGACACAACATTGTAACGACTTGCCAAGAACAACACCGAAATCATTCCAAGGTTTGCCATTTGTTTGGAAAGCGAATATTAAAAGTGCAGGCGGCAGCCTTCTGGGGTCCCCTGGGAACTGTTAGTGTCCGCAGTAACGAGGTCATTCCTTTTTTATTAGGAGAAGAGTTTCTCTAAAGTTAAATGTGCTGACAGCCTCTTGCCTTTGATGTTGGGTTTCACCTCAGTCCCTCCTGCGGTAATTGTCACTCCTCCCTCGCAGAGAGAGCCCTGGGAAACAAACTCCTCTCTGTCTTCCCCACTTGTTTGTTTAGATGCCTGACAGGCGGCTCTCTGGGAAAGGGGCAGCACAGAAAGGCGGGGTCGTGTTTCAATGGACGGTGGAGGTGGGGGATATTGGGTTCCCGTCATTCCGGCGGCCTGCACGGTTAGATAAATACACGGAGAGCCCCCCAGAAGTTCCTGCTCAGAGCTGTGCTGAGTTGCCATGTTCCAGAAATAATGAAACCCACAGACCCATTGCCCCACAGCCGGGTCAGGGAGGGATATTTCTCGGAGTGGGCGAGAGATGTCCCTCTCCCGGCCAGCTCCCACCAGCGCTTGCTTCTCCACCGATGCCCCCACCCCTGACCTGGAAAAAGCACCTGGAAGGAACAAAGAATTCAGCCTGCATGTTGACTCAATTGAATGAAAGGAGCATTCTCAATCCAGTCACCACAGTGGTGAGACAGAGACCTGCCAGGGGTGGGCTAGACGGTGCTGGGTCCTGCCGGGAGGGCAGGGGCTGGCCTCTCGAGGGCCCTCCAGTGCTAGGAGTCTACGTGTCAGCAGTGGCATGGTGAGGGAGCGGCGGGTCAGTGGAGATGCGTCCCACGCCAGTGGAAGGGTAGGGATCCTCACTGAGGCAGGGTTGCCTCCTCTCCGGAAGGCAGCAGCCAGATGGACGGAAGAATCCGTCTATTGACCGAGCTTTGTCTAGAGTGTCTAGCAGGCTGGCCTCCCCGTGGTGCGCAGCGTGCAAAACTTTCACCCCCCCCCCTTAGCGACACAGCTAAGTCGACCTCAATTCTAAGGGCAGGCCGGGAAGCAGCATACCAGGGAGGGATCCCACTCTGTCCAGCATCCCAGTGGGTTCTTGGGTTCCAGCCAAGGGCCCGATCTCCCCAGGCATATTCCTCTCACTTGCACAGTGCTCAGCATCCTTTCGAGGGGATGAGCGAGTGGACAAAGCCAGCCCACTGCCCTGGAACCCAGGTGCTCCGGATTCACTCCCTGGCCCTTGGGCAAGTCAGTTAAACCCTGTAGAGAATGAGGGGAACAACCCATTCCACCCCCTGCCGTCTTCTCTGCTTAGACCCTGCGCTCTCTGGGGAATGGCTGGTGCTTCACCCTCCCGGGGACCCTGCTCTCACCTGGGTCCCGCTGCCCTTCTGCAGTCAGAAGAGACGAGTGCACAGCTGTTTGAACACACACCAGGGAGCAGCGGCCCCAGAGCCAGTGGTGCCTAGCCACCCCGCAGAGGGGCCTCCCCGGAAGCAAAGGATAAATAACCCATTCATGCGTCACAGTGAAGTGTAGGTCAGTGTTTCTCAAACTTTTTTTATAAAGTACCCCTTTTAAATATATATATATATAAGTACCCCCTTAAAAAAAAGGTACCCCCAGACCTACAGTTTTCATAGAATCATAGAATACCAGCACTGGAAGGGACTTCTAGAGGTCATCGAGTCCAGTCCCCTGCCCTCATGGCAGGACCAAATACTGTCTAGACCATCCCTGAAAGACATTTATCTAACCTGCTCTTAAATATCTCCAGGGATGGAGATTCCACAACCTCCCTGGGCAACTTATTCCAGTGTTTAACCACCCTGACAGCTAGGGACTTTTTCCTAATGTCCAGCCTAAACCTCCCTTGCTGCAGGTTTTCAGACACACACAACATTTTTTTCTACCATTCCAACACATTTGTTTAAACAACTCAATTGTAGCCAGGCAGGCGATGAAATTTTTGGGTGTAAAAAGTACAAAAATAATAAAGCGCTGTAACACTTAAAACAAAAATTCAGTGTTCTCCAAATGTCAGTTGTGTTGACGTACCCCCCAGACTTCTCTCGAGTACCCCTGAGGGTACTCGTCCCACTGGTTGAGAAACACTGGTGTAGGTGGTGCGCACTGGGATCATAAGCACTAATACAAGTCTCTCTGTCCATGCAGGACACGGGAGGAAGAAATCCGCTTCTTCCTTGGGAACTGGTGGTTGCGGGGAATTTACTCCTCCCTGGGAAACAAGCCCGAGAGGTAAGGACATTGTGTATGGAGGTGGAGCCAAGCGGGTCTCCCCTGGGGCGCCTCTGTGATGAAGGGCTGTGTTCGGCAGACCGGGACATAGGGCCTGTTG